>CM069612.1:1800000-2185000 GCA_035771175.1 Paratinospora sagittata
GTGTCCCATACCACATGACTTTGGTAATAAGGGTGTTAATCAAGTTAAGTTGCATGAACACAGTCTCTAAAAACATCGGCTGAATAGTAATTCACCAATAGTATCTTCCGAGTTTACTCGTTCTATACCGTGTAAACTTAGTGATAATGTTAGTAATGCAACTTTCTCCAAATGTTTCTTTTCACACAAGGTCATGGGTTTTCTTACTTCCACATTTTATTTAGTATCTTCCAATTTTGTTGTGTCCCATACCACTCCAAAGTTAGTGATACAAAAGAAAGGATGGTTGTAAGTCGGCCCACCAAAGATAGTCTTAAACAAAACATTTCATTCATATATAAAAGAAAAGTTTACAATGCCAGTAATCAATCTTGATTTTCCTGTCTACTACCGCTCCTTCTAGATCTCCTGCTAGGTACAGAACGACTACTAACGGATGGTTGAGAGTTTGCTCGCTCTGCTTCGGGGTTTTGCATACGTGTTAAGATATTATTTTGAGTCTCTCTCATTTCAGCAATATTGGATGTCATTTCATTTAACCGTTCAAAAAGGTTAGTCGATTGGCCCATTGGTGGTTGATGGCTCGATTGCCCCATAGGTGGAGGGTAGGTTATTGGCATTGGGAAAAAGTATTGGTTGTACGGGTGATTCATAGGTGAAAGTTAATTATTTTGAAACAGTGGGCTCATTGGGATGTTCTGCCCTCCAAAATTTGGTGCAGCCCAATACTGTTGTTGTTGGGTTACAGGAACTTGCGGGAATGGTTGACATGGTACCTCAGGTGTTGGAAACCTTTGGTACGACGTGTTGCCCTGAGTTGGCATGTTCCAAGCAGGTAGATTTGCTTGAGTACTTTGTCTATTTTGAGGTTGATTCAGGTTGTTAAATAAATCTTCCTCAGTGAATAGATGATTGGTTGGATCATTATTTGGGGCTGGGTTTGACGTGAGATTCTGATTTGACTCATTATTTGGTGCTTCTCTGATGAGAATATTGCGTCGACTTTTTCGAAGGCAATGTCCATGCTTGTCTCTCATTCTCTCGGCATTTTCTATTGCCGTGCCAAATACTTCCTCGTCAGTTACCCCTCCACTTGTGCCATATGTCTTGAAGATAAAAGATGTTGTAACTGGTTCAGTGATCCACTTCGACGTCCCATCAAAGGTGTCGACGTTTGCCTCATATAGCATCCTCATAATCAAGACTCTGTAGCCGAGGAATTCTTTTCTCAAAGGGTTTTGTATCACCCTCAACATTTGTTGGATAATAATGTGAGGTAGGGAGACCTTTATTTTCTTCTCTATGCAGTATAACATAAGAAGTTGAGCCCTTGACATAGTGCCTCTAGTCCCCCTTTCTGGCAAGATGTTGTCGTATACAATCTTTCCGAGGTCGGCAAGAGATGGCTTAATATGATTGTTTGAGAGGTTGGTGTACGTCGATTGAGTGTATGACTCTTTGGTGAGGGAATTGAACAATTGTTCATTAGACTCTGCGATCTCTGCAACTGTCTGAGGTTCATGTGGATCAATAATCCTCTCCTCAATCAGAATCTTCAAAAGTCGAGCAATAATCTCGATGTTGATAGGAATTTTCATTCCCATGACTGTTGTCTCCAAAATAGGGCTAAGCTCATCTCCTTGAAGTCTCACGCAATTCATGGCTTCATAGAAGGATCTCACCAAGTTGTAAGAGACGTGACCCGAAACTTTGGTTATATTTAACCAACCCAGTGTTGCGAGTTTGTCGTGAAGGATTGGGCGGAGGCGGAGATCTCTATTGTCGATGCTCCTCATAGTCATAACCTCCCTTTTGGACAATTCTTTGAGTCTAGTGGGAATTGGTTCCCTACTAGTGGAAGTTGCTCCTTTACTTGAGGTCATTTTTTTGCTGAAAGGAAAATAAATTTGTGAAAGACACAAAATATATTTCTAACATTTTTTAAAATTTATTCTTTGTCTGTTAGACAATTTTTTTTTGTTTTTTTCTCTTGATGTTTATGCCATCATGTAATCAAAATTTTTCATTAGCAATATGATATATATATATAGTATATGTATATGAATGTATAGATATATATATATTTAATCATAACTGTATATATAGTTTTCATAAATCAACTACATATATATTTAAAATTCAAACTAAATAAAAATCATATATAATTTTTTTAGATATATATTTAATACAAATCTTAACTATACATAATTCATATATATATAGTTCTGAAGATTTATATATATATATATATCTAATAATATTTTTCATTCAAAATTTTCCATCAATAATATGATATATATATATATATATATATCTCCTATATGCATAGATATATAGATATATATATTTTATCATAACCATATATATAGTTTTCATAAATCATAACTATATATATATTTAAATCAAACTATATAAAAATCATATAATTTTCTAGATATATATTTAATATAAATCTCAACTATATATAATTGACATATATATAGTTGTAGAGTTATATATATCTAACAAATTTTTTTCATCCACAAGTTTTCATAAATCATAACTATATATATATATATATTTAAATCAAACTATACAAAAATCATATAGTTTTCTAGATATATATTTAATATAAATCTCAACTATATATAATTGACATATATATATATAGTTCTAGAGATCTATATATCTAATAAAACTTTTCATCCAAAATTTCCTCATTAGCAACAAGGTATATATATATATATATCTCCTATATGCATAGATATATATTTAATCATAACAATATATATAGTTTTCATAAATCATAACTATATATATATATATATATTTTAAACTATATAAAACTATATAGTTTTCTTAGATATATATTTAATACAAATCTTAACTATATATAATTCATATATATATATATATATATATATATATATATCTAATGAAATTTTTTTCTTCCCCTAATTTGGTGGACTTGGGCGGGCCGTGGACTGTACGCTCTGACACCATTAAATGTCACACCCCGCCCAGACACGCCTAAACCGGCGGTACACTCGCGGACGGGACACGCATTTGGAACAATAACAATGGTAACAACAGAGTGCGCAACGGAAATATATAACATAGTACAGATCTGATTTTATTTAACTCAGAATATAATTTGTACATGAAATGGTCAAGGGAACATACTCTCCAAAATCTTCAATGAATAATACAAAGGATACAAAATGTGGGCCCCATAAACCATGCCCCCAATCCACCCTAATTTCCTGTGAAAGATTGGATGATAATGGAGTGAGCTTAACACGCTCAGTGGGTAAATAGTTCGTGAGTATAACAATTAATAAAACATACTTCAATATCAAATATCTTAAATACACATGTGAGCATCATAATCAATCAATATGTATGTATGCATGACATTGTCTCGTAGTGGTTTGATGAACGTACACCGCCTGAGTTCACGTACAAATGTCCGTCCGGACGTTCTCCCCTGGCGTAGCCAGGTTCTATTGTTCGTCCTTCCTCAGGAACGATGCTCTGGATTCACTCCCAAGCGTAGCCGGGTTCTCATGTACGTCCCTCTCCAGAGAAATATAATGAATAGCGAGCAATGCTCCTAACTATTCTATGAGTCATAAATCACATATGTCCCTAGGTGGTGATATGTATGATGTCAATGCATGAACTGGTCTGGTCTTTTCTCGACATTTAGACTGACTTTGGCAACATTGGTGATCTTTATCAGAGTTGGTATCACAACGTGTGAGGTTAGGACATTCAGTATTATTTGTATAAGTTGATAGCTTTCAATAAGGCCAACTAAATCAGTCCCCAGTTGAGAGGTAAGACACAAGGTCTGCTTAAATATCAATCGCCTAGAGCAGCCCGCTGCCTCCCGTTCACTATTTAAAGCTACTGATGACAAGACCGAGTCTAGTTGAGCCAGATTGACCACAAATCCTACATTATAGCATAAGTGCAACAATATAAACATTATATGACATAATGCAGTGTAAATCAACAGTAGACATAATAATAATTGAATGAAAACTTTAATAAAAGTTATAAAACACGCAAACCTATGTTTCGTTCCCCACCTTCAGATAAGAACTTCTTCTTTCAAATCTGGCGCTTTCCTCCAGACAGAACTTTGTCGCACCGCACCGAGAGTCTCAAAAGACTAAAACTCAAAATGAGTGAGAAAGAGAAGGAAAATCACAATGAGAGTGATTTTGGTGTGAGAAACGAGAAATGAGGAGGGTTCCTTATACAGGGTATTACAATATTACCATATTATGGAGATCTGTGAAGCAAGTAATAGTTTTTACATATTCAAATCATATATCGCGACTCCTGAAGCAAGTATAAAACTATGTATAGATTACATGAATGATCTTAAATCAGAAGCTCTCTTACAATGTTATAAGAAGATAATGCAACATGTATTGCACAGTAATGAAAAGCTTATGTTGAAGCCAACAAAGCCAGATATATTTCACAAAAGGTACTCTTCACACATGAGCTACCGAAGACTGACAAATAAGATCGAACAACTTATCAAAATTTTGCCAATGACAAAGAAAATTATATACAATATTGAGATGCATCAACTCAAAGATATTCCAGGCAAAGAAACAAAATTCCCTCATGTCATCTTGAGGGGGAAAATTAAAAAGGAATTATTGTTTAGTGCACTGTACTATTTTTTCCTTCGTTATGGTTTTGTCCCATTGGATTTTTCTGGCAAGGTTTTTAACGAGGCAACCCTAACAATATCAGGCTCCAATAAAATATTATATTCTTTTTCCTTCACTAGATTTTTCACACTGGATTTTCTTTAGTAAGATTTTAACAATAAAATATTATATTCTACAATGATGAATATTTAAAGGGGGAGTGTTGTAAATATGTTGAATATCCAAATAGTAATTATATGTACTATACACATATTTCAAGCAGTATGACATCCAAATGGTATATATATTTAAATAGTATATATATTTAAGTGGTACATATATCTAAGTTATATAAATACATATGTATACATATCTCACATGAATCATGTGGAAATGTAGTTATCCATCCATGTGAAAGTATAATTACCCATTCATGTGGTTTGGTGGTACTTTGATGTAAATTTTTTTCAATAAATATGAGAGAGATCATAAAGAGAAATTGTACAAAATGAATGCAGAGAAATATATGGAGAAATGATGAGAAGAGAAAATGAAAAATGACAAATCAGTTTATAATTTTTAACATTTTCGAGCATTCTTTGATTATCATAATCCAGTTTACAATAGAGGAAGTATTGTTAGTTGAAGAAAAGATGAACCGGTGATGATGAACTTGGAGAAATAACGTTTACAAAGCGGACTCTTGTAGTTAAGGTGGTTGGGGTTGATGGGCTCCTTATAATGTAAATATTTCAAAAAGCACACCACATGACTATTTTTACCAAAATTGTAAAATTAACCTTTAACTTATGGTCCTCATGTAATAATTTATACAATCTCCACTTTCCTCCACTTGTTTTAGGCTACTTTATAATTAATTTTTCTTTTTTACTCTTTTCAATCGTTACAACATTTTATTATTTTTATAAACAAAAAATATATTTTATTAGTTTAACTCTTGCATCTGTCTCACCCTAGGGGATGAAGGAGATTAATGAGTTAGAAACCAACCAATACCTCCCTCGAAAATATGATTTGGTGACGGTGTTGGTTATATAACTAACTACTAACATTGTATTTTTAAAGAAAAAAAAATATTAATCTATATTTGTATAATAATAACAACAACGACAATAATAATAATATATAATAAATAGTTATACCCATTATTTAAAACTTTAATTACGTGCAACACACGCTACTATATATTTATACTATCATAATAAGAATGCTTGAAAGAGTTCATCGCACGACTAGTTTTGCAGAACTCACAAAGAGCTGAGGACATTTCAGATCATGCCAACCTCATCAAGTATGGCGTAGTACCGACCAGATAAACATATCGACCCAACCTAGACGAACGGTACTGATCTTCTCATCTGGTAAGTACAGACTAGATCCATGTACCGACCTGGTTTTCACAAGGAATGTCAATTTACCCAGCCATGAAGATGAATCAAGACCTAGTCGATACCTACCGACCAGGGTGGAAAATCCACTAGCTCATCAAATAACGTCCACGTGAGATCCACTGCGACAAACACGAGATTCTCTACTAGTTCGACCATGATAAGGAATATCCAACCTTTCGAGTCCTACTATAAGGCTACCTAGCTCTTCCTGTCCGACTAGGAAAGAACTAAATTTCTCCTTTTCGAATAGGATGCAGACTGAAACCTCCCTGATCCGACTGGAACACTTCTAGGTATTCCTAGTTCGACTACAACCATACTACAAAGCCAAAGATCTAACTCTATATCATCCCTAAAGGGGAAGGTACATGATTTTCTACATAGTTCAACTCCACTATTCTTCTACTCTTCTACGAGCTCTGAACTGATTGCCTGTATTTCTTCTTCTCTTTCTCAGATCATCTACTTCCGGTGGCTTTTCCGACGCTCTAATAGGTTCTAGATTAGCGGTGTACTCTCTAACTCATCATTTACTAGTATTGGACAAATCTTGCACCAACACATTTATTTTAAAATTTAGTTAAAGGGTTGATATAGTAATTAACATAATCCCCCACTTCCTTCACTTCTACTTTTAAGTAACTTTGCATTCAATTTATCTTTTCTACGTTTAATAATTTTAATATTTTATTATTTTTTATCCTCTTTCTATTTATAAACAAAATACTTTTTTAGTAATTTAATATAAACAATATTAATGAATTTATTAGCTAAATAATAACAATAATATTAATTATATATTTTTTATTTAAAACTTTAATTAATAAAAAAATTCGTGCAACACACATGCATACTAGCTAGTATAAATAAAAAGGCAGTACTACATTTATATCATTATTTGTCAATACATAAAATTAATTTTGTTAAACCAACATATAAAAATGCGGGGCCATGCTGAGGACCAAATAAGAGCCCAAGGCGGAAGAAATTCGGAAAGTGGTATGTTTGTCACCTAAGACAACCGAGGTGATTTAGCTGGACACCCGTGTTAGCAGCTGTTAGGGACCAATTCTACAAGACTACACCATGTCCTTCCCTAGACCACTTCTCGACCAAGGACCACAATGCCACCTGTCCCCATCAGTGGAGACAGGACCCTCCACTATAAATATGCTTGCACTTTTCATTAAAAAGGTATGAGACAAATTGCCACTTTTGAGCTTTACACAAGCAGTATCCTTAAAATATTGCTTTTAGCTCTGACTTAGGCATCGGAGGGTCATAGGTCGGCACCACATCAATGCTCCTAACATCAGCCTCTCTCTCACTCTCTTCAAGTCGGTATCTCAGTAGCATAGGAGATAGCTTGACAAGTCTAGTTGGCTAGGTGCCTCTCCACTTTAGCATCAAGGTCGTCTTATCAGGAGCTCAGTCTGAGCTCTCGACCTGGTTAGTTCTTCTCATCTCCCCTATCTTTATTTTTCTTAAATATTGGTGTTGAAGAAATCTTGCATCAACAGATTTCACCATTTATGTTTCATTAATTCCCAATTCCTTAAATGACTAGAATTAGTGGATTAAACTATAAGGTTTTGAAGAAGACCTAATTTCTCTTCATTAATGTGTTAATATATATACAATGCATGTACAGAGCTAGCCTAGAGTTTATCTATACAAGATAACATTGGATCTCATTATTTAAGGGAGCTCAAAAGAATAAAATAACAGAAAGTGTTGATCCCATCTTTTGAGGAAATTCAAATAATATACATAAGATACAAACATAAATATTTGAAAAGATTCAAGCAAAATTGGTTGGCTTATCACGCCCCCTCAAGACGGAGGTCGAGTGAACTCCGATATTGAACTGATCCATAGAGGAGACATGGGAAACGCTCAACGCTCCATTTTGAACCATATTGCGGACGAAGTGAAAGTCAATGGCTATATGCTTCATCCGTGAGTGAAATACAGGATTTGCACAAAGATATGTTGCTCCAATGTTGTCACAGTAAATCGGTGGGCAAGACGGAACTTCAACACCCAGCTCAAAGAGAAGAGATTTGATCCGGATTACCTCAGCTGCGGCAGATGCAACAACGCGATACTCAGCTTCAGTGGAGGAACGGACAATAGACTTTTGCTTTTTGGAGGACCAGAATATAGCATTGTGGCCAAGGAGAACAACATGAGTGCTAGTTAAGGACCTGTCATCGGGGTTGCCAGCCCAGTCCGCATCAGAAAACACACGCAGGCGGAGGGGTGACTGTCGCCGTAGGTGAAGACCATGATCAATAGTACCAGACAAATATCGGAGAAGTCGTTTGACAGTCAACCAGTGGTCGGTAGTAGGTTTATGCATGAATTGAGATAGACGATTCACTGTGAAAGCTATATCTGGACGAGTAAGAGAAAAATATTGCAGGCCACCGACAATAGATCGATATTCAGTGGCTTCAGATTGTGTTGTTCCATTTAGTGAGGGAACATGAGCTAGAGACATCAGGGACTTGACAACCTTCGCTTCAGTCATTTTGGTTTTGTTAAGGAGTTCCCGAATGTATTTTCTTGGGATAGTAGGAGACCGGTAGGAGTGGGTCGAACTTCTGTCCCCAAAAAATATGATAAGGCACCCAGATCCTTAATGGAAAAAGCAGTCACCAATTTTGAAACAATATCATTGATAAATTCCACTGTATTTCCTGTGAGAACAATATCGTCCACATAGACAAGTAGATAAGCCAACCGATTTTACTTGAATCTTTTCAAATATTTATATTTGTATCTTACGTATATTATTTGAATTTCCTCAAAAGATGGGATCAACACTTTCTGTTATTTTATTCTTTTGAGCTCTCTTAAATAATGGGATCCAATGTTATCTTGTATAGATAAACTCTAGGCTAGTTCTGTACATGCACTGTATATATATTAAAACATTAATGAAGAGAAATTAGGTATTCTTCAAAACCTTATATGGTATCAGAGCTTAAAACCTCTCTCACGTGATTGATTTCATTATGACTGGCCTATCTATACACAACTCCTCCGCAACTATGCTGCTGCTACTAATGTTCAAACCTCTGTATCAAATATTGTGCATGCCCTCCCCAATCTTGTCTCAATCAATGTTACGGCACAAGCACCACTCAAATTAACTCAAACAAATTACTATGCATGGCGCCTCCAATTCCACTCGCTGCTCATTGGCTACGATCTTCTTGGCTACGTGGATGGAACACGCTCATGCCCTCCCCCTACAATCACCACTACCTCTGGTTCTGCTCCTAATCCTGCTCATTCTCTGTGGGTTAGGCAAGACCAGTTGTTGCTTAATGCCATTATCGGCTCAATGTCACCCACCTTTGTTCCATTTATTACTACCTCTCGTACAGCAATGGACGCGTGGAAGACACTTTACAACACTTATGCTTGTCCCTCACGTGGGGCGAATCATGCATCTGAAAGCAAAATCGGTTGGCTTATCATAAACTTGCGAGCGAAATTCCACTCCTTACTCTCCTAGTAGTGAAGGAAACGGGCAGGAACACTAATATGAGTGGACAACTAGATAAGACAAAATTAAATCTATATAAGGATGTAGTCTTCAATAATTAATGCAGTGACTTTGACCTATACAATAGTGTATTAAAACATGACATTTCTATCTATATTTATCGTAGTGTGAACGTAGTACTACTCCTTTTATGATTTGGACTGCAATTAAGAGATACCAATGATAGATTGGGTCAATGGTTAGGTACAAGCGCACCTACCTTGAAAGTCTTGAGTTCGAGTCACCTCCCATCACTTGTTGACCAACGATATCATGAGTATTTGTGGCCGTGCTCTAGAGGGATTAGTGAGAACGTAACTTTCCGATACTTGTTGATCTCAAAAAAAAAAGATAAATTTTTTTTTCTATTATTTTTTATTTTATTTTTTATGAATTCATAAAATAGGTTTTATATAGCAAATAAAACTAACTTTGACTGAAATATCAATACCATATATATATATATATATATATATATCACTAATTCCAAGGTTTTTTAAATGAATAGAATTAGCACGTGAACGACCTATATCTGCTATATATACGAAGAACAATGCTTGTATAAACTTGGAAAAATTTTATATAAAAAACTCACTACTACTTTTGAGTTGAGAGATTTGCATTGCATTTGTATATTTTTATTTATTTATTTTTTAGGTCGGCGGGTATCAAAATTCTCTTACTAGTTCCTCCGAAGCACTGGCACGCCCTTAAACACCGTTGACTAACATATTAGTGGGTAACATAAACCTCACTCGAATGTTCTACCTCTGGGTCAAGGGCGCTTGCCCCTAACCATTGAACAAATCCACCATTTGTAGGTTGAATATTTCTAAGAGGGAAACTATCCGTTAATCCTTATTAAAACCCAAGATTGCAACTAAATTAAAACCCCAAAAAAAAAAAAAAAAAAAAAAAACAGTTACAGACTTCATTTAATCAATTAATTTTTACCTAAAGTTGTGGATTCAAAATTTTATTTTTATTTAAAAAATTAAATTTTAAATTTTAAAATTACGTGCAAGCTATTTTGTGAATAGTTTAATTACTAAAAATTAAAAATCTGTTTGAAATATCTATATTCTTGATTACAAGAGCTCAATTAAAATTAATCAACATTGACAAAAGAAGAAAAGAAAAAATTAATTGGGTGCAACAAAATCCCAAGCATTGAATCAAATTTACCAAATACATCAAACAGTAATCAATCTTTACTCTAAAATAGTGGAATACATAAATTATTTTTATTTTTATTTTTTCTGAGATTCCAAAATCACAACTAAATTAAAACCAAAAAATAAAAAAATAAAAACTTCAGTTACAGAGAAGAAACAAAACAAAACTTCATTTAATCAAATTATATTTTACCTCATTCATTAATTGGGTGCAACAAATGCACTAGATTATATCAATACCACAAAATATAACAAATAGTTATTTATAAGTCACAACTCAAAATCGATACAAAATTAGCGAGTTTGAGTTTAACATAAATAAGTGTGGGTCAAAATAAATTAAATTCGAATAAACACAATTAAATTTTAAGTCAACCCGCTAAATCTAAAATTAACCCGTTTAACACAATAATATTTTTTGTCTAAAACTTATATTATGTGTAAAAACCTTTTAATATTTTATAATATTTTATTTAATCTTTAATATATATATATATATAATTGTATAATTATAATTTTTAATTTTTAATTTACATGTTAATTAAAATTTTATGCATGTTAAAAAAGTTAAAATGAATCTATTTAAATTTTTATAATTATAAACAAATTGACCTGTATAACCCATTTATTAAACATGTCATATTCAAGTTTACATATAATGACCAATTATTTAGATATGTCATGTTTAAATTTATAATATATTTTATTATACACAATTAGGACATGACCGACTTTTTCTGCATTTATTCACTGGGTGCAACAAAAATACGCTTTATCAAATCAATTCTACAAAATACAACAAGCACTTGCCTATCTTCACCCTTAAATTATAGAATACATATATTATTATTATTTTCAACCCCCATCCTCCCCCAAACAAACAAGCAAAAAAAAAAAAAAACTACAGTTACGGACCTGAAACAAACAACTTTTACCTCTCCTTCATCATCATCTTCTTCTCAATCTCTCTTTCACACAAGCGGCTTCTGCAACAGAGCCGTCAAATAAACCTCCTCATTCTTCAACACACTCGTAGCACTCTTACTCGCAATCGCCCATTTTACCTTCTTATACCCTAATTTCCCAATCAATGGCACAAAAACCTTTTCAACATCTCCTCTCTTCCCCCAAAACCCATCCATCCACAAATACCCACCTCTCCTCAAAACCCTATCCACATCCCACAACAAAAACTCCATTGCCACCACCGGAATCCATCGATTCACCGCCTTTCCCAACCTCACCAGATCCACAACCCCATCAAACACCGGAAATCGTTGTTGCAATGGCGCGTGCAACGCTACAAGCCCTCGCAGCGCCACCGCCTCGTTCAACGGCAATCCTCCGAGGTTCATCGTAGTTGACAACACCGTCACATTGTAAGATCGCATTTGTGCGGCGAAAGTTCCGGTACCGGCGCCGACGTCGATTGCGAGGCGAAGAACGGAAGAAGCGGATTTGGTGATTTGTAAAAGTTGGGGGATTGTGAGGTCGAGTTCGGATCTGAAGGTGAGGAATTTGGTGGATTCGAGGGACATGTTGAACCCTAGATTAGGGTTTAGTTTGTTCAAGCAAGTGAACGATTTGCAGGAGTGGTGGTAATGTGGCCACCAGATTAGGGCTGAATCTGGGAGAGAAAGCGGGAATGGGTGAGAAGGGAGAGGAGATTGAGGGAGTTTGGGGGTTGTCGGAGAGAAGCAACGCCGGCGAGGGAGGGGATGGCAGCCGGAGAGAATTAGGATTTCTGCGAGGGGGAGATCTGAGGGGCAGAGAGAGAAGGGCGTGTAGTTCATGTAGCGGTGGAGGAGGTGAGGGTGGGTGTGGCAGGAGGAGGGGATTGGGGAGATTTGGGCGTAGAGGAGGAGATCGGAAGGGGGTTTTCCTGCTCCGGCGGAGGGTTTTCCGGCGGTGGTGGAGGGTTTTCCAGCGGTGGTGCTGAGGTGGTTGATGGTGGCGCGGATGGTGGAGAGTTGGTGGAGGAGGTGATCTGGGATGGGGGGAGGAGGAGGAGAATGGGGTTTGGATTGGAGAGAGGAAGAGAGAATGTGGTAGAGAGAGAGGATGTTGGTGGCCACCATTGCTAGAAGAAGAAGAAGGTTTAGTCCCATTCCAAAACCCATCTTTGATCTTGATGCTCTTGTTCTTCTTGTTGATGCTCTTCTTCTTCTTCTTCTTCTTCTTCTTCTTGTTTTTTCACTCACATGTTATTTTTCATCGTATGCTTCTTCTTCTTTTTGTTTTTTCGAGTGAGTGAGTGAGTGAGTAGTGGGATTTGATGAGGAGTAGAGGTGTGAAGTATTAGAGTGGATTGTTTGGCTTTATGTGTTGGAAATTAACTTTTGGGTTATTTATTATATAAGGTTGGGAAGTTTGGATAATTATTATAGAATGCCTTTCAAAAAAAAAAAAAAAATTTATTATATAATGAGTTCGGTTAATTGTATTATGAAAAATGTTAAATTGACTACATCAGTATAAAAAAATGCAACTACTGTCAAGGTAGCATAGTACAAAGGGCAGCCTCTCATATCACCAAAAGACAATTGAGGGGTCAAATAATTATTTTCTCGTATCACGTTACTTTAATAATAGTGTTACAATCAATTTAACATTTTTCTTATATTATAACTTATAAGCACGTCCTTAAACACAGTGGATCCCCTATCTTGGATAAACGAAGAAGGTTGTATTAGATAGAAACTGCAGTGTGGTGAGTTTTTTGTTGAACGCAGCAAAGAGTGTGTTCGGGAGATCAACGTTTACGGTAGAAGAGCACAATTTTTTACGTTTTACAAAAGCTCTCTGTGATCTCGATTTGATGTTTGGTGAATTATTATATAATGAGTGTGGTGAATTATTATAAGCACATCCTTAAACACAGGAAGAAGATTGTATTAGGTAGTTTAGCAGTCAGTGGGGGACGGCGGTGTGGCAAACTTTTTGTTATATGCGGCAAAGAATGCGCTTGCGGCGGAATAACGTAATTTTTGACGTTTTACAAAAGCTTCTTCTGATCTACTGAGTGTGGTGAATTATTCTAAGCATATCCTTAAACATAGTCCGTTTTAACGGTTTGGATAAAGGAAAAAGATTGCATTATGTAGTTAACAACCAATGTAATTATTGGTTAGATCAATTAATATGAATTTACTAAATTAAATTACACGAAGGTTTATAAGTTAATTTAGTTGTTGAAAGGGTAGAATGGAAGAAAATAATTCATGTAGCTAATTTTATGTAGTTGGAAAAAAATTTAGTTAAGTTGAGTACTGAAAATAAGATATGTTGTCTTATAGATTTATGGTTTATATATAGTTAATATATATTAACTATAGGTAAATAAAGGAAACTAAATTTAGAGTACTAAATGCTAAGTTATTGAAATAATTTTAAGTTAATAGTAGTTAGACTGAATGCATTAAATGCAATTTTAGTAGAAAAAGAAAAACATGGAGATATAGTGAAGATCAATGACCAAGAGAAAATAAGGAGTAATTTTACGCTGCATTTGATTTGCGATTCAAAAATAAAAATACAATAAAAAAAAATTAGAAAATAATTTTTTATCGCTTTCTAAAAATAAGCTATTTTTTTTAAAAAAAAGGTGAAAAATTATTTTTGAAAATTTTTAAACTAAACAAGTTTTTGGTGTTTTCGAATTTTTGGGTATAAAAAATTATATCTGAATAACAAACCAAACGCAACCTTATTTTCTTATTCAATTATTCAAGAAGAAAGAGAAATAGTTGAGGATATTATATTTACATTAAGTATATTGTAACATGTTCTTATTACATAAATATAAATATAGTTCTTATTTGTAAAAAGAAAATGCTAAAGTAACATTCAAAAGTGGTGCAGGTACATAGTTCACTTAGTAAGACGCTCACTCCCCAATCATGAGGTTGGATGTCAAAAAAAAAAAAAAAGAGTAACATTTAAAATATACATTCACAGTGAACATCATCTTTTTATATTATTGGATTACTTCGAATTATGTGTTAGTACATTATCTGAAGACAATCCAATGGTGTAATAATAAGAGACATTATATATGTACACTTTGGATTTTAATGTAGTATTATTCTTATAAAATTATATATTTTTGTTATATTATCACAAATAAATATTTTTTATATTTAAAATGAAATTTGTTATATGTTAATTAATGTCTAAACCCATTAACGCTAATCAAATCAACTAGTGAGTGAAGTGGGAACTGGGAAGAGTGAGATTTGATGAGTAGAGGTGTGATTTAGCGAGGGAAAGAGAAGGAGTCACATGCATTTTGGATCTAAGCTACTTGTGATCGCATCGACAAGTCAATTGTCCTAAAAATATAAGAACAAGTGGGTTGGTTATCAAGGACCAGATAATCCACAATAGTTCTACCACATCAAGCTCTAGAACAAATATATTTGAAAATAGCTTTTTAGATTTTGCTCAAAAAAATAACTTATTTAGAGGATGTTCAACTTCACTTACCACATCAAATTTTTGAGAATTTTAAGCTTCGTTTAGTTAGTGATTCGAATTACGCAAAAAATATATTTGATTGGTCAAATTCAAAAATAGTTTTTTAAAATTTTATTAAAAAAAAACTTATTTTTAGAAAATGATAAAAAGCCTTTTTTTTTTAAAATTTTATGTTGCGTATGATTTATGATTCGAATACAATTTTTTGTATTTAAAAATTTGAAAACACAAAATACACCTTTGGTTCGTTGAACCCCAAAAACAGTTTCCAAAAATTTACAAAGAAAATAAGAGTTTTTGACTTGATTGCCATTAAAATTTTAAATTTTTTTATAAATGTCATTAAAATTAGAATAATGACCCCTTTGTCATACCCAGTCAGCAGATGATGTGGCCACAATTAAATTTTAGATCTGCTGACTAGGCGCCACCAAAGATTTTAAAAAAAAAGTAATTAAAAGCGTCTTTTGAAAAGATGTGATGAAAACAATGCACAAAATAATTTTTGTAACTTTTAAAAAAACGCCTTTAATTAATTTTTTTTAAAAAAATCTTTAATGACGCCTAGCAGATCTAAAATTCAAGTGTGGTCTCGTCATCTACTGACTAGATATTATCCGGTCAATCTATGACAAATGAGTCATTATTTTGATTTCAATGACATTTGTAAAATTTTTTAAAATTTTCGTGACAATCAAGTCAAAGCCCAAAAAAACGAATAGTTTTTAAAAAATGACAAAATATTATTTTCTTAAAATTACTTTTTGAGTTATATTCTACTTTTCACATAACGAACCAAATGCAACCTTAGCTTTTGGATTGTGTCTTCATTCTAAAATTTACCAAAAATTCTCAAAATATTTCCACCTTCCAAATTAGAAAATTGCATCAGGGAGGTAATTAATATGAAGAAACTCATTTGGTGACCTAAACACTAGATGATCAATTGCATCATTCCCTATTGGCATTGCTGAAGCCCCGTTAATACTGATGATCCGAGAGAGAACCGGAGAATCATGCAGCTGACACGTAATTTGAAACAATTTAATGGTATATAAAGCTAATAGAAGATGTTGACGTACGAGATTATATCATTTACAATAAATTTACAAGAGATTTACCTATGTGGGTATTACTATCACACAAAAGCTTGTTCTCTCAACAGTATAGTATTCATCTATTCATCTCCTGAACACTTACTCATGGACATATACATGGACAGATATGTGTACTTCAGCAACTAAATATATAACTTATGAAGAGTAATTATGTGGTACATACAGAAGCAAGAGACCTGCACCCAAAAGCAAGCATGTCCTCAGTTTGTAATTGAATAGCCACCTTAATCAACTGTTCTAAAATTTCAAAGAGATGTTGATCTAAGACTCTGGTTGATTAAGCGATTGCAAATTACTTTTGAACAGAAAGTAACCAACCATGTTTAGAGTAGAATGTGGGTGATAGAAGATTACCATGCTGGATATGGGCATGTAGGATCTAATGGTATCCTTTTAGGATGTATGTTTCTGCTTTGATGAAGGTTCCTCATTGGAAGAGTCTGATCCATGATAATCCTCTGTTACTGTGGACGTAGACCTGGATTCATTTGACCCCTTCTTCGAAAATGCGTGTTTTAATCCATTCATAATACCTTTTCTGGAACCATCACTTGGGCTCATTGCAAGACTTAAACTCTCCTTGTCTGGAACCGGCATAGTCTCGTTGACTTGTTTCACACTTGAAGTGGTGGGAGACTCTTCTCCTGTTACTGAAGAATTCTCCTTACCAGAACCTTTCCTACTGAATACTGAACCAATCTTCTTTAGGCTCCTATGAACCGCTCCATGCGTTCTTGACTTGCTCCTCTCGGAGTTTTCATCACTGCTGCTATTATCGCCGTCCGGGTTGGATCCATATGCTGCTGAGTTCGGACTTCTAATGTTATTATTATCCTCTCGAAGGATTTCGTTATCAGCACGCCGGCTCTTCCCTTTTCTAGGCTCCCAAGTTTGGGAAACGGCGCTGCCTGGGCGATGCACCCATAAACTGATTTCTGGTTTTCCTTCAATGCTGATTGGTTCAAAATCATCGGCCAATTTCGGAGCAGTTTTTGGTTCTGTGGCATCAGGATTAGTTTGGTTTGAACTGGGTTTCATGTTTTTTTCTTCTTCTTCTTCTGGTTTTTCTGGGACACGGGTGTGCTGCTCTACATCCTGTTCAAAAATTTAACACATCAAGAGATCAAACTTTTAATCAAAATTTCAACTATGTTGCAAATTTTGTATACCTTTACGTTATCAGTAACAGTCACTGCTAAATGCAGCCTTCCCATTTTAACATTTTGAAGAGGCAACCATATCTCATG
Organism: Paratinospora sagittata; assembly: GCA_035771175.1. Classification (NCBI taxonomy): domain Eukaryota; kingdom Viridiplantae; phylum Streptophyta; class Magnoliopsida; order Ranunculales; family Menispermaceae; genus Paratinospora; species Paratinospora sagittata. Next base: position 1,817,637 of record CM069612.1, read on the forward strand.
CCTCTGCCCGCCCCTCAGATCACTGATGTTTATGGAACAGTTCCTGTCAATAGTATAAACTTTTAGTAATCAAATGATTTTTAAGGTGCAGATGTGTGTAAATAATACAGCAAGCTTATGCAGTCATTGTCAATTATAGAACCCAAAATATTAACGACCAAAAATACTAATAAATCAGAACAATATTCCCCTATTGTTATCTTTTCTTTTTCTTTTTTGGTTTCCTATGTGGTTTTCCCACACCCTTCGGATATGAGACTAGTCCTTGTTCGAGGTAGGAGCGGAATGGTAGACCTCTCCAAATGAGAGCAACTCCAAGAATCGAACCCTGAAAATACAGGGACGACCTTGGGACTCAGCCTGCTTCCACTGAGCCAACCACTCGTTGGTCCATTGTTATCTTTTTCAAGGTATGTCTAGTTAGATTAAGCCGAAAGAAAACCAAAAAAAATAAAACAATAATCTTCAATCCTACTAGATATATATATAGGATATCAAATTCATGAGGATAAGAAACAAACCCGAGGGTATCATTGAAAAAATGGTCTTTGTCAAGAACTTCAAAAGCAAGTACATTAGGAGACTCCCATGTGTGGATGGAGATCTTGAATTCCTCCAGCCATTTTGGAGTCAACGTCTTCTTCTGAACCTTTGTTTTGAAACTTTTTGCACTAATTTGTCCTTTCACAAAGGGATCAGACAATCCTGCAAGACTAATTTGTTCATAACTTGAAATATTTGAATTCTAGTATTCTCATTGAAAATAAGGCGGCAACTTAGTTTTGAGTAAAACCAACCATTTAAATCTGCTGCTTTCAAGTCGGCTGCTTCAATAATTTCAACTTTGGCATAGGCAATTGGATCTTTCTCATTCACAGAGAACCAGTTTTCTGATAAAATTTTTACACGTCAGTCTTCTTAAACTCCGAAGTAAAATTGAAAAGAATCAAAGAACGATGATATATTCCACTTTATTAAGTTAGCTCGCAAATATAATCAACCAATACAAACATAACTACATGCATGGAACACCTGAAATATTTGATTGTAGAAGCAATATAGACAACTAGAAAGTTAATCTGACCTCCTGTCCTGTATTTTAGAAAATGTAGTTCACGTTTTTTTTTTTTTTGAAGACCAAGAAGGTTCAGCTAAAGTTTCTAAGCAATCACATGAAGCGGCATTTGTATCTTCTCCCTCGAATCAAAAGACATTCATAAACATTCTCAATATTCTACCTCTTCTTCAAGAAGTTCCAAATTATCAAATCTTTTTTCAACAGAATATATGCACAGTATGAGATGGAAACTTTTAGAAAGATTGTTTTGTGAGAAACCAATACCTACCTGTTAAACTAATTAAAGATAATTTCATTAAAAGCATCATAGATTACCTGTTGGTGCCTCAACAAATTTTTCCATATCAACCACCAGCATATTAGGCTGCAAGGTTAAAAAAAAAATGAACATTAGAAACAAGTGCAAATTTAGCATGAAATTATTCTTAAACTATATGTTCCAACTAACCGCCACTAGAGTCTGCTCAAAAGCAACAGCGAGAAGATTATCCTGACAAAAAGTCATATGAAAAAAATATATATATAAGAACACTGAGAAAACATGTTGATGGAATCGGAGAACATAAACAAGCTAGATTTCAACTCTAAACTGAAACAAAAATTTGACAAAAGAATACCAGCCACCCTGCAATTCCAGGAACTTCTGTAACATTAAGCCCGTGGTTGAAGAGAGGTTTTACAGTCATTTGAAAGTAGGGTGGATCAGTGAAGCATATTCGTAAACGCCCAAGGAAAGGCCAGTTTTGAAGAAACTTCACGCCAACCAAGACCTAAAGAAAGAGAATTGTGAATCAACACCAAAACTTTTAGAATCCATAACTCAATTTCCAAGTACATTAATGTGACAATGACAATGAAACTCATTACCCTCTTAAAGAAATACCACAAAAAAAAGAAGAAGTCCCATTCACACAAGTAATTACTTAAAAGTAAATGGAATTGTGAGGAAAGAAGCTGCTTATTTCAATAAAGAATCAGAAAAAAGAAAAAATATCACATTACATGTTGGCATTGCAATGAAACCAAGAGAACTTAAACAGCAAGTGATCTCTAACAGTTCACAACTCCACCATTCATTGGAACAGAAAGGGAATGATGACTACGCCCTATTTGTGAATTAAGAGCCTAGTAGTTATCCAAGTATGTGAAGCATTAGAAAAGTCAGCTACTTACCTCTTTCATTAAGAAATTATCAGTAAAGCTTTTTTTTTTTGAAGAATTAGGACGGGCATAATATGCACACATCAGGTTTTGTTGCGAGATGGAATAACCAAACCATAAAATCAAGCAATAAATTAATTAGAGACACCAAGTATACAAGTCACACAAAACTTGTTTGTGGGCAACATTGAATAGATAATGAATCCACTAGGAAAAGCAATCCTGAATGCTATATAGTGAATGAGCCTCCCGCCATTGCAAAAATTGAGGAAGGGTTGTTGTTCACAACCTTACATGTGCATTATGAAGAGGCTATTTTAGATTTTGTAAGAGGTCTTGGTTTCAAGTCTCGTTGTTTGCATTCGCATGTTCGTCGTTTGTAGTATTGGTATTTGTTTCTTCTTCTCTCCCTTTTGTATCTCCATGTACAGGATGTGGCCGCAAGTGAGGGGGATTATTAATAGTAGCTTGATATGAATTGTTGGGTGTCCGCCTATCAGCTATAGCTTTTGGGTTCAATGATTTCTAAGAAAAATAAGTAATGATAATGAGTCATTGATAAGTTGTTATTGGGTTGTAAAAAGTTCAGATTGGTGGAACTAAATATGACTACTATGATTAGTAGTGTTATGAACCATGTCCTTACTGTTAAAATAAGTAATGATAACAAGTCATCAACACTAATGGTTGCCTCTTCAAATGTTTCTTCTCCATCTTTCCAAACTTTAAGTAATTTTGTTTCTAGTGAAGTTTAAATAAAGAATTTAATGAACCTCAAAAGGGCATGCCTTGGCACATTGTTTGAAGTTGGACTCTCATGATCTGGAGGTCACGGGTTTGAATCCATAAACAGTCTCTCCAATGTGGAGGTTAGGCTGCATCGTCATCCCTTCCCCAGACCTCGGCATAGGAGCCTTCTGTACTAGGTATGCATGTAGTGTTTCACACGCACAGAAAAACATGATGAAGACAAAATACACTCCTAGCATAACATGAGCAACTTATAAAATGAAAAAAGAAAAAAAGGATTATACTACTAGCCTGAAAGAGTATATACCATGAATAACGCAAAAAAAAAAAAAAAAAAAAAAAAAAAGAACAAACATTAGCTTAAGGTCCTAGCAGCCTAGTTCTCCAAATGAGGGTCAGAACAGGAACATGGATTTCCAAGTGCCCTAACGATAATGGCTGAAAAATCCTTCTTAAGTGAGTGTTCAAATGAGGAGTAGGCCCCTCCCTAAACCAGTCAATTTGCATCCCTGATCCAACTAATGCAATACAACGCTTTTTGATACATTCCTTCTCACAGAATTTTGCACATTCTGACTTCTACATTTTTTCCCATTGCCATTTTATTAATACTTACAACCATTTTCTATTGGTTGTCCACTTCTTCTTTCCATTCCTTAAACTTTTGAAAGGCCTCTAGTTTCTAACTTATAAAGGAAATCATACCTTCTCAAGTGATCATCAAAGAAGAAAATGAAGTGCGAGGCTTCTCCTTTGGATAAAAGTGGTATAAATTCGCAAGTATCGAAGTGGCATTCTCTAATGTGTGTTGCCGAGCGTGAATTTAGCGTGCATTATTTTTAAAACAAAAAGATATTTGTAGATAGCAACATTGCATGTTCTCACATACTTAGGTAATTTTCCCCTTCTCAAGCACTTAACAGCAGCCTCTTTAACCTACTACTACCATCAGAATGCATATGACACAAGGCAGTATCATCGTTATCTGAATCAGCTGGCATGGCAAAACTATTCCAAACTATAATTTCTATCTTCTTATTAAAGTTACCTTCATTGTTATTTTTCACAACAATTCTTGGCTGTTCAACTACCCAAAGGGCTTCAATTATTTGCCATGAAAGTAGATCCACTCAAGGCAGGTGCACAACAAGGAATAAAATCTTGATTCATTTCAGAACCTTTTCTCACATTCTTATTTAAATTTGGTTTTACCTTTGGTTTTACATGCTGCATCATTTCTCGTAAAAACAGTTCACCATTCTAGTATAGAAACATTTTGAAATCAATCTCCACAATGCACACGTATAAGAACAGCCACAATCATATTCTAGACTAGATGTCTAAGCAAGATAACTACCCATGCATACACATAATAATACATCATCAGCACTAGAACTTTTTTCTGCAACACTAGCAAGATTGGAATATTTTGTTTCCTCCAAACCCCTCTTTCACTATCTGCTACTCACTCCACATACTCAGAGTTCATGCAATAGTAACAAAAAAATTCACTACTCTTCCCCCCTCAATTCTGAACGGCGATTCTCCTTTCAAGAACTTTTCCTTTGTTCTACACAGTCCCTTTTTTAAGTTAATAGTTCCGCAGCGTAGGAATCTTCATCAATAGCCATTTTCTTCGCATTAATACACTAACAGAGTTATTGTTCACCTACTGTAAATATCTCTCCTGATAAAGAGAGTAGTAGCAAAGTTTCAAGCAGGGGAAGTGTTGGAAAGCTAGACCACAAATTGCCTCGTTTTTTTTTTCGTCTTCTTCAATTCTCACCTCCATTCATGACCCAAAAAAAAAAATTCTCACCTTCAAACTAACCCATGAGGCAAAGTCCTTCGTCCATCCACAAACTGAAAAATATTGTTATGAGAAACTTTTCTAAGGATTTTTCTGTGAAAAAAATTCCAATTTACTCCACAATTCAGCAGCAAACGTAATTCCAAGGAATAGTTCATTCCCTCGTTTATGAGACACCCAACCACTCCCATTTTCAACTCCTCTCTGAGTAATTTATACAAAATGATTTGTTTTCTTCCATATCAATGCCTTGCCAATTTGTGCTCAGAGATCACTCTCTTTTGTCATAAGCAGAAATGTTCAAATCCTTCATACGCATTATGCTGTTTCATCCAAGTTTCCAGTTCAAGCCCTTAGAGCCATCACATATTAACCACTGTGAGAAGGAAGTCTAAATCTCAGCCTCCAAAATTTCAACCTCAATTGCAGTCCTACAAAATTTTCACTCAGATCTTTTTCTTAAAGATACAAACATTATGGTCCTTCAAAACAATTTTCTTTATTGCTGCAAAGATGTAGTCCACGCCCTTTTCAAATGAAGTGGTCATAGCCGTTGGTGTTAACTTTGAGACTCCTTTCAATTTGTCTTCCGTATCCTCATAGACATTATAGGCTTTAAGTAGCATGGAGAAAATAAACTTTTTATTGCTAGAATCTAATCATAAAATAGCTCCACTCAAAGAAATTATCTCTTCTTTATTGTGTTGGCTGAACTTCGCACTAGGATCTCCTGAGTTCGAGCCTCCACACTCATGTTTGTGGCCGTGCCCCAGGGGACTAGTGGGGGTGGGCCCCCGATACCCCTGACCTCAAAAAAAAAAAAAAAAAAAGACTTCACACAAGGGTCACATGGTGCAATGGCTTGTTGCCAAAAAAGTGAAGCAATGTACACCCTTATGATCATTTTTTCCTCTTAGCGTTTGATCCCAAGCATAGCATAAATTTTGTTCAAATGATCTCCTTTCCTTATCCAACCTTGTGAAACAAAAAGCTCCTCAAATACCCCCAAAATCTCTAGCCCTCTATACCTTTGGTCTGGATCACAAATAGGAAGGGGAAAAGCCTCTTCTAACAAATAAAAACTCATCCATCGAACTATTAGGAGTGAGGAGCATCAGATAGCTGTATATTAAGACAAAATTTAATAGGTTTCTGCTAGATAGAACATTAGTTGATATTCCCAAAGAGACGTTGAAACATTTCTGTTTGATAAAAAATAGAGTGAATGAGTGAAACATGAATCCTAGAACATATTGGCTCCTATCCCCCTCCTTGCCCAGTAATAAGGATACAAGCTTATAGATTCAAAACCATACCACGAATTTTCAAGTTACAAACGAATTGTCAAAAATTTGCTAAGTATTCATCATTAGTCAAATGTCAATAGGAAAATATTTTTCATTTAACAATGATGAAAACCAAGAGCTTATTATTCTTACAACTCCGTTTTTATAGAAATCTTTTTTTCAATAAGTAAAGATAGTACATAATTCTTCATTTAATCTGAATCATTATAGCAATTCAAGTTTTCAACAAATGACGGTAAAATATTATTACTGTACCTTTCCTTCCACATGCATGCCCGTCATATGCAAATTCGCCCACATGCCGAAAGGTTTCCTCAACTGCACAGCTATTATTGCACTCATGTCGTTAGCAGCAAGAAAATTCATCCCCAGCTCCATAACCTGCAGTTATCTAATCTTGAGCTGCCCACATTGGCAAGAAAGTAGAATATGTAGCAAAAACCATTTTAGATATCAAAGTACAGTTTTGCTTAAATGACTAGATTAATGATATATATATATATATACCAAGTGATCATCATCAGAAGATTGATGAAGAACCCTTATTTCTGTAAACATTGGTGGTCTCCTTCCCAAATAAAGTTGCTGAACAATTGCTTTCTCCTGCATATCCCAAATGCAAAAATAAAAATAAAAAAATCTACTTAAACATAGGGCATAAATTTCATGATAAAAACAGAAAATCTAACTATACGAGAAGAAGGAAGAAGAAATAATATAATTGCCCGAATTAGTTTTGATTTTTCGCACTGTAAGCATTAAAATTAATAAATATACACAGGTCATGATCCCAAATGGCAAAAGGGGGTAATCTATTTAAAAAGAGTGAATCCATACAGCCATCCACGGTTTATACTTCTCCAAGAACCATGGCACAATTGGGAGGAGCATCTTTTGCGATGCAATATTTTCCATACATATAGGCCAGATCTTCTCAACCGCATAGTTCAACCATCTCACCGATTCAGAATCGCTAAGAATCTGCAACAACAACACCAACAACAAAAATAAAACATCGAAAAAATTCACCTCTCACCATTACTAACACTCCACACTATAGAACAACAATAGTTAATCATATCCCCACTTACCCTTTTCTGATTTGCTTGTTTTTTCTCTTCGAATCGTATTTTCTTCTGCAATCTCAAGGTGTAACTTTCATTAACCTGCACAAATTAAGTGATTGATATCAATATTTTTGCATTAGCAAAACCGAATTTAATCTGAAGAACACAAAAGAAATAAAGCATTTAGAGACAAGTACTGGTACCAGATATAGATAGACCAAAGATAAGATGTAAATGATTGGGTGGCAAATACTGATGGAAGATAAGAGCCAAAGCAAAGCAAGCACAAGAACAACGTGATGTAGGACCGATACTTCGGTTATATCCATATCATCAATCAAGCAAGCATATACCCTGTGCTCAGCACAAGAACAACAACAACTGTAATTAGTTCAATCATGATTCAAAATTTTCAAAATTAATACAGATAAAAATAACTGGTTCTGCAATTGATAATCATCATAGTAATTCCATTGGGATTCTCTATTTCTAACTAGATTTGAAGAGTTCAAAATAAATAAACAAACAAACATTAATCAGTGAATTTCCAGTGACTAATATAATAAGGGAAGAAAAAAAAAACAGTAAATTGATCCAAATTGAGAACAAACTCATGAAAAATCTCAAAGAATAAAATCATAAATAAAGAAATTTTACGCAGAGTCAAAAATCAAAATGTATCTGAACAAACAAGTACTTCAAGATTTCAAGAATTGAAATAATAAATAAATGAATAAATAAAATTATTCAGTGATCATCTTCCAGTGACTAACATAACCAAAAAGAACAAAAAAAAAATTAATTAAATTGACCCAAATTTCATCATGGAAGAAGTTCAAAAGAAATAAAAAAAAACAAAAAATGCTACAAACTAAGATCAAACTCATAAAAAAAAATCTTCAGAAAAAAGAAAAAGAGAAAGAAGAAGAAATTATCATATAGATTTAAATTTGTTATGAAGATTGAGAAATCAGACCGATTTGATTTCAGGAGAAAGACGATAGATTTGAGTTAAAAAAAAAAAAAAAAAAGTGGTGATGAAGAGAAGAAGAGATTTGTAGAAGCGGGTTTGGAAGTCAAACCGGTTGACTAACCGCGTTTGGATGAATCCGACGACAACTGGGATTGGCTTTTTTTTTTTTTTAACCGTCGATAACCGTAGTCAGCCCTATCCATATGATTCGAACCGCACGTGCGAATTTGCATCCTGTGAAAGACGCAGCAGACCCATCAAGGACGCCGGTATCTGCCAGGCAATATAATCCTCCTTGTCCACGTGTAGCACCACCACATGTTTTTTTTTTAAAAGGGCCTGTTATTTGAACTCTAAACCAGTAACCTTACCCATTAAAAATAATCATAATAATAAATTAATAATTTCTACGTTATCTTTTTATAATTTGACCAAAATGACCATGTACAAAGACTTTTTTTCATTTCTCTTATTATTTTTATTTTTTTTATTCTTAAAAGTTTAGGTAGAAGGAGGATACCAGTTCAAGGCCAGGGCATACCACTGACCTCAATAAGAGTTTACAGTGATACTTACCAACTTATAATTATTTTTTTATTTCTCTCCATACAACCTACTAATCTTACCAGTCACTATTGTCATCTTCACTTCTTTCATTTTTAATCTTCTTTTTACTTAACACATTTTCTTTCATCTAAATACTATTTCAAATATTTAGGATTCATTTTTTAAGGATAAAATTTATTTTAAAAGGATTTTAAAGAACTTTGAATTATATTTTAATAGTAGAAACCAATGTTAAGGCATTCAAAAACTTTAATTATCAATACATTTGATAGCATTATGACAAAAGATTCAAGCTTGGTGATGGCGCACATCAATCTAAGGTGAACTTTTGGTTTACTTTATTGTTTTTTCAATTTTTCTTTCAAAACATCGTGCTTTGGTTCGGTCCTCTATGACCGAATGAAAGTGTCCAATTCCGTTGGAGATGATTGAACTTAATGTAAGTTCGGTCTTGTCCTACTGAACCTATTTTTTTTTTTTTTTTTTTTTTTTTTTTTGGGGGGGTTTTTCCTCAGCCAATCTGAACTTGAAGACATTTCTAGCCATTTTGAAGTTGTCTTCTCCAATTAAATCTACTATAATGCATAAGTTAGCCTTTGTAGAATTAGCAGATTGGAGAAGATGATTTGTTGTACCTAACAAGGGGCACAATCAAGTGATTATATATAGCCTAGTGGCTTAAAGGGGACCATTGCCGCTAGTTGCACTTGGCAATCGAGACCTCGATCAAAGGGTCCTTGTTGTCTTTCCTAACTCTTTGGCGAGAACTCTGGTGCAACTGGGTTGTCTAATAGTCTTAAGAGATTTTTAGAAACTTCTTTCAAGTTCATCTAAATGGCGTTAGAACACAAGTGATTTGAGGTTAAAATTGTGCATGTGATGTCATGTTAATATTTTATGCCATGTAAAATGCAAGTCTCTTGACATTGATAACATGACACTTTTTTTTAAACACAATCCATAAAAACATTGAAAATGCTCTAAGGGTGTTGGGTGCCAGCGTTGAAAAATAGCGTTTACACCCAACATATATAAAATATTTTTCTACTATTGGCTTGAACTTGAGAGTGAATTGAACAAGTACTTGACACCCATACTCACCTTTGCACTTGGTGCTTGCATAAGACATATTAGATTGGCAAAAGAAGGTAAAGTTAATTGAAAGTGACAGAAAACAATTCATATAAACAATTTTTCTGTTGTAAATATGTTGAATATCTAAATAGTAATTACATGTACTATATACATATCTCAATTAGTATTATATCCAAGTGGTATGTGTATCCAAATAATATATGTATTCAAGTGGTACATATATCTAAGTTGTATAAATACGCATGTATACGTATCCACACGAATCATGTGAGTGCATAGTTATCTATCATGTGAGTTGGTGATCTTTTGATATAAATCTCTCCCTATAAATATGAGAGAGATCATGAAGAGAAGTTGTAAGAAATGGTATAGAGAAAATGAGATGAGAAAGAGGAATGGAAAAAAGACGAAGAAATGAGTTGTAGAAATATTGAAAAAATGATAGAAAATGGAGAATGAAATCTAGCATTTTTCTTTGAGTATTCTTTGATTATTTTGATTCAGTTTACAACACGTTATCAACACGAAGGCTCTACTCAATCAATGAGTTCAATCATAAAAGGTATATTGAGGTAAAATTTCATAAATTTTTATTATGTTCATTTATTTAATGTATTTCCATTTGCACTGCAGTTTTTATTTTGATTTTGATTCCATAGCCTAAAGCTATGTAGAGAAATTCATATAACATGAAACTATATTGATATTTTGTTTACGTAACCTGAAGTTATGTAGAAGAATTTATAGCTTGAAGCTATATATTAAGAAATAATTTTCTAGCCAAGAGCTAGATTTTTCATAACCAGAAGTTATGTTATAATTTTATTTATTTATTTATTTCTCTAACATCTAACGTAACATATAATTTATATACTCTAACATCATTATAAATTTTCATGTAAAATCACATTAGTTTTGTCAACGGGATCCACATATTTGTGGATTTGTAAATTAGCCTGAAGCTAATATAATACATTAACACTAACATTTTATTTTATTATGATGCATTACTAACACTAACATTGACACTAACACTAACAATGATACTAACTTTTAATTTTATTATGATGTATTATTATACTAACTTTTTCTTTTACATTTTCTTTTATTGTTGAATAATTATTTATGATTAATTGGTTATTTTAATTATTTAATTACTTTTGAAGATTTAACATTTTGAACTATGAACAAAAAAACATAACCTGAAATTTATGGACATCTCATGACAAAAACTCAACATTTTATTTAAAAGTTCATCACAATTAATTGCACCTAAAGTTGTAATATTACAATCATACGGACCCGAAGTTCATTATGACCAAATGACTAATTACACTTGATATTGCAATATTAAAGTTTCATGAGATAAATTATATATTTGAAGAAGACATATTTGAGAAGATAAATTATCTCACATGTGCTCTTAAAGTAGCAATGCAAAGACTGTTAAAATCTTCTCAAGAAAATTTGTGATGAAAATCACTATGCTCGTCCACTTAAATTTTATATCATTCACCGAAGTGAATGCTACTTTAATGATCATGAATATAACCTATAACAAAGACCATGATCATGAATGAGAAAATGAATATGGCAAAGGCCATAATTAAAATTATTATGAGAACTATAATGACTACAATTTGGAATATGGTTACAACCGTATATTTTAAATAAATTTATTTCATTCCACTAGAAGTAGAGTAATCTTATCGTAGCACAAGATAAATTTTTATCTATGTGTTTGCTTAGGTGTGGAATGAAAAGAATTTGTAATGTACCTGTTGTAAATCAAACATATGATTAATCTATCATGCCTCAATAAAGAAAAAAAAAACTTAAATTAAAAATATATTCATGGCTCCAAAGGAGTGAATATTATGTTGTCAAATGAAACAAAATTTTTAATATTTGCAATGCCTTATAATATATCAGATCCAGAAGATCTTGGTTGATTTTAAAGATATCTAAAAGGATAGATATCAAATATTCAAAGAATATATTTATATTGTTTCATTGATTATTTGGAAATATTTAAAAAAGGCTTATTACTTGAATTTTTAGCTTATTAAATTATGAGGTCAATTGAAAGGATATTGTGATCAGGAACTGAAAGTTCTTTGACACAATATATTTATTATATTTTGGCATAACTTGTCAAGTCTCTAGGACCTCAATGATATTTTAAATAATGATATCATTTGGACAAGTTTTATTTGTTTATATGCCTACTTTATGACTAGTTGAAATATTATAAAATTGCGCAAATTTTTGAGATACTTTTAAAAAAATATTAGTATAAAGTTAGATTATCACAATATTAAGTATATTTGTAACAGTATTGAAAATTCAATTATTGAAATGATTATCCAATAAAATTGACAACTGCTAAAAATTAAGGAAACTCTAATCATTCAATTACAAATAGTGCAATAAGTTAATAACTTTATAAATAACTTTAGCCCTCATTATTTTGCATCTTAAAGCAAAAGAGGGAAGTTCGTGTAGGCAATCGCGTAGAACCGATTTAATACCCGAGAAACTGAAGGTGACCACCAATCACATCCAGAAGATGTTTTTGCCAGAAGAGTAATGGATCCAATGGTGATAGATCCTCTAATAAATACTTTAATAGATAATCTGTATAATTATGGAGTGGAGCGACGAATCTTAGAAGGAGGAAGACCACTTATGGAAATGCGTGAGATATACTCATGGCGTTGGACACAACAACAAACAAACACATTAAGGGTGCTTTGGGTCATGATTGGTAGCCTGATTATTAGGATCATAGTACAACATGTATCCATGCAATATTTCTCAAAGTATGTATTTGATAATTTTTGGCACGAACTTTCGGGGTATGGGTTGCCCATATTAGTTGTATATAAGTATGACTAAGAGTGAGTCATAACTATGTAAATCCATATAAACATAAATAAATATATTATTGATAAATAATAAGGAATACATTGAGTTCTAGTTATCTGACTTGCCCCTAGAACTTGAATCTAGTTGGATCAAAAGTTGATCTCGCTCCTCGCGAGCTCTGTGTTCCCCTCCAACACACGGTCAAAGGAATCTCCTAGACCAATACCTTCTTGTTATAGGGCAAAGTTCTCATGTCGTAACTCCGTAGTCTCTCACTACAAGTCATTAGTCTTCTAATGAAGAACGACAGTCTCTTGCTTTAATTTCTCGTTCTCATCAGTTAAAGACTTCATCAAATATTCCATAAATGTTATTTTATTATCTCTATCATTAACTTGTTCGGCCAAGGTCTCTACCTCTTTTTCGAGATAGATAACACTCTGTCTGAGTTGTGCCAAATTTGAAACTCCAAGGAAAGGGTATGGTATATAAAAGTTCCATAGAAAAGAGGAAAAATAAATTTTAGTTAATAATAATAATATTTACCTTGGAAATCTGAGACAAAGCTTTTAGCTAGCGTTCCTCGGGAGACAGAGACAAATATTTTTCCACATTAGCTTGAGGAATACCGATAGTATTATCATCATAGTTTAGCACATTGAAACCAGACGAAGATTTCATGTCATCTTCCTTATTGGAAGATCTGACTACATCGGTCTGACTTGAAGATCCGACAGCAACAGAGGAAGAACTAACTTTAGGACCCCTACGATGGCGTTTTGCTCTGGGGGTTCGCTATATCGATTTCTTTTTCTTAGCTTGCTCTAAAGGAGAACCCGGTACAATAATGGTTGCTGGCAAGTCGCTATTGGGATTAGAACTAGTTCCCTTTTCGGCCCTAGCACCAGTTAACGAATCCATTTAACTCTGACTATCACAAATTGTACCATAACAATGAGTCATTATTCTTTCACCGTTCAGTTTAAATAAAGAAATTATAGAAACACAAGTGCAGTTGCACATGTAATACGTCAAGATTGATGACATCGACAAGGCGAAAACTATGCCAATACGACAATTGGTGTATATTCTGTTTGAAAAATTCGTCACCAACAAATATAATATTGGTGACACAACGACATGTCACAAGTCATTAAGAGTATAACAATTATGGTATATTGTACAAAGTAAATGACAATGATTACTGTACGAAATGACATACTATCAAACTAAATTACGTTGATCATCAATATAATATTTTTGTTCAATATAGAGCAATTTTCTCACCATTAGGGGGAGAAATAGCCAATTCTAGAAGAATAGTGCACAAAATTGTTAGAATGCAATACAAGCTAGTGTAAGGCAATCCTCCCATTATCAGGGTGAGAACATAAAAATGTCAAAAGAATGACATATAAAATTGCTTGACAAACAACATAAGTTACAAGCTAGTGTGAACTAGAAGTTCAAATGATAAGTTAAAGTGGATGATAAATTCACACGATCAATCATATGCAAAAAAATTTGCAAATCAGTTAACTGATATATTCATCTTTAGTCCCTGAAGGACAATTTACAAATGACACACCTGAAGTATGGTTGATCGGTTAAATTAAAGTACACAACTTCCTAAAAGAGGAAGATATATGCAAATGATTGATAAATATATAAGCATTCCGAAATAAAAATGGATTGACAAATAAATATACCATAAAAGGTATACAAGTATCTCTGAAGAGATATAGATTGATAAATAAACATACACTGAAGAGACATGAGAATCTCCTGAAGAGATATGAATTGAAGAATAAATTCCCAATTTGTTTATATTTAAATCCATTTATATTTGAAAACTATGAAATAGAAATAATATTGCTCCTGATAATATTTTAAAGTGTACTTTTGATATTATGGGATCGCAAAACATATAAGAATGTCGACATTAAAAAAGTAAAAAAGGATCAAGATTAAATATAACTAAACTCGTTGAAAAATCGAAAGCTATATAAATCAGAAGTTCTAATACCTAAAGAGGTAAATCACGTTAGATATACATGAGGAAATATATTAATCCATGGATAAGCATGTTATACATGAAAATCTCATAAGGATTTATGAGTTATACTCGAAGCTTTAAAATGATAATCCCTGAAGAATCTAAAAGGCCTGAAGTACGTACTGCATTAATATTCATATTGATCAATATGCATATATATTTATAATTGCTATGAGCGAACATTTTAACAATTTGCATTTGCATTTTATTCACTTTATATATTTATTTATTGTTGCTTAGGTTAAGACTCCTAAAGATTTTATCATAATATATTTTAAAGGGAGAATTTGAGACAAAAGATCTTAGAAAATCAAATTTTTACCTAGGCCTGTAGATCGAGAATTTTTTCCAAGTGGATTTTTGTCAAATTATCAAATGAATTAAGAGATATTTTAAGAAAGTTCAAATGGACAAAATACATCCATTAGATTCTCTAATATTGTGAGATCACTAAAAAGTGAATAAAGATGATATTCGCATTCATTAAAATAATGAAGAACTAGTTGATCCTGAAGTACCATGTCTGGATGCAATAGATGCTCTTATATACAAAGTCAGAAATTATTTTTTTTGTTAACATGATTGCAAGATATAGCTCTACACTAGATTAAAACGGTGCTAAGCATGCATTATGTTATCTCCAAGAAAGCAAACAATACAAGTTTATCATATTCAAGAAAGATAAAAATAAAACCAGTTGAATATGCAAATGTTGAATATTTGTCAAACCCCCACCTTGCTCGATCCCAAACACAATCTCACTTATAATGATATTGTCATATCATAGAGATCTGTGAAGCAGACAATAGTTGCTACATCTTCAAATCATCCAGAAAAGTATTGCGACTCCTGAAACAAGTCAAAAAATGTGTATGGATCACATGAATTATCTTAAGTCAGATGCTATCTTACAATGTTATAAGAAGATAATGCCACATGTATTGCACAGTAATGAAAAGCTTATATTGAAGCCAACGGAGCTAGATATATTTTACAAAAGGTCTGCTTCACACATGAGTTATAGAAGACTGACAAATAAGATCAAATAATTTATTTATCAAAACTTTGTCAATTACAAAGAAGATTATATACAATATTGAGATGCGTCAATTCAAAGATATTCCAGGCAGATAAACAAAACTGAATTTCCCCATGTCATCTTGAGGGAGAGAATTAAAAAGGAGTTATTGTTTAGTTCACTGTACTCTTTTTTCCTTCGCTATGGTTTTGTCCCATTGGGTTTTCTTGGCAAGGTTTTTAACGAGGCAGTCCTAACAATATAAGACTCCAATAGAATATTGCACTCTTTTTCCTTCATTAGACTTTTTCCGACTAGAATCTCTCTAGTAAGGTTTTATCGAGACATTTTTTACAATGATGGATATTCAAAAGGGAAGTGTTGTAAATATGTTGAATATCCAAATAGTAATTACATGTACTATACACATATCTCAAGTAGTATGATATTCAAGTGATATATGTATCTAAATAGTATATGTATTCAAGTGGTATATGTATCTAAGTTGTGTAAATACATATGTATATGTATTTTATACAAATAATGTGAGAGCATAGTTACTCATCATATGAGAGCATAGTTACCCATCATGTGAGTTGATGATTTTTTTATGTAAATCTCTATATATATATAAAAGAGATCGTGAAGATAAGTTGTAAGAAATGGATGTAGAGAAAATGAGAAGAAAAAGAGGAATGGAGAAAAGATGAAAAAATGAGTTATAAAAATATTAGACAAATGATAAAAAATTAAAAATAGAAAATAAAATCTAATATTTTTGTTTGAGCATTCTTTAATTATTTCGATTAAGTTTACAACATTTTCATTATTATTGTTATTATTTTTTTGATCAAATATATAAAAGACTCTATTATCATGGACATGCACGTGAAGAATAAATTCTAATTTACAAAAAAAGTTTTGAGAAAGCAAATCAGTATTTTAAAAATAGTTTTAATATGTTAAGAGGAATAAAATAATAACTTTATATTTCAATTTCAATTTTAGATTTATACCCATATTTTCTCCCATAATTTGCTTTCTTAATTTATTTTTTTATTTTACTTTTATAACTTTCAATTAATTCTACGTAACTTCATTCTTATTTTATTCTTTTATTTATTTTAATTAATAAATATATACATAAACTAGTGTTCATACATGTGCATTGCACATGGTCTTTATTTCTTATAATATATATATATATATATATATATATATATATATATATATATATATCTATATTATTTGTAAAGTTAATATTTCTTAAGGATAGTGTGTCACTTTTACTAAAAATATCAAAACTACCCATTATTTATTAATATTCAACTAAAAATTACAGTTAACTTAAACAAAAGAAACAAGGACATATTTGTTAAAAACCATAATAAACCCCAAGCTTCCTAAAACGTTGGCCATGTTCCCCAACCTACACCTTCCCAACTTTAAACAGAAAATAATTCAAAAGGTTGCCCCCATGCTTAATTTCCCTCAAAATTCAATTCTTTTACTCTAATATAACTAAGTTTTTATAAACTTTGGAGCATTAATGAAACTTATTAAAGGAATATATGATAAAAATACAACAAATTTATTTTAAATATTCAATTTTTTAACACGTGCCCGTTGATTATATATATTTATGAAATATTATTATTTATAAGAAATAGTTAACAAACACAACTTTTCAAATTAATATTGTTCTCATTTAAAAAAAAAAAAATGCTTGATACATTCACACCAGAGCCTTTAAAATAAAGCTAATATTACGTCTCATACCTAATTTTTTATTTATTTATAAATAATGTTTGCTATTGTCATTACTACTTACTTTATTATTATCAATATTGATGATTTGGCAGGTGTCATTTTCAGTTAACTATTTCATTAGTTGTGATAGTTGCTTGCAGTATATATCACCAAGCTCTGACTTAATTAATTGCCTTACGTATAGACAAAACTCAACAACCCCGATTTATTAAGACGTCTCCTCTTATCTTATTTTGACTAGTTAAAAGATAACGTTGACAGGTAGGCTTCTCTCTCTCTCTCTCTCTCTCCTTTTTTATTTTTATAAGATTTTTTATTTTTATTTTTATAAGAAAAATTGGCATCTAAAAGTGTTTTCATTTAGGTCTATATTATCATTCATAATTATGTTTGAACCTCAAAAGAATGCATGGTGACAAGGATCATTTCCGGTCAAGTTATTTTATGCATGTTTGACGAGTGTTATTTAAGAGTGTAAAAATGACCTAAGATATGTATTTAAATCTATACTTAAATTAATGTAACAATACACCACATTGTCACATTATTAAAAAGAAAAAAAGAAAAAAAATCCTTCAATTATCGGACATCACATCAATATGGATATGATTTTGGATATAATTTTTTGGGTCGTAAAAATATTTCTCTACTCAACACACTCTTAACATCCATTTTCAGCACCCGGCCTGTTATATACATTGGATATTCTCGAATCATATATAATACATTATGCAAGAACAATTTAATATATATTACAAGGTGGGTGCTAAAATTATGTACAAAAAAATATATTTTCCTTCGTCTTTTTTCTCAATAAACCCAAATATTAAGGAAACTTTCATCTTATATTAATATATGCAATGTTAATTAAAAAGGAAAACATTCCATTAGAATGCTTGTATTTGAGTTTAATATCATGAGTTTTGAGTAGCACAAAATGCCTGTATATTTTGGATACCATTTTAAGATTAATCTTATGTGTGGTGGGCTGATTAGTAATTGATGAAATTACAATTTTATACATTTTCTTTTGCTAGGTAAAAGGTAAAGAATATATAATAAAAAATAAAAATAACTACAGAGAACAAACAAAGTAGTGCCCAAGGCATCTTTGTACATTTTTTTTATCCTTATTCTAGGTCTAGCTAGGCTAGGAATAAAATTAAAAAAAAAAAAAAGAAAAAAAAAGAGAGAAAAAACAGATTCCTTTTCATCACATTTTAGAGCTTTATGTCACTCAAAGAATTTTAGGCCATTTTTTAGAAAACATTTTTGGACCAAGGTTTTGTCTTTTTAAAGTCTCATTTCCTTTTTCTTTTCTTTTCTTTTTGAAAACTTAAAGTCTCATTTTCAGGGTTTATGAATCACAAAATTGCTTAAGTGTCATTAAGAAGAAATAGATCATAAAGTTTGAGATGTATGTGCATGAAATGACTAATACATTAGCCAGAGTTTCAAGGCCATTAATGTTTAGAACTTTCAGAGTTTGATTATTGGAGACGTTATTGTTGAGAAAAATCTACCATTTTATTCCCGCCTCAAACTAGGACTAGTCCCGTACCCGAACGGTGTGGGATACTTCGAAAAAAATCAAAAAAGAAAAAAAAAAAGAAAAGAATAAATGACTAATACATTAGAAAGTCTTTCAGTGGAGTATTTTTATGATTTTTGAATCACCAATTTATTTGAATTCTAAATGAAAATTCTACTAACTGTCAATATTATATTGCATTTTGATAATCACTGGCCAGTTGAATGTTCTTTTCTTCTTCTTTTTTATTTTTCTAATCGTGAAATTGGTAGTAAGAGCCGTCTGTTAAAATATCAAAAACACATGACTACTAAAAGAAAAATTCCATGATATACATAATTATGGGCCTTCATTTACATAGCTTTTAAATTAATCAGTTTTTAATATGATACCCAAGCCTTTGGTTCAAAGCTCATGAAAGGAAAGACAAGTAAAAGCTTGATATACATCATAAGGCTTTTACATAACAATTACAATTTTTATGATTATTATTTTTTTTAAATATAGGGTAGTTCTTTCTCCACATATTAATAGATTTTCACTAAGCAGAAAGGTAGATTTACTTTTACTATTTTTCATCAAGATCAATCACAGTACTTGGTTTGCAAAAAAGCTATAGATCTATGCTCTTATTTCAAAATGAGAAAGAACAAAACAGTGTTTACAATGTATAAAGTAGTTGATTTGAACAATAATATTTACATGAGAATAATCTAAACCAAATGCATGATACAAATATAAATGACAATATATGTACAATATCAGCAGTTTGCTGATTATTATTACCTCTTCTTCTTTTTCCCTGAAAGAATTGTTTGAATTTGCAATCGCCTATTGAATGCTTCATTAAACAGAAAGCGAGTCTGGAAAGCGGAAATTATCGGAAGCCATGCCAATGAAGCAACCGGAGCAAAGAGCACGGTGCCCATTCCATAATCATAAGCTCGAGCAAGGACCCGAACAAAATCCCAGAGTCCAGTATCTTCAATCTTGGGTTTCACAACTTGAGCAATCTACATAGAATCCAAATAATTATCAGAAAGGATTAGTTGTAGAAGTAATCTTTATTTTAAATGTTTTATTTGTGTTAGGAGGTTTATTTATGTTTGGAGTTGTAGTAATCTGTTAATGCAATCTAATTACATAAGCAATTAAGCTTATGACTTTATCTATCCCAAACTAGCTATAACTCCAAACGTAAACAAAAATCCTAAACACAAATAAAACACCTAAAATAAAGATAATTTCAACATGATTGTGATTGAAAGAATTTTAATGTTCTTCAGTTTTGATTATCTGAAACTCACTGAAATCAAGCCCCATCCTGTGGGGAAAAATGCCAAACAGCAAACAATTAAGTCTCTTAGAGATAAGTCACAAACAAGGGAGAGAGTGATTATAATA
The DNA here is from genome assembly GCA_035771175.1 of Paratinospora sagittata. Taxonomy (NCBI): domain Eukaryota; kingdom Viridiplantae; phylum Streptophyta; class Magnoliopsida; order Ranunculales; family Menispermaceae; genus Paratinospora; species Paratinospora sagittata. Next base: position 1,838,092 of record CM069612.1, read on the forward strand.
GATAAAGCAGCGAGGAAGAGAAATGCTTTAAGGAGCCGAAAGTGTAATTGATGAGAGGTACTAAGTTGTTGTCGCCCTATAGTAATTGCCTGTATAACATGTGGAAAGTTGTGTTAGACATCAAATCTATGTCAAAAATATATCTTAGAAGATTTGTTTGATCTAAGTATGCAATTCATTCGAATTTTAATGAACTAAGATGAATGTGAAGGTAGGAGTACAATCGTATATAACATACCCTACCATGTTATGAACTAGCACCCTACCATAATTAATATCGCCGATGACATTTTCATAGTTCAAATGCATGTAAAGATGAAGGTATAGCTATAGAAAAAAGGATATTTCAGCTTATCCTATTCAAATAATTGAATAAATTTAATGGTAAGTAATGAGCTGACAAGATCCTGTTATGTCTGAGCTCTAGGAGAACTATAAAACCCATGACGTGTTTGTAAGTTATTATAGTGATGCATATACTAAACCCAACTCAACTCAACTAAGCCACAAACAACTCTATCAGAATATGCAAAACTCATGATATATTTAGATATCTTTAACTAAAATAATGAACCAAAACTCCAGTTCCGGTGCTTTTGGCTAGAGTTTTTCATGCTTTCCGATGGAAACCTGATAGAAATTATAACAAAAAAAAAAAAAAAAAATCTCCAAAAAGATGCAACAATTATCTCCCCCACCACCCAAACCTTCCATCTCCTTTTTATACCTGTCTAACTTATTTTACAAATAACAATGTGAAATGTCGCGTCTCAATGCATATGCACGCCAAATAATCCAAGTCATTCAAAGAAATAGAGGAAGGGCAGAGTTTCACCTTGGCCAATAAGAAGATGATAGCAATTACAAGCCACGAAAGAAGATAAACCAGAAAATCTTTGTTCTCCTGCGCAATGTCAAGGTGATAAACCATTCCATACTGGTAGATGAAAAATCTTAGGGAAAGAAGTATCTCGATTATCCTAGAAACCATCCCTGAATGTTGAAGATGAGCATGCTCATCGTTCCACCAAGATTCCCAGCTCTTATCCTGGTGCACTCCTATACCACCCTGATTCTTAATCCACTTATTCCAGTCTTTCCAGTCATCCACAATCTTTCCCCAGTCGAATCCAGATGGATTAAACAGAAATGGTGCAAAAAGCCATGTTATCAACATAAACCAGATGGAATATGTGATTAACACATATGTCATGCTACTCTGATAAGACCTCCTGAATAAGCCATAAACAACTAAAAGAAGCAAAAGTTCAAATCCTTTCACAAAGTGGCTGCGTGAATATAGTCCATAATTCTCAGTGAAGCTTGCGTGGAACACCACAACTTTGCGGCCGGTAGGTCTATACTTGGCACCTCCATGAAGTATAGTTCGGCCATAATAGTGAGACTTTGTTCCTAGAGAAAATGTGAAGAAAACAGCAGCAAGTTGCAACTGCATTAGGATAAAATCTTTCAGTGCCATAAGAAGTCCCTTTTCTAGGGCAATCTCCATCACCATTGGTAAACCTGTTAGGAGTCCCAGCTGGATGAATGACTGGGATGCAAGAGCAGTTTCCAAGGATTCTATGTTCTGCATCTTAGCCTCAAGAAGGAGTGATTTTTCTAATCCACTGAGAACCAAGTATAGCTGCCCATAGAGGAAAACATAAATTCCCAGTACTGCTAGCTGCAATTTAAATAAAAGATAATATTAGTTAATTGAAATAATAAGCAGAATGGGAAATGCTAAAAATGCCACAAGAAATAGAAAGACAGAAGACTAGAAATTGTCAAGAACAGATTTCCAAGCAATGAGCCTTCTATCCTAGTAAGCAATCTTTCCCAATGCTAGGAAGTCCCTCTGCTATTGCACTTTCAATGAAATTCTTCAATATTGAGGCTGTCTACGAACCTTTATTCGTATGCGACTCTTAAGCTACTTTTAAGTTTTGTTTTGATCATTTTCAAAGATTCAAACCATAAATAATCATGAAAATCCTTTCTGTTAAAAGAATAAGGGAAAATAATGAAACCTTTTGAAATGCAGAAGGCAGGGATCTCAAATATATCATGGGAATTTAATTGATGCCAAAACTTCAAAATATTATTCTCAACTTGTTTCACCTGTTTAAGGTTTTTCTGCATCATTAACATGTGTAAAAAAGTGAATAATTCTGACCAACTTGCAAGTTGGAAGTCAGTCATGATTCATGAACTCATATTCAGTCGAATTGTACCCGTACTAAACCACCCAAGAGAGATGGTTAAAATCAACTATACACATACTTGACATCCAGCAGCATTAATATTGAGATTTATCAAATCCTTGAAAGAAATTACACAGAGGAAAAAGGAAAAAAAAGATACCAGGCTACTGAAGTAAAAACCAATGGCAGTGAAGTAACAGGATAGCATCCGGAAAAAGTCAAACCGCTGTCCCAGGCGGTATATGTCTCGGCTTAGTGTTTGTTCACTATTTCCATTGGCAACTTTTGCTTCGAACTTTGAAATCTGGTTCAGACCTACGTCCCGACCTTTACCAACTTGCATATACTCATGGTACCTAACACGCCCCCTTCTTAAAATGGAATTGAATCCTACATTAAATCAACATCATCAATCAGTAGGAATAAGTGTTCACAATATATATTTATATAGATTATAGAATAATAGCCGCTAGCAATTTTACCAGCAAAAACATCCTCACTCAAGTTGATGGTTTTTGATGCTTTGCTTACTCCACCTCGTGTTAAGTGAAACACCCTATCAAATAAATCTGGATGTCCATAGTGGAACCGCACCCTGGAAAACAACAATTATGTGAAGCCAAATAAATTTAATTTCACTGCAGCAATGAAGCCATGGAAGATCAGAATTCAAGCATTAGTTTGACTCATTGCAGGAATTAAACAAGAATGGATGGAAGTTCAGACTTCAGAGATTGTATATTGCTGAGGTTTATACTTTCACACAGATTTTCATACTTACAGGTTCACAGCCCTTTTCACATTGAATTTTAAACGGAAATTACAGAAGCTACAAATTTTTTACCTGAGAGGATTAGCTAGAATTCTTTGGCCAATGGTGGCAAAGCTTGTCTCTTGATAAGACATGAACCAAGCCAAAGATGAAACACTGCATCAGAAGGCAATCGGGTGAGAATTGTTTGTGGCAAGTTTCAAACACACACACACACACACGTGTCACACACGTCTTCAGATCCAAATTTATCCCTAGAGATGATGTGTGTATTAATTGTATGCTCATATTATTGTCCTTAATTTATAAGGGTTAAAATACTTGATTATGATTGACTTGTGCTCTCATAACTACTTTCATAAGTTCATGTCAAGATGAAAAATGTAAATTCACAACAGTAAGCTTTAGATATGAAGGGACAATATTGCACTAACTGGCTCAGGGTATGTAGAATGACTAGAGTCAGCATAAATAGTGTATGACAAAGAAGTACTATGGATGCGTGGAGAAGAACAATAGGTAAAGGAAATAACAATTCCAACAAATATTGAAGGAAGGTTTAGGTTGCATTTGGCTTCTAATTCAAAAATAAGGATACAATACGAAAATAAAAATTCAGAATACGACTTTTTTTATCGTTTTAAGAAAACATGTAGTTTTCTGAGTAAAATCTTATAAAACTGTTTACAAATTTGTCAACTAGATGGGTTTTTCATGTATTTGGATTTTTGGATACAAAAAAACTGTATCTGAATCAGAAACCAATTGGGGCCTTGTCATAACCTTTTCCACATGATCTCAAAGTTCTAGAAGACTCAACCTTGTAATGAGCATTTCCATTCAACAATCTGAGTTTTAAAATTCTCATAATTAGTCATAAGAACTTGGTTATAAAGAAAGAGAAGGTAACAAAAGAAGATAAAGAGAGAGGTGAAAGAATGTAGTTAACTTGATTACATTCCTTAAATTTTATATAGAACATGAAATTTTGATCCTAAATGTCAATTTGGTATCTTCAAACTCAATCCAACACAACTCAACAAAGCCATTTCCCAACTACATGGAGTTGGTCACATGAATCCTCTTCCTTCACTTGACTCTTTTTTTTTTTTTTTTTCAAAACGAAAATAGAGATATATATTTAAAAAAGGATAAGTACAAAGAAAGGGTAGCACAAGAAGTTCTCCCAAAAATGGCTACAAGCTGGAAACAATATTCACCCACCCCCTACACCATTCCAAGGAATTGTAACCCTTAGAAAGATTACTACTCGCTACCCAAGATGAAGCAAGCCGATTATCAAATAGAGCAACCCCAAAGTCAATTCTTTTGTACCCCTTTCTAAAAATTATGTTGTTTTTTTTTTTTTCTCCAAATGCTCCAAATAACCATGAACATAGATTCTCCAATAATTTCAAGTGAGAAGGGCATTATTTGTCTCCTTGGGAATTGGAACAACTACATATTGTCATCCCCATGTCGCACATTTAAGGACAAAGTACTATTCCACTGAGCCCACAATTGCTTTGGGAGAGGACAGTAGAAGAAAAGGTGATTTGATGACGCCCCATCAATTCTACAAAGAAAATACCTATGCCAAGAGATGTACATGTTTGGAAATCTCCTCTAAAGTCTATCAACTGTATTAAGGTAACCATGAGAAGTTAGGCAACCTAAAATTTTAACTTTGGAAGGAATGCAAGCTTTCCAAATGAAGGAGAATGAAAGAAACATTTGGTAGATGAGTTATTAATGAGATGTTGGAAGGAGGATTTGGTGGTGACACAGTGACACTTCCATTAGGTTCAAGAACCCAACGTCTTTTGTCCTTGGAACGACTAAGTGGACTCCCTCAAAGTCAAGGATACCTAACAGACAACCTACTTCTTCTTCCTCTCTAACAATGAGATTTCAAGGGAAGTACAAATTCCAAGAAGAGGGGTCCCTACTCCTAGCATGCTTATAGAAAAAAGACTATTATAATAAATTTGGCAGAGATGATAGATGGCTGGAAATAAAGAAGCAAGATCAAAGGAGCCAATCTAGGAATCTTTCCTCCCCGAATCGAATCATCGTATTATTTCCAAGCCTAAGTTTGATTAGGAAAAACATGATAAAGGGAATATGTATTTCAAGGCCTTTTATGAGTTGAACTTGCAATTGTGCCAACATCCCAACCATTATCCCAAAGACCATGCCTCCTTTTGATGACCCATGCCTGCTTCCTCCACTTCACTCTATCAAGGTCTAAGTCGACATTTATATTACAAATAGTTATATCTTTCTCTATTATCTTCATCCATGTTGTCTTAGGTCTTCTCACTCTCTATCATCACCCTTTTCTTTTTAGCTTGGTATCAATGCTACAACTCAGTGTCATCAAAACAACCCAAACATCAAAAAAACTTCAGAGACATGTATGCCTACCTTATTGATTGCCTAAGCAGTTTGGTCTAGAAATGCGTAGGAGATGCCCTAGGAATTGCTTGAAAATAATCAAACAAACTTTTAACAAAATCCCACCAATAAACCAAATGACATATATATTAAACTTCGCTGTTAACACACCCAAAACCCGATTAGCAAAGATAAGAATACCAGCCAATAAAAGCACTTCTTTAAAAAACTGTTATTAATGAGCATTATGATGACATGTTAAAGTGTGTTACCAAATTTTTTTTTTTTAAAAGAGACTTTAATGTATTATATATATATTGGAGAAAAAGTTGTATGAACTGTACAAAGAGAAAGAAAGTAAAGTGGCTAACACAAAACCCTATGGTGAAAAAATGTTGCCCCACCAACTAAGTCGGGCCCCAAGAGAATGACCCAAGGATAATGAACTATTAGCTACCCAGAAAGAAGGTAACACTTGAGACTTTTCCCATACTCTAGATACCGGACAAAACTTGTCATGGACTACTCTATTATTCCTCTCTTTCCACAACGACTAAAGAACCGCCAGACAAACCACCCTCCAATGATCCCACCAAGAATGTCGTGTAGAGTTCATGAAAGGGAAAATGTTCCAATCCTCCGAATCAGCAATAGCATTGTCCATAATCAGGAAGTGATGACACCATCTAGACCATATCTCTCTAGCGACTGGGCAACCCCAACAGATATGCTGCACAGACTCCGAATCTTGGCCACACAAGAAGCACCAGAAAGGAGAAAGACACATATGTGGGAAATGTTTTTGAAGCATGTCTCCCGTGTTCCACTTCCCATGGCTAGCTACCCAACCCAAAAATTTAACTTTAGAGGGAACCTTAGCTTTCCAGATGGAGAGGAAAGAAGGGGATGAGAGTGTGGAGAGATCGTCGAGGATGGTGGAGTGAAAGGATTTGGTGGTGAAAGTGTTAGATCCAAGACAATCGATCAACGACCCCAGATAAATGACAACTCGCTAATATACTAGTAATGATGACACATCATCCTCGTCCCTAGAAGAGTACCTATCTAGATGAAAATCCCAAGACGATGAAGGATCATCAAGATTTTGAATGAATTCAAACAGGCCTATTATGCAATCGTGAATGGCGGTATAGATTGTGGAACAAAGATTGAAAAGTGTTGTTCCCACACCATAGATCCTCCCAAAAACGAATGAAGTCCCCATTTCCAAGTTTGAGTCTGATAAGAGGAAGGAAAACAAGATAGATGGATGAAATAAATTTCCATGGGCTCCTAAAGGTGGTTCTAGGAGCTAACCCAACAATCAAGTGCATGTCACGAATAACATGCCTGCTACAAATGATCTGCCTCCACAGCTGATCCTTTTCAAATGCAAACCTCCAAAGCCATTTTCCCACCAAAGCTTTATTTATGCTTATAATGTTTCCAATACCTAGGCCCCCTAATCAACCCGCTTCTGAATTAAACTCCATGCCACCAGATGAAAGTCGTGCATCTTCTCATCATTCCCCCAAAGGAAATCTCTCATTAGCTTCTCAATCCTAAATGCCACCTTCACAGGAATTCGAAAAACTGACAGATAATAAGTAGGAAGAGCATCCAATACAAATTTAATCAAAGTGAGTCTTCTCCCTTTGGATAGGAAACTTCTCTTCCACCCATCAAGTCTTCTTGACACCTTAGAAACCACTGGATCCCAAAAATTCATTCTAGAGAGATTGCCGCCCAAAGGCATGCCAAGATATTTTAGGGGCCACGAACAGGAGGAACAACTAACAAGTTGAACCATAGAGTCCAACCAGCCTTGATCAATATTTATACCCGCCAATTGGCACTTATCCATATTGATCACCATGCCTGAGAGCCAGCAATACATCTTTACCACCATAGAGGCATTATCAATACACCTCTCGTTTCCTTCCAGAAAGACAAACAGAAGATGAGTGACCTCTGCATCATCCCGACCCCCTCTAAAGCCTGAAATCAGACTTTCCTTTCTAGCCTTGTCCATCATCCGACCCAAAACGTCCACAACCATGGTAAAGAGAAAAGGAGACAGAGGGCATCCCTGTCTTAAGCCTCTTTTACCCCCAATCTTGCCACTAAGGCCCCCATTGATAAAGACTGAGTAAGAAACTGATCGCAAACACCCTTGGATCCATTTCCTCCATCTCACACCGAAGCCATTCTTCTTTAGCACAAAATCAAGGAAATCCCAATTCACCGTGTCGTACGCTTTTGCAAAGTCAAGCTTGTAAACCACCCCTTTCTTCTTACCAGTTCGATAATCCTCCACCAATTCATTGGCAACCAAAATTGCATCTACTATTTGATGACCCTGAACAAAGGCCTACTGATTCATCGAAATGGTATCCTGGAGAATGCCCTTCAACCTATTCGCCAGCACCTTTGCAATGATCTTATAAAGACAAGTAGTGAGGCTAATAGGTCTGAAATCTGCAACTCTTCTTGAGACATTCTTTTTGGGGATCAAGCAAATGAAAGTCTCATTGGTTCATCCATTGACTATCCCATTATGAAAGAATTCCACCATTACCTTCATGAGGTCGCTTTTAATGATATCCCAACAGCTTTGGAAGAAACTCATGGTCATCCCATCCGGGCTTGGTGCCTTCAAGCCCTCGTAGTCGAAAACCGCTTGCCTCACTTCCTCAATGTCAAAAGGCTGCTCAATCACTCCCCTAGCATCCTCCCTAATAGGACACCAATCAAGCCCATCCACACCCCAAGATTTGCACCCTGTAGAAGCGTAAACATTCCGAAAATGATTGAGGATTTCATTTTCTATATCGTTTTCATCTTCTAAAACAAACCCGTCTTCATGTTCCAACCTTAGAATGGTGTTAGCAGAGTGTCGCCCTGACATAATTTTGTGAAAGAATTTAGAATTAGTGTCATTGTACTCTTGCTTTAATAAAGGCTGCCCCATCTTCCTTCAAGCCAAGCTTCCACAGTTCAGCTTTAGCAACCGATCTGTTTCTAGCAAGGTCTTCAGTCCATTCAGAACTGCCTTCCTTTTCATCAATTTCTAGAATTAAGTCTTCAAACACTTTTCTTTTCAGAACATCCTTCCCCAATATGCACTTCCCCCAACTGTGTAACTTGGATTTGACTATGCGTACTGCCTGCCTAAATCGATAACCTTCCCAACACCCAATGATGGCCCATCCTTCCACCAACCCTCAACACGCCTTTTAAACTCCGGGTGTTCAATCAAAACACTGTCAAACCTAGTTGGAGAAGGTCCCCATTTAGGTTTCGAAGTGTCTAGCAAAACTGGCCAATGATCTGAGACGAATCTTCCCCCTGCTCCTTGTCTATGGAAAGGGAAGAGCTCAACCCATCCTGCACCAAGCAAAAATCTATTGAGCCTACAACAAACCGATTGAGACCGGAAATTTGACCATGTGAAGTTGCCAATAATGAGAGGGGGGTCCGCCAAATCAAGCTCATTGATTAAGGAATCAAACTCTAACATGCTCCTAGATAAACGACCGTTGTTCACTTTTTCATCAAGAGAGCGAACAACATTAAAGTCACCTCCTACGCACCATCGATCTTCACAAATATTGCTAAGACCCACCAATTCATCCCAAAACAAGGCTCGGGCACGTTTGTCATTCGGCCCCTGACAGCCACCAAACCTGATCGGCATCGTCTTCAATTCTCACTGAAACATAATACTCCCCAAAAAGCCTGTTAGTTACCTTCACCTTTCTGGAACCCCATGCAACAAGCAAACCGTTAGATGACCGGATCACAAGAAGATAGGCCCATTCTTTGAAACGAGACTGCCATAAGGACCCCATTAGCATTCTATCCATACGCAATCTTTTGACCTCTTGAAGGATAATGAAATCAGGACAGAACTTTCCAATTGACCTCTTGATCAGCCACACCTTATCCTTCGACCCACACCCTCGGATGTTCCATGTTAAGATCTTCATAGTGACCAACCACGCCCCACCCCACCACGCCGTATCAACAATAGCATTAATCTGTCGCCTGTCTGTCCAGGCCTTCATCGCCTAGATCAACAAGAGAAAGGGCCATTTTCTACAGAAAAACAATCGCCTCATCCTTCGAAAACAAAAAGAAGAAATCCAAGACTACAGGAGAGAAATGGACTAAAAGTGGAATTGATTTGCCAATTACCATACCAAACTTGATCCTTTTCCTAATAAAAGAAATCCCTTGGGACAAAAATACCATAGACATGCATTTGTGGCAAAAAAAACCCAATACTTTCGTAGAGGCTACAATGATATATGAAAACTAGCTCTTATACCAAATTTATGAAGGACAAATAAAACTCTATTGATTTTGTGTAGTTTATGTCTAACCTAATTTAACTAAAGAAATAGCTATAAAGGGCAGATGTAGAAGAACCAAAGTAGAGTCAACAAAACTAACTTAACTGCTTGTATGGAGTTACATGCATAAAAAAACTCTAGTAATAATCACAATAATTGATCAAAGGAGTCACAACTTTGATTTGTGTGGAATCATGCCACACTTTTGATTGGAGTAACATGAACCAAACACACAAGCATATGAGGCTATGCTTGGTTCGTGATTTAAATCTTAGGATAAAATCGAAAAAACAACTTGTTTATCATTTTCAGAAAAATAGTTTGTTTTTTGAGTAAAACTTGAAAAAAACTGTTTCTAAATTTGATGAACCAAGTGCCTATTCCTTGCTTTTTTTTCTTTTAATTTATAAAGTTATTGAGGTTGCATATACTTAAATATAAAGACTTCATTTCTCCAAAATTAGAAAGCTTTGGCTTCAGTTGGGGGCTTTTGACATGATTACCCTTTAAAAAAAAAAAAAATTCACAAATGTCATCCAAATACAAATAATGACCCATTTGCCATATTTTACTGTGCATAGCACAGTCAGCGCGCCAAACAAGCGCCACGTAGGCGCGGAGGTGGCATTTCAAAAAGACGCCTTCCCTTGAATTTTTTTTTTTTAACTAAAGGGAAGGCGTCTTTTCAAAAGGCGCCTTCCCTTTAAAAAAAAATTTTTGCACAAGAAGGGAAGGCGTTTTTTTTTAAGTAAAGGGACGCCTTCCCTTTACTGAAAAAAAAAACTTTGAACTTCCCTAAACTGCCATTGAAGTGTCCAACATCCGCCATTGAAGTATCAAAGGGAGTAGCACAGAAAAAATGCAGGCTACAGTTTTTTAAACAAGAAGAAGGATGAAGGCCAGACGGAGGTTTAAAGGCGGTGAATTTGCGAGCAACAGGAATGCAGATGTAATTGAAGGTGTTTAGAGTCACCTTGTTGCTAAATTGTTTATTTTCTTTCTTTTGGTCCTGGCATTCTTTTATTTGACTTCAACCACAAAGATGTACCCAGACATAGTGACCAAAGGAGTGGAACATGCAAGAGATTTATCTCTCAAGGAGGCAGAATAATTAAATCCAGTTTTCCAATTGTGAAGTTCTTGAATTATCAGATTGGTGTTTTTTTATAAAGAAGTTATGTCTTCTCTCTTCTTCTCTTTTTTATTCCCTTTACGCCTTTCTTCTCCTCTTCCTTCTCTGCAGCCGGCGTCTCTCCCACTGTCGTTGTCGTTGCCTCAGGCACTTGCCGAGACACACGCACAGACGAAGATGATAGAAATCCTCTCATTCTTGAGCAGATTCGAAGAGGCCGAAGACGAAGCGCTCGATTTTCTACTCGAAGAGATCGAGAAGAAATCGCTCAAATCCTACATCCTAGACAAAGATTCAGTGCACCGCTCAATTTTTTTATTTTATTTTATTTTTTTCTCCTGAAAGTTTTAAGAACTGGGTAGTTTTGATGTTGATATATTGGTTTGCATTTGCAGTTTTATTTACATCTTTTGCGTTTATTTTTTATATTTTTAAGGGAAGGCGTCTTCTGAAAAGACGCCTTCCCTTCACTTAAAAAAAAAAATGCAAAAGACGCCTTCCTTGAAATGCCACCTCCGTGCCCACGTGGCGCTTGTTTGGCGCGCTGACTGTGCTATGAACAGTAAAGTATGGCAAAAAGGTCATTATTTGTGTGTGGATGGCATTTGTGACATTATTTTTTTTTTAGGGGTAATCATGTCAAAAGCCCCTTCAGTTGGTTCATGATTTAAATCTTGGGATACAACCAAAAAGAAAAAATATAAAACAATCTTTTATTGTTTTCATAGAACAAGTTCTTTTTTCTTTTAACTAAAATTTCAATTTTTTTTTTTTTAAATTTGACAAACCAAATGCTTATCCTTGTTTTTTTGTTTTTCGGATAAAGAAAAGTTCAAAGATTTAGAAACTCCCAAAGGAATGCACAAGAACTTAACTAAACTTTCTAATAGTTAAAGCAAACCTATCAAATGATGTCAAAATCACTATTTTAGTAATATTCAACAATTTAAGTAAAGCTTTTGAATTGTGCAACTCAACTTAAGAAAGCCTTTCCCAACAACATGTGATTGGCTACATAAATCCCCTTATTCCTCTTCTCTATGAAGTGATAAGTAGATATTAGGGGTGAAGTCCAAGCTTCACGGGTGGGGTAAAGAGATCATGGGGTGGGAGACGTTGAGGAGAAAGCAACTTGAGGGGCTTGTTCTGGAGCTTGACAAAAAAGAAGGGGGTTCTGAGTGGAATGAGGTATTGGCCCGTGATCGAGCGATTGCTAAAGCTGAATTGTGGAGACTGTTTGTGAATGAAGACAAGGCCGCCATGATCAAATCCAGGTTTCAGTGGTTTAAAGATGGTGATGCTAACTCCGAATTCTTCCACAAAATCATGTGTGTGAGAAGGGCTATTAACACTATCTCTAGATTGGAGCGAGATGATGGGTCTTTACTAGAAGGGGAAGATGAGATTGTGGCAGAAATACTTGATCATTTTCGGGGTGTTTTTTCTAGAGGTGGTGATCGTGTTTGGGTGGTGGATGGACTTGATTGGTGCCCAATCAGATCGATGGATAGTAAAGAACTTGAAGTGCCTTTTGCTATGGAGGAGGTAAAACAAGCTGTGTTTGAATCCGAGGGGGCTAAGGCTCCTGGACCAGATGGTATCACCATGTGTTTTTTCCAAAACTGTTCGGACATCATTAAGGATGATCTTATGAAGGTGTTGGTGGAGTTCTTTCATGACGGGATCATCAATGGAAGCACCAATGAAACATATATTTGTCTCATCCCTAAAAAGACTGTTTCTAGGAAGGTTGCAGATTTTAGGCCTATTAGCCTCACCACATGTTTGTATAAGATAATTGCTAAGGTTTTGGCGAATAGGTTGAAGGGTGTTTTGCATGATACAATTTCTGGGAATCAAATGGTTTTTGTCTAGGGACGCCAAATTGTAAATGTTGTGCTAGTTGCTAATGAGCTGGTGGAGGACTACATATCTACAAAGAAGAAGGGGATTGTTTTCAAGCTTGATTTTGCTAAAGCATATGACATGATCAATTGGGATTTCCTGGATTATGTTCTGAAAATGAAGGGGTTTGGTCGAAGGTGGAGGAAATGGATTCTGGGATGCCTTCGCTCTGTATCCTACTCGGTATTTGTCAACAGGCGTCCTCAAGGCAAGATTGTTGGGGAAAGGGGCAGGGTGACCCTTTTTCCCCTTTTTTGTTTACATTGGTGGCAGATGTGTTGGGAAGAATGCTAGATAGGGCCAGAGAGGCTGGCTTGGTTGCAGGTTTAAGGGTTGGGCGTGAGAATGTGAAGGTTACCCATCTTCAATTCGCAGATGATACTTTGATTTTCTTGGATGGTAATGAAAGCTGCCTTCGAAATGCGTCGATGGTTGTTGAAAGTTTTTGTTGGTTATCAGGTATGGTTATCAACATGGCTAAGAGCCAAAGAGCGGGCGTTAATGTTTGTCATAGGTGGTTGGGGGATATGGCCAAACTAATTGGGTGCTCTACGTGTTGTTGGCCAATGAAATATTTGAGTATGCCACTGGGTGGAAATCCTTCTAAGTTGGATTTCTGGGATCCAGTAATTTCTAAGGTAGCTAGAAGATTAGATGGGTGGAAGAGGTGTTTCTTACCTAAGGGAGGCAGACTAACTTTGACTAAGTCTATTATGGATGCACTTCCTACATATTATTTGTCAGTTTTTTGGGTTCCAACGAAGGTGGCGGGTCGGCTAGAGACTTTTAATGAGGGATTTTTTATGGGAGAATGATGATACAGAGCATGGGTCTCACCTTGGGGTGTGGAGTATTGTTCAAAGGAAGATCGAGTAAGGGGGACTGGGTATTGGTAATATTGCACCCGAAATAAGGCGCTTGTTGGTAAATGGTTATGGCGGTTTCCACGGGAGATGGATCAATTATGGGGGAAGGTCATTAGTAGCAGGCATGGGCTTCGGGATAACCAAAGGGATGCTAGAATTGCCAACAAAGCCAGAATCCCTTGGAAATTCATTTCTTCAGTGTATCCCATTTTTTCTCCCTTGGTTAGGCTTAAACTTGGAAAGGAGGATTCAATCCAATTCTGGGAGGACTTATGGTGCGGGAATGATACCTTCCAAACACTCTTTCCTAATCTCTACCGCCGCTCTTCCTTTCATAATAAACCTGTCATAGATTTTGTAAGAAACCTGACATAATCCACCTTGTCTTGGGACTTTCATTCGGGTAGGTATATCTCCCCCAGGGAGGAGGGTGATGTTCTGTCTCTTGTAGGATTGTTAGAGGGTTGTCACCTATCCGGGGATAGTGATAGAATTTCTTGGCCATGGGATCCCTCTGGGCTGTTTACCACCAAATCCTTCCATTCATCCATACTCAACGTGTCTCTTGTTCCCCCTTTCCCTAACCACAACTTTATTTGGAAAGCTCAAGTGCCATCAAAGGTTAAGTTTTTGGGGTGGGTAGCTTCTCATGGGAAGATGAACACAGAGGATAAATTGCAAAAAAGGTTCCCATACATGTGCTTATCTCCATACTAGTGTTACCTTTGTAGACAAGAATCAGAGTCAGTGCGACACATATGTTGGAGATGCCCTTTCGCTAATGAGGTTCGGAGTAGATGGCGGATCCACTTAACGATGAGGTCGTTGAGGATGGCATAGTCATTTTCCCCTTCATGGACAGTGTTCATTCATCATGGAGACCATTTGAAGGTGGTATGTATGGCTATTTTGTGGTCCTTATGGAAGGAGCGAAACAAACGGATGTTTCATGATGAGTTCTTGTTGGCCGCTAGAGTGTGGGAGTCTTCTCACCTCTTTGCTTCCTTTTGGGTTGCAAATAGCAATTTATCAAAAGGTTTTGGTTTGGGCGATTGGCTTTGGGAATGGGATAATTTAGTTTCTATCTAGGGGTTTTGTCAGAATTGTATGTGTTAATAGGCCACTCTTTGAAACAAGCTCATTTACATGTCCAAAACAACCTTAATTAGTTCTCTTCTTTTGTCTCCAATTGGGGCTACTCTTACCGTTTCTTGAATATGTCCATTTTTAATTTTATCTTTCAGTGTCTAACCATATATCCATCTCAACATTTACATTTCCATTACACTTAGTTTTTTAGCACTTTTTTTATTGCCCAACATTTTGTTCTATAAATGCACGGTTTGGCTAATAACAGTCTTATAAAACTTTCCTTTTTAACTTTTATGGGATGTGTCAAACACATAATATTCTAAAAGCACTTCACCACTTAACCCATTTTGTTTTAACTCTATGGTTCACATCCTCTCCTATTTCTCCCTCTTTACCAAATATTAATCCTAAGTATATAAAGTTTTCACTCCTTGGTAATTATCAATCTCCACCATCTCTTTATCTATATTTCCACTTCAACTAAGATTACATTTAATGTATTTAGTTTTACTCCTACTATTTGGTTGGATTTTGGCCTAGAGAGAAATAAGAGGAGAGGTTGGTACCTACTAACCGCTCCACCCTTGGGAGATGATCAATCCAACCCTTACCCAGCCTGCAATGCAGATGAGCTGGAGACACATCGTAGAGCTACGGGAACATTGAGAACCACACTTGGTATGCCCGGCACAACTAGTCAAAGAGCTCGGGATACGCGAGGCACCTCGCTTGGTACATCCTTTAACATTGATAGCTACCCATGCCAACACCTGACAACCACTACATGCCATCATTACAACGTCCATACTTCCCCTCACACCATTGTTACAGCGACCATGCTGCCCTTCTAGTTAGTATGACAATGTGCATACCGCACCATACTAGTCATCATTGCACTAGGGACTCAAGGAGCATGTGAGGTTAGCTAGGAGCAGTTGTACCATGAGAAAAGCAATTAGTGCATGCCAAGGAGCAAATAGCCCAAGTTAGGCAGTAGGTGACCAACCTCCTACTCATGGAATGAAAAATCGACATAATTCTCCAATTTTTCAGGGAATTTTATCAATCATTGAATTAGGAATTACATGAAATCAAATTGTTACAAAAATTCCGTTGAAGTTAAGCAAAATATTGACATAATTTGCAAAACTCAAAAATCTATTAGTATTTCTTAATTTTCTTAATTCCAAAAGAATAGATGTGTATGAGATTTAGAGATTTAGAGATTTGAGTAAAATTTCATGTCATTGATGGAGACTAAAGAATCACTAAGAAGCAAAATAAGATTTAAAAAACTCCAATTTAAAACATAAATGAGCACGTGATTTGCGAACTATGCATAATTAATCCTTATATCTCCTATATATGCTAATTATAAAAGTCATAAAATAGCTCGTTACTCATGCAATGTGAATCAAGTAATAAAGAGATTATAATCTTAATTTAAACCATTATATTTCATAATTTAATGAGTTTTAATTATATAATTGTTTGTTTCAACACATCTGAAAGAAGAAGTAATCTTTACAACATTAAAATGAAATTCTTTATATTTCTCTACAACGTTGAATTTTTACAAAAAAAATTCCATGTTGAATTGGACTTCCCCTAATTAATTCAGAATTTTAAGAGATTGAATTTTAGGGTGAATTCCAATTTTTAATCCTTGCTCCTATAAATACTCCAACCACGCCCTCCAGAGGGATCTTTTAACACCTTCAACAATCTCACATTGTAAGCTATCTTCAACTCTCCACACTTATGATTGACACTAATCCCTTTTAATCTCTTTTGGCTTAAGCATCGAAGGGTCTTTCTCTAGCACTACACAGGTGTCTACTAAGGGCTTGAAAGTGTTTACCGTCTTGACAAAGTTCCCTCACTAGGTCAGTACCAAGCACCACAAAGTTCCCTCACTTGTTTGTTGCACTAGACAACTCCTGCCTCTCCTTTCGTGCCCTACAATCAAGCTAAACAAAAATCTATGCTCCAATTGACCCTCTACCAAAGTCGACTAGCACACCAACTAATCTTGACTCCTAGATTCCAAAGTCTCTCTTTAAACCTCTGGTTTAGCATTTACTCCTAATTTAGTTTCATGAATTAGCACAAAGCTCCTGAATAACTATGAAAAGAAGATTCAAAACTTGTAAGAAGATAGTTTATTTAAAAAAAAATTCTTTCCGTGATGTCGATATGCTCGTTTAATTAATTATTTTTTACAAGTTATGTAATTCTCTTTATCAATGTACAAGTAATATGCATTTGTGTATAATTTGATTTTGTTTATAAATTCAATTAAAACAAAATCCTAAATCTTCATCATTGTTGTTCGATCATGAGCTTAAGTAGGGGTGTTAAAATGTTGGGCCAGGTCGATTTTCTCCTCAAAATGGGTCCGACCCGACAACTTCGGATGATGAAAAAATACGTGAAACTGACCCAAATTTTTAAAAATATTATCATACTTGATTGACCCGATTGGTAATCGGGTAGGTGAGAGCACCAAGATTAACCTAGTTAACCTAAACATTTGTAACTTGACCTTAACCTATCACAAATGTTTGTGAAATTGCGGCTTTAAAATTAAACATTTAAAACTCTTATTTTAAAAGCTTTTCTACTACAGGGACTCTAAGGGAAAGAGGTCCTGAGTCACTTAAAGGCGAAAGCCTTGGAATGAAAGGTGAAGAGAAAAGTGGGAGGAGGATAGGCATACGGTAGGGTTGGGAGGGGGGGGGGGGGCTTGCTCACTTGCTCCATATTGTGGACAAGAGGAAATCCAAAAGTTTCAAGTGTTTATTGTTATCATTTATTATTTATGTATAATATATGAATTTATTATTTATTTATGTATATACATATGTTGGGTGGATTTCGGGTTTATAATCTAAAACCCAACATTCCGGGTGAGGGTTTGTAATAATCCAATGACCCGAGAAGTAGGGTAGAGACCCGCTTGAACCTAATCGGTTCAGATTAGATCGGTCAGGTTTTTTGGGTCATCAGCTTTCAATTTCAGCCTAAGCTTTTGTACTTATCATTTCAGTCCTTGTCCAACTTTGAGATCTTATGTGGATTTAATGTAAGATTTTGGCTTTTTTAATATATAGTAAAGATTAGTTATAAAAATAAAATGGATGTAGAACAATGGTGAATATAAAAGTTATCAAGTTCTTTGGCTCTCCAATGGTAGTGCTTCTTTTTTACTCAGGTGAAAAAAACAAGATGGAGTTTATGAATCCTTGAGGTCTTAGTCTTGTTTCGCAATCTTAGGGTGTCAATATTACAGTTTTATGGGGTGAATCTTGAGTCAAACTCGACGTTAAGAGCCAAAGATACTGAAGTCTTAGTAATCTTGAATTAAGAACAAAAAAAGATCTCAAAAGAGTTGAACCAAGAAGATAAAATGTGTCAAACTTCAAAATTCATGATTGAGGTTTTCTTTCATTGAATTGACAATCATATTCAAATTCAAACTCTACAACATGTTACTCTACGAGATAAAACTCAGTTAAACTTTTAGATGAGGTTTTTTTCGCAATGAAGGAATTATAGAGATCCACACAACAATGTCAGAAACAACAAGACTTCATTCATGGATGCATAGGGAAAAGATGCACTAATTCAAATTTTCTTATATGTATATATGTGTATGTGTGTGTGTGCTTTTATTTTTTAGGGGCTAGTGAAGTGTATAAATCTTCTAAAAAATGGTAGAGCATTGATTAGCAGCCAAGCTTAGTGAAAATCATTTGTCAATTATTTTGACACTATCCAAATTTAATATAAGGAATAACACAAAGATAACAAGAGAATTCATTGGACATCTTTACCCCCATTATCTGAGCAAACGATTTTGATTGGTTTTCAAACTGAGTTTTACACATATTGTGAAAACTCTCCAACACCAAGAGAACTTCACTTTACATTTTTAATATAGATACTCCATTACCATGAGAAAACAAAAATATGTAACAAAGTAGTGAATGTTTGGATGATTCAAAACCATGATATAAAAATTCTCAAACACCAAGAGAACTTCTCTTTACATTTTTAATATATATACTCCATTATCATGAGAAAACAAAAAATATGAAACAAAGTAGTGAATGTTTGGATGATTCAAAACCATGATATATTGATGTTCACTTTAAAGTCTAGGAAACAAACTCCTCATATGATGCAAATACGGGAGTCATTTTGAGCCAAAAAGGTTATGCTTAGGGATATTTATAAAGGGCAACCAAATTTATATGGAGCCAAAGTAGTAATGGGCACTCTAGCAACTTCATGGACGCTATCATGGATTATGTTTTTCTCTTAGCTACAAGACTTTTTATGTGTTAAATTTGGCTTCATAATATATTAATTTTACCACATCGAAGTTGTTCTTTTTCCAATTCTTTAGTAGATACGTGCTAGGGTTTGAACGCACCCCAAATCCTGGAAAACATTTGTCAAGCCATTGAGCCAAGCATTTGAACTCCCACAACGTTGTCATAGTTGATGTAAACTTAGGTGGTTGAGGGGCTTGTGCCATATGGCCCATATGAATATGTCTCATGAGGAGTAATTTTTTCTTTTCGGATTTTATCACATAAAGTAGAAGTGGACCCTGTCAAGCTTTTCTCCTTAGATTCACAATGTATGTTATAGAAACTACAAAAAGACATAGATGCTGACCAAGATGGAGAGACAGATTATCAACTATCATTCTTTCCTTAGGTGCTGGTTTGTTCATCATTAAATGATTAGAGATCTAACCTTCCTGTGAATACATGTTCCCTCAAACCAATAATTGTTGGAGATTTCTTCCCTTGGCGTGGAGTAAATTCTTGCAAAACATTTCTAATTTTCAGCGCTTCTTCCATGTAATTGTCCTGCAAAGGAAAATATATGGTAAACATCTTGCAATCCTTAATGAAGTCTTAAACAAAAGATCATACCTGGTTCATATCAATTGTCTGTAAAACCTCACCACGTGTGAAAATAATAGCATGATTCTGATTCTCAGGTTTTCCTTCCCCAATATTGGGTGGACCAGGAAGCTTTATGCGATATATTTCCTATACAAGTAAATGTTTCATTGATCACAATGATTGTCATTGTCAACCATGCCTAGTCAAGAATACAATTAATAGACCTGAGCTTCAATTACAGGTGTCATTTATGCATTATGATTTGTGGAGAATTGTTGAAGGAAGGGTTTGACCTAGAAAAAGCCTACAATATGTTACCTGAAGAGATCATTGGGTGGACTTCAAGAAAAATGGTCCGCAGTAGGCAATTAATTAAATTTATGGTTATGTTGATAGAATGATAATTAGTATTAGGTTGAATGAGGGAGATAAGCAAGTTCGCAAATTGGGAGAGATTATCACTTAAGATTTATAATCATAGAAGGCCAACTTCCTTGTTTTAATGGACATGTAAATTGTTTACTGGTACAACAATCTGTTGTTGGTACAAGGTTTGGTTGGAATTTTGCATATGAGCTTTGCAATGTCCAAATTCAAATGTTTTCATGGTTTTAACTTTTTCAATAAACTGATTTTTGTGTCACTTTGCAAAAAGTCTTGAAACTTGAAGAGTTTCTTTAGTATAGTTCCTTAGAAACAACTATTTCATTTGGTACAGACTTGCGAAGAAAACTAGCAAACTAAGAGAAACCAAGAAAAACTTCTATTGTAGGAAGGACTGAAACATTGGGTGCGTGAATCCAATGAGCTTTAAAGAAAAACGAGTATCCTCTATAACTTCTAATTGTAGTATACATCTACTTAGCTCAATGAAGCCTTTCTATGACTACATGGGATTGACTATATGAATCTGCTTCCTCTACTCTGCTCTATCAATGTTCGTATGAACATTGAGTATCATACAATGACAATTTTTGAAGACTCCATCACAAATTACATGTATCTCTTGCATACAGTTTTAGTTTTATCTATAGTCGGTGCCATAGAAAAAAACATGGAAAACACAATAATTACGTTTATCCATAAGAAAACAAAAGGTTGTATAGTTACTGTATTACCATGTAATTGAGGAAGTGGATTAGAAGAAACAGATCTACGTAGCCATCCCATGTAGTTGGTAAAAAGGCTTTGTTGAGTTGATTTGTATAATCATTATTCCTTCAACAATTATAGACAAATAAGCTATATTTTTTACATTACCTGGTCTAGATGGTTAATGGCTTTGACTAGTATAGAAGAGTAAACTTTGTGATTCTTTTCTGCACCAATAAGTTCTTTTTCCTCTACATATGCAAGTCGTAGAGAAGGGTACCTTAATGAAATGAAAAACTACAATCATCAAATGTGCAAAGCTTGCCTTACAAATCAGAATGTTACATTTGTACAAGTTTTTGAAAGAATACCGCATCATCAAGTCAATTATATCTTGGGCTTGAGAGTCTCCTGAAGACTTTTGTGCTCCAAATCTTTGACAAGAGATGATATGAGTGAATTTCATGTTTGCTAGTGCATCAAGTTGTGCAGATACAGAGCGCCGACTATTTCTCCTATCATGTCCTTTTTCAATGATCTCATAGTCTTCAAGGACTTCTGGCAAAACAAGCTACCAACATTAACATCGAAAGGGAGAATCCTCGTGAAGGTAAGAGAAATTAATCAAGAAAAATAGGTTTCTATTGCAGTAGGCGTCAAAACTGCTCTCTTTCAAGGTTTGAAAAATAGAAACAATTCACTGAAGTTTAGGTGATTTTTTTCATTTCCAACTTGGTGAATTAAAGAATGAAGTAATTTAAGAAAAAATGCAAAAATTCAACATAATTCAATAAATACGACAAAACTCGATGAAAGTCTGATTTTCTCAATTAGAAAATGCAAAATTTGAAAAATATTGTCAACAAAGAACCCTTCGAGTTTTATTTCATCAATCAACATACCGAGATTAAAAGAACAAAATAAAAACAATATTCTAATAATGAGCTAGCAAATTATGTAATTTAATTGAGTATGCCAACTATGGAAAAAAGAAGAATGAAAACTATATTTATGAATATACAAGTATATTGAAGCAAAAAATATATATAAAAAAAAGAAGAGAAAAACTTGAAAAAGCAGCAACAAGTTCCGAATGCCTTCATTCCGAATTAAAAACTCACATAACAAGGAAAAAACCAATACAATTCAATAATAGGCTGACTAATGAAGCAAAGTAGAAAGCCAACCTATCAAATTATTTAGTTTAAAAGCAAGCCACTACAAAACTAAATCAAAACACTAAAAATGATCAAGACCAAATGCCACCATTTTAAATTTCATCAACCCACTTAATAAGATCAATTTTGTTAGGTCATTTAGCAATGTTTATGTATTAAAATTTTCTGCTTATATAATTATATTTGTTTTTAGTATATATTTCAATAAATATGGACGTATCTGTATCTATGCAAAAAATTTCTGAACTTCTATGATGTGGTGAATTTTCACAAAAATTCTTTACATCAAATTAAACTTCTCTGAATTAATTACAATTTTTAAGTGATTGAAGTCCAGGGTGAAATTAAATTTTCGATCTTTGCTCTCTTTTAGAAGAAAGGTAATGGAAACAATAGTGTTGAGGCAGGGTCTTGTGGTGGGTACACTTCTGGTGCATGTTTTGTTTTTTTGTCATTGTTTCTGTTTTTGCTGCCTTTTCAATATATTTCCTTTGTTTCTTCTCAAAAAAAAAAAAAAAAAAAAAAAAAAAAAAAAAAAAACCTAAAAAACAGGCTATTTGCACATTCTTAAAAACCCATAATGAAATTTACCTTTATCTTTGGCCATATCAAAAAGAGCTTGCAATTTTAAGGCTTCTCTGTAGTACATCATTCCTCTCACTGTTATAATCATAAAGGAAAAATGAGGGTCGACATAAAAAGAAGACAAACAAATCTGACCATTTAAGATTGCAACTTGGATTTTTCCAAATAACTGATGTTGTTTTAATTTAAATTACCTGTTCTGCCAAGTGTTTGCCCACGAAAAGATGCCCAATTTCGAATCTCCTCTTCTTTTCCTTTTACTTTTAAGTCATCCCAATGTTCACAGTCCATGCGCTCCAAAAAGTTTTTCCACTCATCTAAAGCAAAAAAGTACTGGTAAGAATACCCACCATTAAATATAAATTGATACTGGGAATGGCACCATGTCTTTGGTCCAAACAAAGAAATCTTATCGAAAATAACCTGGATATATCTTTTGCATGTAAAATATTATGGAAACCCCCTCATGGTTTGCATGTAGCTCCTTCGTTGAAAATTTTACTTCTTCTTCATAATGTGGAGTCAAAATACTGAAAACAAAGACAAAAAACTATATGATAAGAAAGGATTAATTGCCCTGATAAGTATCAATTAGTTAAACGAGGAAGTGCTCAATAAAAGTACTTAGATATTGGAATATGCACAAGCATACTAGTGCATATTACACCCTCAGTAGTTCATTAACTCAGTTGTTAACATAGATGGCTTAGTTTTTTCCATACAATAGTGCAACCAAAAAACAAAAAAAAACTGTACCAAAATTTCAGGGTATAAAAAAAATTAAAGAAATATTGATTTGTCAAGATGAAAGTTATTTGGCAAGGGCATGACAAACAATATCGAGGAAAGAAGAAATGAGAGTCAAAAATTGCAAAGTTGACACAGCCGCAGGGGGGGGGAAGCTTTTGACAAAATTAATGACATCCATATGAAGCCTAGCACACACATATGCATAACTTTTTAGCATCCTTGAATGTATCATAATTGTTCTTGCCTCATTTGGATACTTCATGTGTTTGCAATATCCTGAGGCATCAAATAACCAAAAAAAAGAAGAAGTAATGGACATCCATATGAAGCCTGCCACACACATATAAATAACTTTGTAGCATCTTTGAGTATCATATATGTTCTTGCCTCAGTTGGATGCTTCATGTGTTTGCAATGTCATGAGGCATCAAATAACAATAAAAAAAAAAACATAATTACCTTAAAGAAATGGAGTATTTTCATATACCATTCAACATATATACTAGTGATTTGAGAAGAAAGACAACAAATATACTTGATCAAGTAGCAGCAAAGTAAGGAGTTAAAAATATGAGCTGGGGAAACTTTAAGTACTTCATGGGACTGAAAAGACCAAGGCATGAAAAATCAACATAATTCACTGAATATCTGGTGAATTTCTTGGATGTCCAACTTGGGGAATTAAAGAGTGCAAGTAATTTCAGAAAATGTAAAAATCCAACAAAGTTTGATAAATGTTGTAAAAATAAAATAATGAAAGACACAAAGATGTAACGTGGTTCGGCTCTATGGCCTACATCCACGGGAGAAGAGGAGGGATATTGTCTTATTCTTGATCATGTCTTAATGGAGGGACACCATATATATAGACATACGGGGACATGCACACATATAACAATAATTACAATTTTAGTAACTGCTAAATAAAACAACTACTAAAATTATTATCATCTTTCCTTAAAGGAAATAAATCCTACAGATTTTGCTCTTCTCCACAACAATAAAGTTTAACAAAATTCAATAGAAATTTGATTTTTTCAATAAAAATTCAGCAAAGAACCCACCAGGTTTAATTTTATCAATAAAGAGAAAAAAGAGTCACCAAAACTGAAAAATCAAAACATTGAAAAAGATTAAGACTAGAAGTACCATCTCAAATTTCATTAACCCACTTAACACGATCAATTTTATTAGGTTATTTATGTATAGTTTCATGTATCAAAAGTTCCTATTTATATTTGTTTCTATGTTACAATAAACCTGGATATTTTGATATCTATGCAAAAATTCTCTAATTTGACAAACTTTTACAAAAATTCTCCACATCAAACTAAGTTTTAAAAAATTAATTATAATTCTTAGGTCACCGAAATCCAGGGCAAAGTCGAATTTTCTATCCTTGGAAATGACCAAATCCAAGAACATTGTCTCGTTTCTCAACAAAAGAGTTGTACAATTCCTTAAACAAAGATGCATGATGAGGTGCAAGTCATGTGAAACATCCATCGATCCAATTCACAGCTTCGTACTATCGTTAACAAAATCCATCAATAGTTGGGGTTGGTATATGTATCTTCCACAAACACATCAGATATGCTATTGTTGTTACTATGACTAAGTCAAATTTGCATTCTTTGACCAAAACTCATAATCAAGGCACCTTGCTTCGATGGAGTGAGGCATAAGCCTTTAAGCAGCATGAGGCATAGGCCACAAAATTGTTTTTAAATAATACATAAAAACTTGAGAGAGATTCACAAAAATTCTTAAAAAACAAAAATATTAGGACTAAATGGAGAAATACTTAAAATATTAGGTATTTATAAACATGTGTTGAGAACTTGAATGATTTGCAAAATACATCAATTGTCATTAAACTATCATATGCCAAGCTTTCCAAATTTTGGGCTTAAACTATCAAAAGCACAAAAAATTACAAAATTAGAAAATAAGTCATAAGAATAATAAAAAATTAGATTTTTGTCACATCTCACCATTTTTTTAGCAACATTAATTATAAGTTAATGTAAGTTGTAACTAGATTATTTTTTTCAATATGTTTAAATTGTTTAATTAGTATTTCAATTATTGTTAATAAATTTACAAATGTATCATTTATTAATAGTAGAAGGCCTTTCCAGAGGATGAAGGGCAATGTTTTTTAACTTCTAAGAGCAAAAATTATAGTTTTCCCTAATGAAAGAGAATTAATCCTAAAAAACAAGAAGAATTTAGAGTAGTCTAAAAATTATAATCATAATTTATTCAGAGTAAAATTTAAAAAAAAAAATTAATATGAAAGCCTTGAGGAATACACATCACCACTACAAAAGCTCACTTTATTTTCTTTCTTGTGTTTTTAAGAAAGTCTTTTTCAGATCAATATTGATTCTTTTTTGTGTTTGTCTGTTGTCGTCTCTCCTCAAATGTCTTTTCTTGGATTCCTTGTCTCTCCTCAAATGTCACTTGAAAATTAAAATTAATTTGAGGAAGTTTAATTCGACGTGAAGAAGTTTTGTAAAAATTCGCTAAAATAGAGAAGTTCAAAGAATTTTCGCAAAGATGCTAAAATATCTAGATTTATTGTAATATAAGCTTAAAAATAATATAAAATAGACACTTTTAATACGTAAAAATATCTGTAAATGGCCTAACAAAATCAATCTTGTTAAGCGGGTTGATGAATTTGAAATGGTGGCTTTTGGTTTTAATCCCTTTTCTATGTTTTGATTTTCAATTTTGTGGTGGCTTGCTTGTCGACTACATACTTTGCTAGTTTGACATTCCACCTTGCCTAATTTATTAGTTTATTATTCAAATGTATAGTTTTTTTCATCTTGTTTTATAGGATTTTAACAAAAAGAAGATGGCTTTGGAAACTCTTTCAATATATACTTAAGTTTTTTGTCTCATATTAATTTTCTTTCTTTTTTAATTTTTTTTGGTTGAGGAAGTTAAAAATAAAGCATAATTACTGGTATTTTTTGTTTTTTATTGATGAAATAACACATGTTTATTGCTTTGTTAAATTCATTGACTTTTATCAAATTCTATCGAATTTTGTGTTGATTTTTGCATTTTCTAATTTAAAATTTAAACTTTTATCGAAGTTTATCAAATTTGTTGAATATTTTGCATTTTTTTATATTACATCCACTTTGCAGTTGGGTAGTTCAAAAAACCAAAAAAATTCACTGAATTTCTGCACTTTTTTCTTTTTTTTTTCGATCCATGGTGTCAATTTGTCTGACCCTAGCTATTCAATGGGTCCACTTTTCCAAGTAAGTAGGTTTGGTAGCCAATTCTAACGTGGATATCAAAACCAAGGAGGCTAGGTTCCATTCCCAAAAGGAAATGTTGGCTTTAATTTCTTAGCCCTTGCGAGTTGTGGAACAGGTATGGATCGATCCTAGTGACTCTACTAGAGAACAAGAGAGGGTTATTGCCATGGACCTGGTCATCCCTAAGCAAATTTAACTCATACCAAGTTAGCTATAGGATTCCTGAATCCGTAGGTGTTAGGGTCCTTGGTAGAGAGGAGGTCTCTAGCAATCCACTCCATGGTGAAGTTGCAATTTTTTTTCTATTTTGTATTTAGTGGACACCCACCTTAACAAACTAGGGTGGTATTACACAAGTTTTCAGCTTGATTATACGAGACCTTTGATTTTTGGTAAATTGACATCAAACAAGTCCTGGAAATGAAAATGTTTCTTTGCTTAAGGAGTTTGGGAGGAGATCCAAGTTGGTGTTCATCAAATTATAATTGATAAGTGATGACCTTTTGTGGGGGTCAATGCACCCTTGATGGTCTTTGACCACCTCCAAGACATGCGGCCTCCGTAGAACTGCCGAGTGAGTGAGTGTGTGGCCTTTTGTAAGGGTTGGTGACTGATAAGATCAATGCACTGCTTGATGGGTTGGTGGCATAAGGCATTCATAGAATTGTTCAAGTAAATGTTTTTACAAGGCAAGCCTTTTCTTTTATTACTCATCAAGGAGGGGCTTTTGACATGATTACCCCTAAAAAATAAAATAATTTCACAAATGCCATCCACACACAAATAATGACCCATTTGCCATACTTTACTGTTCATAGCACAGTTAGCGCGTCAAACAAGCGTCACGTCCGCGCCCAGGTGGCATTTTAAGGAAGGCGTCGCCTTCATTTCATATTTCTTTTTTAACGTGAAGGGAAGGCGTCTTTTCAAAAGACGCCTTCCATTCACCACTTTTTTTTTAAACTGAAGAGAAGGCGTCTTCTGAAAAGACGCCTTCTCTTCACATTTTTGCCGTTTTTTTTTAACGTGAAGGGAAGGCTTCTTTTCAAAAGACGTCTTCCCTTCACCACATTTTTGCCATTTTTTCTTAAGGCAAGGGAAGGGGTCTTTTCAAAAGACGCCTTCCCTTGCAAGTTTTTTTTTTATTTTAAGGGAAGGCGTCTTTTCAAAAGACGCCTTCCCTTAAACCCTACATATACCCCACCCGCGAGCACACACTCACTCGTCGCCCCACTCCTCTCTCTGAAACTCTTCGGACAGTCGCCGTCGTCTCGCTCCGTCGCCGTCGTTGGGAGCCGAGTGCCATTCCGTGCAAGATTTGATCGTGGTTGTTGCCATTCTCGATCACTAAACAAAGGTGCCACTTTTTATTTTTATTTTTTCATTTTCTTCGTCTTATTATAGGGTTCATAACTCCGTCGTGCTTGTTGCCATTCTCGATCTCGGTTTTTTTTTTGTTTTTTTTGGTGCAGCCAATGATTGAGTCGAACAAAACTCGTGTGCCCCTTTGCTAATTTTTACCATTCTATGATAATTTTTGCTGTTTCAAATTGATCTTTTAGAGTTTTAGGGATGGAAAGAAACGTGTGTGTAATTTTTACTGCAATAGCATTTTTATGTAAAAGTACGTTAACAAGTGTGATTTTGCGAGTGATTTTGGTTATTTGGCTACATTGTTTTAGGTTGTGGTATGAAATGAATGGACCCTTACTAAGGTGCAGGGAGGTATAATTGATTGGTCAATTTGGATGAAAATTCTACTAATTATCTATATGAATTTTAGTACCTAGATGACTCCAAAAGTTGATGAGTTCAATTAAAACAAATGTGCATCATATTCAACAAATTAGCCTTATTACATTTCCTTTTAATTGTTACTTTGTTGAAGTCATAGGCTTTAATTTCATATTTTCTTTGAAAGAATGACGATTGTATTTTGCTTATTCCCACACAAATGACAAATAGACTTGTTTCTATAATATGCTACAGTGGTGGTTCTGTAGTACATGATTCGCGAGGTGCATCATACGATAGACCGCCAGTAGGGCTTGTAAGAGTCCGATCAGGCATTGATTTTGAAGAATTTGAAGGGGTTATTCGAGGTAAACTACGGATTTCAACGTGTGCAACGATCAATATCACCTATAGATATCCTTTGCTTTTTGGCATGGGAATGGGATTCCGTCGACTCCCGGGGATCGGGGGAGGATAGTGGGAGGTGATGAAAGTGGTCGGGTTAAAAAAAACCACATGGTTTGGATTCGGTGAGGCCGAACAGTTTAGTACTAGCTTTGAATTTTGATTTAAACTTGAATTCGGGATGGGGGTCCAAAAAATCAACCGGGCATGGGAATGGGATTCCGTCGACTCCGGGGGATCGGGGGAGGATAGTGGGACGTGTTGAAAGTGGTCGGGTTAAAAAAAACCAAGTGGTTTGGATTCGGTGAGGCCGAACAGTTTAGTAATAGCTTTGAATTTTGATTTAAACTTGAATTAGCGATGGGGGTCCAAAAAATCAACCGGGCATGGGAATGGGATTCCGTCGACTCCGAGGGATCGGGGGAGGATAGTGGGACGTGCTGAAAGTGGTCGGGTTAAAAAAAACTACGTGGTTTGGATTCGGTGAGGCCGAACAGTTTAGTAATAGCTTTGAATTTTGATTAAAACTTGAATTCGGGATGGGGGTCCAAAAAATCAACCGGGAATGGGAATGGGATTCCGTCGACTCCGGGGGATCGGGGGAGGATAGTGGGACGTGCTGAAAGTGGTCGGGTTAAAAAAAACCATGTGGTTTGGATTCGGTGAGGCCGAACAGTTTAGTAATAGCTTTGAATTTTGATTTAAACTTGAATTCGGGATGGGGGTCCAAAAAATCAACCAGGCATGGGAATGGGATTCCGTCGACTCCGGGGGATCGGGGGAGGATAGTGGGACGTGCTGAAAGTGGTCGGGTTAAAAAAAACCAAGTGGTTTGGATTCGGTGAGGCCGAACAGTTTAGTAATAGCTTTGAATTTTGATTTAAACTTGAATTCGGGATGGGCGTCCAAAAAATCAACCAGGCATGGGAATGGGATTCCGTCGACTCCGGGGAGGATAGTGGGACGTGCTGAAAGTGGTCGGGTTAAAAAAAACCAAGTGGTTTGGATTTGGTGAGGTCGAACAGTTTAGTAATAACTTTGAATTTAACTTTGATTTTTGGCTTAAAATAAAAAAAAAATTATGAAGGGAAGGCGTCTTTGCAAAAGACGCCTTCCCTTCAGTTAAAAAAAAATAGTTGTGAAGAGAAGGCGTCTTTTGAAAAGACGCCTTTTCTTCAGTTAAAAAAAAAGTGGTGAAGAGAAGGCGTCTTTTCAAAAGACGCCTTCCCTTCACGTTAAAAAAAAAAATTTGTGAAGAGAAGGCGTCTGTTGAAAAGACGCCTTCTCTTCAGTTAAAAAAAAGTGGTGAAGGGAAGGCATCTTTTGAAAAGACGTCTTCCCTTCACGTTAAAAAAAAAAATTGTGAAGGGAAGGCGTCTTTTCAAAAGACGCCTTCCCTTCACTTAAAAAAATATATATGAAAGGAAGGCGTCTTTTGAAAAGACGCCTTCCTTAAAATGTCACCTGGGCGCGGACGTGGCGCTTGTTTGGCGCGCTGACTGTGCTATGAACAGTAAAGTATGGCAAATGGGTCATTATTTATGTGGGGATGGCATTTGTGAAATTATTGTATTTTTTAGGGGTAATCATGTCAAAAGCCCCATCAAGGAGGCTGTTAAATATTGTATCACTTCAAGTTTTTGGTGTTCCAGTCTTAAGAAGTTGCTGCCACCAAGGCTCCTCATATGAGTATCTCAATGATCTTATAAAGATAATCCTTGCTAGAATTGAGTACTCCATGACTGGGGTCTCTTGTGTTAGGTTGGACTTCATAAAATACTAGGATGCTTCCTTGAACTCTCTCACCTTGACCTTGGAGTTTTAATGTTTCACCACTTGCCTTTGCTACCATGTTTTTTTTTTTTTTTGAGAAGAAACATATATATTTATATTGAATAAAAATAAGGACATTAAACAAGATTGCACCAGTGGTACAACCCAAAAAATGTACAATCCACCACCCACCAAACCAAAACAAACACCAAGGGAACCAGCACATACAGCACACCCTGCCCATTCTAAAAGACAACCGACTGAACCAAACTCCTCAATTCGGGACCCAATTCAGGTCCAGGACCCAAATTTACAATTCAAGAACCCATACTTCCATACATACAAGACTCCCAATTAGCAAACCAATTAGAGATTGAGTATCCTTTTGACCAAGGAGTAGCAAAAACCCAAGAGCTAGCAGTTATGGAAGCATCCTCTTTGGCCATATTATTAAAATCCTCCTGTTTCGCTCTAACCACAAAGACCACATGGTTGCGAACGAAACAATCAACCCAATTTCTTTCTCCGCCCTACACAAACCTGTAATATGGCTAAGAGAAATTCCTTCCAAGGCGTTGGAAGGCTGTAAAAGCTTGTTGCCCAAAGTTACCCTCCAATGCTACCATGTTAATTATATGTGTGTTGTCTAAGTGTTAGTCAATTAAGTCAAGGTCGAAAACCAAGGATTGTTCAATAGCGTTGACATGAAATAGGTTGTTTCTCATGGTGGTATATCAACCCCAATAGGTATGATTGCTTTAATTCTGTGGAATTCCTGATTATTAGCTCAGTTTTTTCCTTATTAATTAGTATTTATTTACTTGCCTGTTTTAATATATTCTGTTGATTTGTTATTCCTAGTCTTGTGGTCCAGATCCTATTTTATAGGATCTTAGAGGTTCTCTTTAGGTTATATATATTCATTAGGATGTATGTATCTTTATGTGAATATAATAAAAAGGAGAAACAAAGATTCTCTCTTTTCTTCTTCTCTTCACTCCACGAAATCTCACATGGTATCAGAGCAGTACAAACTCTGAATCAATCATGACAAAATATGGGAACACGACGTCCCATTCTTCTCATCCTAATTCGGGTAACTCTACCATCGGAGGAAGTGAATCCGTTGCCCCTCTCATCACCAGCCACAAACTGAATGGGCACAACTATCTCCAGTGGTCACAGTCCGTCATGATGTTCGTTTGTGGAAAAGGGAAAGATGACCATCTCACCGGCGATGTGAAAATTCCAGAGAAAGAAGATCCTGCGTACAAGACTTTGAAGGCTGAGAATCACATGGTGATGTCATGGCTTATCAACTCGATGCAAAACGAAATCGGAGAAAATTTTCTCTTATTTACTACGGCGAAGGAAATATGGGATGCGGCGAGAGAAACGTATTCTAGCACAGAGAATGCAGCCGAGATCTTCGGAATTGAAGCCACCCTTCATGACCTAAGACAGGGAGATCAAAGCGTGACTCAGTACTTCAACACTCTCTCTCGATACTGGCAACAACTTGACATGTTCGAGGTACATACGTGGAAGTGTGCAGATGATGCCAACTCTTACAAGAAAATTGTGGAGCAGAAGCGCACGTTCAAGTTTCTTCTCGGACTGAACAAAGAACTTGATCAGGTCAAGTCTAGAGTGTTGGGAATACGGCCTGTTCCAAGTATTCGCGAAGTCTTTTCTGAGGTGCGCCGGGAAGACAGCCGAAGGAAAGTGATGTTAGGAGCCTCGTCAACAGATTTTGCGATTGAAGGTTCAGCCCTAGTGTCACGAGGACTACCGCAATCAAGTATTGATAATCGCGAGCGGCAATCTCGTCCATGGAGTGATCATTGCAGGAAACCGGGACATCTCAGAGAAACATGCTGGAAAATCCACGGGAAACCAGCCGACTGGAAGCCAAAGCGTGGACCGGCTGATCGAGACCATCGGGCCAACTCAGCTACAACCGCCGAACAGAGTAGCTCACTTGACTCAAGCCCCTTTAGCACAGCTCAGATCGATGCCCTGCAGAAATTGTTTGCTCGGTATAGTGCTCAATCCGAAACCCCTACCCGAAGCACCAGTCTCACTGTTCAAAAGGATACAAATCCTACCGTGTTTGCTGCCCATAAAAGCATCTCTGAGCCCTGGATTGTTGACTCAGGAGCTTCTGATCATATGACTGGTAATGCCTCTCTTCTCACTGACTATAGGCCTAGCACCGAATTGTCAAAGGTTCGCATTGCAGACGGAACTGCCTCCAAAATAGCAGGAACAGGTTCAGTTAGACTCACTAAGGACATTGTTCTTACTGCAGTTCTTCATGTCCCCAACTTAGACTGCAATTTGATTTCTATTAGCCAATTGGCTCGAGATCTAAAGTGTGTGACTAAATTTTTTCCAACCCTGTGTGAATTTCAGGATTTGGAATCGGGGAGGACGATTGGCAGTGCTGAGATGTGCTCCGGTCTCTACCTCTTCAACAACACTCCATCATCTTCCACTAGTTATGTGTCCGCCAAAAGTCAGCCAAGTTTCAATTCCAATTTTCGTCTTTCAAGTTGTAGGTCGAGTGTCAATAAAGATAGTGAAGTAATGTTGTGGCACTATCGTTTAGGTCATCCAAACTTCCTGTACCTTGAAAAATTGTTTCCTCAATTATTCATTAATAAAAGTTCGAAATATTTTCAATGCGAAATTTGTCAACTTGCCAAGCATACTCGTGCAATATATCCGAGTGTTCCTTACAAACCATCTCAACCATTTACCATGATTCATAGTGATGTATGGGGACCGTCAAGGGTTAGTAATATAACACATGCTCGGTGGTTTGTGTCCTTTGTTGACGATCACACTCGTCTTACTTGGATATATCTCATGAAAGAAAAATCTGAAGTGGCTATCATCTTTCAAAATTTTTATTCTATGGTACAAACCCAATTCCAAACCAAAGTTCGTGTATTTAAGACGGATAATGCCAAAGAATATTTCAGAGCCACTCTTGGGTCTCATCTCCTAGAGCGTGGCATAGTTCACATCAGTTCGTGTGTTGACACCCCACAACAAAATGGGGTGGCCGAGAGAAAAAATAGGCATTTGTTAGAAGTCGCTCGTTGTATCATGTTTTCAAGATCCGTTCCTAAATGTTTTTGGGGTGAAGCCGTTCTTACCGCAGCATATTTAATCAATCGTATGCCTTCTAGAGTCCTCCACTTTCAAAGCCCACTCAAGTCTCTATTAGATATATTCCCTCACATTCGATTCCTCTCTACGAGCCTCCCTTCAAGGATCTTCGGTTGCTCAGTGTTTGTGCACATTCACCAACAGTTCCGTAGCAAATTAGATCCTCGGTCCCTTAAGTGCATCTTCCTTGGGTATTCATCGAACAAAAAGGGATATAAATGCTATTCTCCTATCACTAAACGGTTTTATCACTCCATGGATGTAACTTTTTTCGAAGATCAGCCTTACTATTCTCCCAAATCCGAGCTTCAGGGGGAGACATTCGTGGAATCTCATCTTTGGGACATTGTACAAACTGATGAGTTCAGCTCGTTAGGAGAATCTGCCCCTGTTTCCGTGCCAACCCCACAAACTTCATCACCGTGTGCCAACTCTCAAATTCCTACACCTCCAACAATTCAAGTCTACTCTAGGCGTAACCGACCGGAACACACACCTCAAGCCAGCACTGCTCCAGATTCTGATCCGGTTCCTTATCCCAACGAGTTTCCCTCGATTACGGATACTCTAGTCACTCCTGAACCTGAGGCCCCTCCTCCTATCACTCCCATTGCCTTGAGGAAAGGAGTTCGGTCCTGTACAAATCACCCTATCCAACGGTTTGTATCATATGGAGGATTG
Organism: Paratinospora sagittata; assembly: GCA_035771175.1. Classification (NCBI taxonomy): domain Eukaryota; kingdom Viridiplantae; phylum Streptophyta; class Magnoliopsida; order Ranunculales; family Menispermaceae; genus Paratinospora; species Paratinospora sagittata. The sequence goes on from CM069612.1 coordinate 1,872,393, forward strand.
TCTACTTCTTATCAAGCTTTTATCTCGGCTATGAACTCTGTACAAATTCCAAACTCCATCCATGAAGCATTCAAGCATCCGGGCTGGAAACAAGCTGTGAATGCCGAGATTGAAGCATTGGAAAAGAATGATACATGGGTCATCACAGATCTGCCAAAGGGAAAGAAAACAGTGGGCTGCAAGTGGATCTTCAATGTGAAACATAAACCGGATGGCAGTATTGATCGATTGAAGGCTCGTCTCGTTGCCAAAGGCTTCACTCAGTCCTACGGCATCGACTATGAAGAAACCTTTGCCCCAGTTGCTAAACTTAACACCATTAGAGTGTTGTTCTCTCTCGCGGTTAACCTAGACTGGCCCCTCGTGCAACTTGACGTTAAGAATGCTTTTCTTAACGGATTCCTAGATGAAGAGGTCTATATGGAGATACCTCCTGGTTTTGAAACCAGCTGCACCATCAACAAAGTGTGTAAGCTTCAAAAATCCCTCTATGGTCTTAAACAATCTCCAAGAGCGTGGTTCGACAGATTTACCAAGACTGTTCAAGGTCAGGGTTTCACACAATGTCAAGCGGATCATACTCTCTTTGTAAAGAAGTCACCCAATAACAAAGTGGCTATCTTAATCGTCTATGTGGATGACATCATTCTTACCGGAGATTATGCAGAAGAGTTAGCAAAGTTGAAACAACTCCTATCCGATGTGTTTGAGATTAAAGACTTGGGTAAGCCAAAGTATTTCCTTGGTGTGGAAGTAGCAAGGTCTAAGCGTGGAATATGTCTATCACAAAGGAAGTACACTCTAGACTTGTTGGAAGAAACCGGGATGCTAGGGTGTAAGCCAGCCGCTACCCCCATGGACTCGAATAAGAAAATTGGGGTGGATTTGACAAGTGTTCCAGCAGATAAAGGTAGATATCAGCGCCTTGTGGGACGCCTTATATACCTTTCTCACACCCGACCGGATATCAGCTTTGCGGTCAACTCAGCCAGCAAGCTCATGAACTGCCCAACTGAAGAAAATATGGAGAGTCTCAATCATATCTAAAGGTATTTGAAGATGACACCGGGCAAAGGTCTTCTGTTCCAGAAGAGTGACAATCGGGGCATAGAAGTGTTCTCAGATGCAGACTGGGCAGGAGATCTGGTGGATAGGCGGTCAACATCAGGCTATTGCACGTATGTTTGGGGTAATTTGGTTACATGGAGGAGTAAGAAACAGTCTGTTGTGTCGAGGAGCAGCGCAGAAGCCGAGTTCAGAGCCTTAGCATTGGGGATTTGTGAAGGAATCTGGGTGAGGAAGCTCCTCGGAGAAATCGGAGTGAAGTGTCATGGGTCAATTACTATGCGCTGTGACAATCAGGCAGCAATTAGCATAGCAAAGAACCCCGTTCATCATGACCGCACCAAACATATTGAAATTGATCGGCATTTCATCTCCGAGAAGATTGAAAGTGAAGTAGTGCAACTCGTGTACACTCCAACCCGTCAACAGACAGCGGATATCTTCACCAAGCCACTTCCAAGAGTTAACTTTGAAGACTTGAGGTGCAAGCTAGGCATGTATGATATATACAACCTAGCTTGAGGGGGAGTGTGGAATTCCTGATTATTAGCTCAGTTTTTTCCTTATTAATTAGTATTTATTTACTTGCCTGTTTTAATATATTCTGTTGATTTGTTATTCCTAGTCTTGTGGTCCAGATCCTATTTTATAGGATCTTAGAGGTTCTCTTTAGGTTATATATATTCATTAGGATGTATGTATCTTTATGTGAATATAATAAAAAGGAGAAACAAAGATTCTCTCTTTTCTTCTTCTCTTCACTCCACGAAATCTCACAAATTCTAAATGCTAGGGCGCAAGATCTCTTTTTAGTAGATGTCCAATACATCATCTTATATGCCCACAGGATCAGTGGGTGTTTGTTGGACCATGATCCTTTAGTCTTCTTTAGGTGGAGCTTGTACTTCATGAATTTATTTACGAACCCAACTTTCCGATTGGCTTGTAGGTGTATTGGACAAGAATAAGAGTGCTCATAACGCTACAAACTCTTTACAGTCAAATACCCTCTTATTGTCTATGATGACGGTGTTGAAAGTGCTATACCAACAAATTATGTTTCTCCATGTGAAGTTTCCCACCTTGCCTACTTTTTTTTAGAGGAAAGAAGATAAGACTGTATATTAATATCTTAAGACGCATACAACAATAAGGATGGAAGAGCACCAAGGATACTCTAACCACCATCCACAGGGATACTCTACCTTGCGTACTTGGTAAAGTAGTTTATCATAATTATAGCGAACTTGACCTACCCTTGTCATTGTGGAAGGGGATCATTGAGATTTATACCCATTTCGCAAGGGCCAAGGACTGGTCAACACAATGAGAAGTTGAGGAGGTTGATGGATGATGGTCCAAACATCTTTGGCACTTCTCACAATTTGTCACCATTTCCTTTGCATCTCGAACCTTGATGGATATGGCGCCAATATTACCCATGCCTTATATTTTGTAAACTAGAGCTGATCCCTGAGTGGTTGTCCCATGTACTATTGTGAATCGCTTCAAGCACCTTGTTGGCTTCTTCTCAGTCAAGACACCTAAGGTACGACAGGGAGAATCCCCATCTATATAACGTTTTGTTGGTGAACTTCAATTGGGTAAGTAGGCAATGTACCGACCATGAGGAACTGGTAGACGGGCTTATTCCAAGAGTTGTGCATTTCAAATGAGTATAATATATTTGCAACATTGATTGAGGGCTCCACAAAAAGCATGATTGGAACAAAGGCGACCATGTAGGTATTCAAGACAAGAGGCAAGCTTGGATAGCAAGCTTGGACTATATTATTGTTCTTGGATTGCTATATCTACATTAGGTCAATGTACTAAAATAATTGCAACATTTCCCTCGTCACTTTAAGGTGTGCTTGCATCTACTTTTCCTTGGCTTGATAATTTTGGGAGACTTAAGAAACCATCAACTGAGAGTCGCTATGGATTTGTAAGCAATAGGACCCAAAACCTTTGGCAAGCCTAAGCCTTACTAGAAGAGATTTTAACTCATCCACGATGTCATGGAACCTAAATTTGTTGTGCAATGAACCCTAGAGTTGTTAGGTTATCAGCAGTAACCATGCACAACTTTGCCTTCTATTGTAGAAAACCCATCCATTGTAACATTGAAATTTCCTAGTATTTTCCCTCATTTCCATTTTAGTTAGATTCTTATGATGTGCCTCTATTTTCTTGAAACCTTGCCCCTAAATAGTGGAAAATTTGATTTGAGGGATTGGAGCCCCTCAAAAAAGTGACCTTGAGGGAAAACCCCATGTTTTGGATGTTGGAGTCATGAACTTAGGTACTTAAATGTATAAGACTTGGGCTTAGAAGGAAGAGGGGTTGAGAAAAGCTCTCATAGTTGAATGGACAAGGTCAATTAGACAATTAAGAAGTCATGTAGGTGACTAGAAATGACCTAGGAGTCGTCTAGGTCACATATGACACTGCCTAATTATGATACATACTACACAATACACAGAAATAGGTTCTTCTAGTTAATATAAGAAAAGAAAAGGTAATCGTCAAAGAAACCAAACCTGAACGACAGCATATTGCGCACTTTAGGAGCACAAGGCATATCCATGAAGAGGGAAGTAGCGAAAAATGAAATACGCCTCCGAGCGTCTAAGTTTACAGGGATTTCCATTGCCGTCTCTTTGACAGTAAGCAACAAAAGCAATCGTTTGATCTGTCATAAATATTGTGATACTGCTGAGACTAAAACAATAAGCTTAGAAACATTAATGAACTGAATGCTCACCTGTTCCTTCAGAGGGCCAGAATCTTGCAATGGAAAACAAATGGCAGAACTATCTTCTTTTGAAGCAAATAGTTCCAGTTGAACATCCCCAACGAAATCAGCTGAATCCCCTTCCACTGGTTGCACGCAGTAAAGTGAATCTAGAATTCTGTATACAATTAAACCGGTTATTCTAGGTGAGCTGCACACCTGACATACAGAAAATCGGATAGGGTTCTAGATAATAGACCTGGACTCACATAACATCATATCGCTGGTAACAACCTCAAAGATATCCTGGAGAACTTTCACTACTTTATCTTTTTCTGTTTCTTTGTTCTCAGACTTAAAACATGCCATTTCACAAGGAAACATCATTTACAATCAAACTGAACAGTAAAAAGTAAGAAAAAAGAGAATAGTTAATAAGAAAAGTACCAAGAGATCAACTAGCTCAATGCATTTAGCATGTAAAGCTGGTAGCTCGCTCATCCTAAAGTCCATGAGAAGGCTGCATCTGCTAATGCTTGTTTCAACTTCATTAAATATTTCAGAAATGATCCTAAGAAGCAATAGGTGAGACACTTAGTACGGTCAAAGAAAAAAAAGAACAAAGAAAAGAAAAGAAAAAAGAAACAGAGACATTAAGGTTCTGGGTAAGAAAGCCAGGCACAGAAAGTCCAGGGTGTTAAATGATAAAGTAGACTTGAAGAAAGTTGACAGTTTCTCTACCGTTTCTCTAGATCACGCTCAATTAGATGGTCAAGGATATGCTTTAGCAATCCATAACATTCCTTAACAGCACATAACATGTAGTGATCTTTCTGTATTTTCCTAACCAGGTTCTCCTCCTTTCCAACGAACTCTTTCGCAATGCTTAATGCTGTTGAAAACTAATAGGAAGAGAAGCAGATAGTTCAAGATGGTATTTTCTAAGAGGTTATGATTTTGAAAATGAGGATACAATGACATACCTTAGTTGCCAAGAGGAAAACAGGCCAATGTACAAGGCCAGAAATTAATTCAAATGACATGGGTATTGTCATCAAATCCATCTCCCTGTTGACAGGCAAGACATTTCTCCATCAGGTTTTCCAATACTTCTGGACTGGTTTAAATGGCAATAATAAAGCAGACCTGTTACTTATCAAGTCCTCAGAACGGAAACTAGCAATAATTTTGTTCCACACTTGAGCAAATTTAGCAGCACCATTTTTCTCATTTTCTGATACCTGAAGTAGCAGCAAAATTCAAGGGGGTTCTCAAAAGCAGGGTCGAGGTCTATTAGTGGTGAAAATTGTATTTCACTTAATTAGAGAGAGGAGCTCCATTACCTTGTGAAATTTATTCTTAAAGAAACTGTTTACATTTCTCTCTTGATCAGGTTTTGTTGAGGGGGGAACAAGGGAAACACTAAAAGCAAATGGCAAAGCATGGAATCTACTTCTCAGCATCCCCATTGTTCGAATCTAAATTGAGGAACTTACAAACATGAGAAAACAACAATACTAGGTTCCATGGACAAATGATTTGAGACAACATACCTCACCCAGATGACGAAAAATGCCATAAACTCCACCAAAGATTGTACAATAAACAGAATACCATATCTGAGTGTCCATAAAATATACCTGTATTAAATGCATATAAAAGATGAGGTTACTTCTAAGTACATGAAAGATGAAATAAAAATGTAAAGTCAATATATGTTGGCGGTGCCCTTTCGCCAAGGAGATTTGGAGTAGATGGTGTTATCATTTCCCTGTTGTGAATGGTGTGGATACTGGGGAAGACAATGTAAACATCTTTCCCCTCTTGGACAGTGTTCATTCCTCCTGGAAAGACCACTAGAAGGTGGTGTGTATGGCAGTGTTATGGTCCCTGTGGAAGGAGCAGAACAACCGCGTGTTCCATGATGAGGTGTGCTCGGCAGCTAAAGTGTGGGAGAACTCTCACCTTTTAGCTTCATTCTGGGTTGCCAATTGTAACTTGTCTAAGGGCTATGCCTTAGGGGATCGGCTTAGAGGGTGGGGCAATTTTGTACCAGCTTAGAAGTATGGATGAGCTGGAATGTTGTAGGTGTTGTACAGTTTTTGTTTTCTTCTTTTACTCATATACATATATACTATTTCTTAGTTTCTTTTTTTTTTTTTTTTAAAGAACTTATGCTTGCTATGCCAGCTACATGATCTGAACTTGAAGCTTGCATAAAATAGGATTATTATTTAATCTCAAATATCCAAAGAAAGAAAAGGGGAACTTACGACTATAATAGGTGCCCAAACAGCTATAATTGCACCAACATTATTCTTCACTGTAGAGCAATAATGTCAGTAATTGCAAATTATGAAGAGGTTCTACATTACGTGCACCAGAATAACATAGAATAAAGATTACCTTTTGGGAAGAGCTCATGCCAATCATACCTTCTCACACCAATTTTCATGATTTGTTTTGTTGGTTCTACAAGTGGGTTTATCTGCATATTTCAAGTAACTTGAAGAATCAAGATGCTTGCATTTCATTGCTTGGGCACATTTTTAGTAGTATCAAAATGCCAAGTGATTGGTTTAGCTAGATGTACTTATACAAATATAGCAGATCCAATTCAGATCCCTAAAGGATCTTTTCCCTCCCTCTCATAGTATGTAATCAATTATTGTCCAAACTTTTTTTTATCTTGTCATGTCATGCCAATAGAAACAAACAAAAGGCCTAACATAATATGGATAACGATAATTAAGAAAGATATAATTATTTGTGATACAGTTGTTTTGACTCGGCCCCTGATAGAGCGAAGTAGAGGAAGCAGATACATGTAGATGTAGTCGACAAAAGTCTTTGTTGAGCTGAGTTAGTATATACAATACAATTAACAGGGAGGCCCAACAAGTGTGGATCATCTAACCATTTGTTGAAGAATATATGCCGACATCATGCCAAAGGGATGAAAACTCTGTACGGACTTAAACTCTCTCCAAAGGCATGGTTTGGTTGGTTTACCTAAGTGATGAAAAATGTGGGATACAAATAAAGCCAAGGCGATCATACTCTATTCATTAAGCACTTGGGTTCAGTGGGAGTTACAACTCTTCTAGTGCATGTGGATGGCATTATCATGATTGGAAACGATGCAAAGGAGACACAGAACCTAAAGCAGTGTTTGACTAGGGAATTTGAAATCAAGGACCTAGGAACGTTGAAATACTTTCTAGGAATTGAGGTTGCACACTCCAAACAGGGCATCTTTATTTCTTAACAGAAATATACTACTGACCTTCTTAAGGAGACAGGGAAGTAGGCATGACGCCTGACAAGTACACCCATTGACCCTAATCGCAAGCTTGGAGAAGCTGAAAAAGCTACTGCCATAAATAAGGAGATGTATTTACTGAAATTAAAACCACAAGATCAGTTCAATAAGCTCATTTTGAGCTAGAAGAGACTCCTACCTACGAAAGAGAAGAGACGAACAGAAAGGAATCGCTAGGATTCATCAAATTGAGCTTAAGGTGAGGTGTTCAATGGAATTTCTATGCTTCAGCCATCATAAGTAAACTTTTAGAGACTTGTAGCAGAGTTATAACTAAATTAAATGAAGTAATTTGATCTGGAATGAGATCAGATTTGTGGATGTAAAGTTGAGATGATTCCAATTGAGTTAAGCAACTTTTAGGAGTTGAATTAAGCAAATATAGTGATGCAGAAATGCGAATGGACAATAAATAAATATTGAAAATAATATTCTTTCAGATTTTAATTATTTGATTGATACCTAATGCACATGATGGAGCCTCTTTGTGGGTTTTAGGTTCTTGAATGATGTTAGACTAAATTCTGTGACTTACCGAATTCACATGTAAACTACCTTCAGTTGACATCAGTATTAACTCCAAACTTTGCAAGAAACACTTCATGAACAATATGCAATTACTCACCTCATAATAATAGCTGAATGATAATTTGCTCAATAATAATAGCACCCAGAAAAGAGTATATCTACAGTACATGACAAAAGAGAACCATCATGACAAGCAAATTACAACAGAGAAACAGAAAAAGAATAAAAAGTTGTGTAGGAAGCTACTTCAAAATGGAAGCTTGGTCTTCTTGCATTCCACGCCCTACATATAATCGGGGCTACAAGAAAATGACTGAAGTAATTATTCTGACTAGTATATAAACAGAAATTTTTGAAAATAAAATATATACAATGCTACAAATGTAGACATAAAATAAAATAAGAGAAAAGCAACATGCAGGCTACAAAAAGTCATGTTAAATGGAGAAAAGAAAGCATTAGCCAACCAAGTGGTTTGTAGCTGATGAAACAAATAAAATTCATATATAAAAGCATTAGCAACCAAGTGGTTTGTAGCCGATGAAACAAATAAAATTCAACTATAAAAGCATTACCTATATTAATTGACAAACTGATAACCAAAGTTTAAGAAAAAGGCTTCACCAACAGTGACACAACAATGATCTCTTGGCTGAACAAAATGGCATAAAATCCTGGAAGAATATGTCCTTACACGAGGTGATGAAGTTCCAGTAGTCCCAGAACGAGAATTTGTACCTTACTGTTTCAAGTAAACTCTGCGAGTAATCATCTCACAGCTAGATGTGGTTTACTCCTGTATGATGTCTACAATAATGAAAAGGGTTTTCTGCCATCGGAACCACTAGAGAGTGGGTTCATAGTGGCACCCAGACTAGGATTCAGTTAGTTGCATGTCTCCACTTTTGTGTTTTTTTTTTTTTTTTTTGTAAAGAAACTAAAGATAGTATATATATATAAATGGGTAAAAAAGGATATACATCATTGTACACTAGGGTCAATACATCGACAACCAAGCCTTAATCCGAAACAAAATTACCCCACCCTCTAATCCAATCCCCTAGTGCGTAGCCATTAGACAAGCTACTATTGGCTACCCAAAAGGAAGCGAAAAGGTGGGAATTCTCCCACACTTTTACTGCCAATGACATCTCATCATGAAACACTTGATTATTACGTTCCTTCCATAAAGACCATAAAACTGCCAAACAAACCACCTTCCAGTGTTCTTTCCACTGGGCCGGAACACTATTCATGAAAGGGAATATATTTATATTTTCATCCTCCATATCCACTTCTTTCATGACCGGAAAATGGTAGCACCATCTACTCCACACCTCCCTTGTGAAAGGACAACGCCAACACACATGTCCCACAGACTCCAATTCCTGTCTGTAGATGTAACACCAATATGGGGATAGGTACATATAAGGCATCCTTTTTTGCAACATATTGCCTGTGTTCATCTTCCTGAGAGAAGCAACCCACCCCAGGAATTTGACCTTTGATGGCACCTGTGCTTTCCAAATAAAAGTATGATAATTGAAAGGAGGAACTCCACTTTTGTATTTTCAATTTTGGGATTTGGGAAAAGTCAAGTTTTAAAAATATATTAGGATTTATCTGAGTAGTTTGTTTGGCAGTGGGTTTTTTATTTAGGAGCACTAACCTACCAACAGTATTGTTGTGCCACAAGGTTAGTTATTTAAGGTAATAGAGGAGTTTTGACCCTTGTCAAATATTTATAATTCAATCAATTTGGAAATCAATAGGTTATTTTTTTTTAGACGAAACAAATATTTATTAATAAGTGAAGTCTTAGAACATATGGAACACCAGAAATACTCAACCCAAGAAAAATAATCCTCGATAACGCCTGCCACATTTCCTACATACAACTACTCCAATTTTTACACCATTCAGAGATAAAGAACCTAGCACCAAAATTTGAACTAGCAACCCAATTACAAGCCATCCTAAGGGTTTCTTCTCAAAGGAACATCCAATCCTTCCTAGCCCCCTCAACAACCTTTCTATTGTGTTCCAACCAAATTGACCAAAGTGTCGAAAAACCTGCAAACTTCAAGATTTCCTTTTCCTTCCTCGAGAGACCCACGATATGTGACAATGACATGCACTCCTCACAAGAAGATGGTGTGAGGAATTCCCTGCCAAGTCATTTAGATTTAATTAAAAAATTGTTATTTTCAATTTATGTCCATGGCCTATACACTAAGGGCTCCAAGTTAGTAGCACGACTTTAATTGACCTACTTGCAATTGAGCTAACCATTTATTCCGTCAAAATTGATGTGTGTTGCTCTAATTTAAGTTTCAGAAAAAATGTTTGAATTTGGAGGGGAGCCTTGGCGCAATGGTAAGAATTGCATTCGTATCACCAGGTGGTCACCGGCTTGGGAACAACCTCTTATGATACAGGGTAAGGCTACATACAATAAACCCAAAAGTGGTCCAAACTCTTCTCAGAGACCCTACATAGGAAGGAGCTTTTTGCACCGAGCTGCCCTTTCTAAAATAAATGCATGAATTTATTTTGAGTTCCAACATATTTAAACCTTGTTTCATGACCCCTTTGTAGATGTTTCAACAATCATGTGGACAATTTTAAAGTGTGGAAATCCCTAGAAACATAAAATCCCTAGTTGACTATATTAATTTTGAAAAATATATTAGCATATCTCAACTTCACCAACTTTGTAGCTATTACACATAATCTACTAGATTTTGTCTATTGAAGAATTTTAAATGACATAAGGGAGTTACATCACAAGGATCATCTACCTTCATTTCATTCAAATCGAAATTTACAATGAAGATTCTTATATTCTTATAAAATGAAAAAAAAAAAAAGAATACAATGAAGATTGGTACTATAATTGGGAGCAAAAAAGTTTCATGTCATGTAAACCATAATTAATCTTCCAGGAAAAAAGGTAATCAACACAAGTATTTCATACATAATTCAAGTAAAAATGGATGAAAACTATTGAAGAACAATTGCAAGGGACGCATGAATTCATTCAGGAACCCTGAAGGGGAAGCGAGAACTCATAATGCACAATATGAGAGAATCTGTTAAGGAATACAGATTTGGAGAAAACAAGGGAAGAGATGTAGAGTTTGCAGGGCATATTTCCTGTAATTGGAAGCTTGTACTTAAAACGAAAAAGCAATACTTTTTGATTCTCAAAAGTAGACCAAACAGGATCAATATAGACCATCTTTTCTCCTTAGTAAAACAATGCTACATTGAATAATCAACGACTAAAGCGGCATCCAGTGAGGGGATTTTGAAAAATTAAATTAGAATTTCAATCTTATTTTTGTTGCAATTGAATTCCAACAGATATGCATTAAACTTAAAGTGTATAGTTAAATCTCATTAAACCAGCAACAGTAAACTTTTACTTTGAATTGGAGATCTACAAAGGAAGAAAACATACATCTGTTTCTAGATGTTCTAGACACAGATTTTGAACATTAAATGGAAAATCAAATTGGAAAACCCTTCTTCATAGTCAAAATGATTCAAGTAAAGGAAGAAGAGAAAGATGAGATCATTAAAAAGGTTGTTATCGAGTATGTAAAGTTGGTATTATAATCCAACAAGACCTCCAGTTATACTTCCCATAAACAACAGACGTGATAGAAAGAATAATATCCTTGGTATAAGCGACGTAAAATTTTAATTTACTAATCATCAAGCATGACAAATTTGGTATAGCACAAATAACATTTCATCAAGCAAAACATGATTGTCTATTGCACCATGCACAAATTTCACCAACACATTTTCTTTAAGGTGTACCCTTATTAGTATAAAGCAATACCTTTGTACAAGACCAACAGTTGACATGTAGTGCATTAGTCCTTACACAAGCCAAAAGGTTGTAAGAGACAAAAATCAAGAAAGTTTTATTCTAATTGTTGCATATGAAAGAGATGCAGTTCTATTTACTATTGTTCAAGTCCTTAGGCATCCACTTTCAGCTAACAAACACTACCCAATAGGTATACACTAAATAACAAAAAGAAAAGTCCATTAAGCTCACCTGTGCCCACCAAGACAAAATGATGCAGATTTGCGAATTTGATGTTTCAATATATCTCCTAACAGCTGGAACAAGAAACAAAACCAACCCAATGGCATTTGATGCCAAGTATAGTACAACAGTAACCATGTAAGGTGACAAACACCATTCTCCAATCCAGCTCTGATACTGTTTGACAGAACAAGGAGAGTTTCTTTTGGATGCTGCATAATAAACGGAGAGGATGATTGTCCATATTCCTGAAATGACAGGCTTCAGCTTGTATCTTAGTCTTTCATAGAAGTCCATTGCGTGCCTAGCCTTCCATGTAAAGATGATGTCAAGAATTGCTGCAATTGTGACCATCAGTTAAAATTTTCGCATCACTTTTTTGCAATTTCTTAAAAATGATTGGAAAGAATTCATTATGATATATACAGTTAATTCAGTCAAAAGTACTCTTAATGAATAATCATACATGCATGAAGAAACATTAAAATAAAGCATTCAGAGGAGGAGATTCCATGGCATTGTACAGCATGGTCCAAATTTATAATAAGAATTTTTGTGAAGGAGATACATGGATACAGTTAGGGCATAAGATGGGTGGTTGTTGAATATAAGAGTATATTAGTTGACTATTTTATTGAAAGAGTTTTGGATTAGTCCCACATTAGGTAAGAGCAAAGATTTTATTTTTACTTTTTTTTAGAAGAAACTAGATAGTATTATATATATAATAAAGGTAAAGATTTGTACAAAAGAATGTAACCTATGGGAGATGTATTGTCTCCCCCTATGGGAATGCAAAGCTTCCCCAATCCCTAACCCAATCATTGATTGTATATCCTTTACATAATTTACTATTTGCTACCCAAAATGAGGCTAATAAGTGGGAATTATCCCAAACCCGATCTGCGGACAGTTCTTCCCCTTCAAATATCCTTCTATTTATCTCTTTCCATATGACCATAATACCGCAAGGGACACCACTGTCCAATGGTTCCGCCAGGAAGGTTGTATGGTAACTGTTAAAATAATAAAAGACACAAAGATATAACGTGGTTCGGCTTTATGGCCTACATCCACGGGAGAAGAGAAATGATCTTTATTCTTGTGTAATGTCTTAATGAAGGGACTCCATATATATAGACATACAGGGCTATGTACTTATGGCTACATTTATAATTTTAGTAACTGTTATATTCCTTAAAGGAAATAAATCCTTAAGGAAATAATTCTGTACAGGAAACATATCTACCAACAATAGGAAACAAATCTCAACACTCCCCCTCAAGCTGGTGCATAAAGGTTTACCATTCCCAGCTTGGACACATTCGCTTGAAATGCAGTATGATTTAACCCTTTAGTGAGCATATCGGCGAGCTGATTATTGGTAGACATATATGGAGTACAGATCAACCCACTATCAAGCTTCTCTTTAATAAAGTGTCTATCAATCTCTATATGCTTGGTTCGATCATGTTGAACTGGGTTATGGGCAATGCTAATTGCAGATTTATTGTCACAATAGAGTCTCATAGGGCCATCCCAGTGTATTTTCAAATCTGTTAAAATTATCTACAACCATAATAACTCACAAACCCCTTGTGCCATTGCTCGGAATTCTGCTTCAGCACTAGATCTGGCCACTACATTCTGTTTTTTACTTCGCCATGTCACCAAATTCCCACCAAGAAACGTACAATATCCAGTAGTTGATCTTCTGTCAACTACTGAACCAGCATAGTCTGAATCAGTATATGCTTCAAGAACCATTCCTGTGTGTCGTTTAAATAAGATACCCTGTCCTGGAGTCCCTTTAAGATACTGTAGAACGCGATTAGCCGCTTGCAAATGAATATCTTTAGGATTGTGCATGAACTGACTTATTACACTCACTGCATATGCAATATCAGGTCTTGTGTGAGAGAGATAGATGAGTCTTCCTACTAGTCTTTGATACGTCTCTTTATTAACAGTCGGCGCTTCTTCAGCTTCTCCAAGCTTGTGATTAAGATCAATAGGAGTATTCATTGGTTTGCATGCTAGTTTTCCTGTTTCTTTAAGAAGGTCTGTAATGTACTTCTGTTGAGAGATAAAGATTCCATGTTTAGAATGTGCCACTTCAATCCCTAGGAAGTATTTCAATCTCCCTAATTCCTTGATCTCAAATTCTTCGGTCAAACACCGCTTCAAGTTTTGTCTCTCGTTCTCATTGTTTCCTGTCATGATGATGTCATCAACATACACTAATAGAGTTGTAACTCCCCCTGAAGTCGAGTGCTTAATAAACAAAGTGTGATCTCCTTGGCTTTGTTTATATCCCATACTTGTCATTACTTTGGCAAACCGACCAAACCATGCCCTCGAAGATTGCTTAAGTCCATACAGGGCCTTTTTTAATTTGCACACTTTATCTGTGGTGCCAAATCCTGGAGGTACTTCCATATAGATTTCTTCCTCTAAATCCCCATGTAAAAATGCGTTTTTTACATCAAATTGTTGCAGATCCCAGTCATAATTAGCTGCCAATGACAAGAGAAGTCTCACAGTATTCATTTTTGCAACTGGAGCAAATGTCTCTTGATAGTCCACACCATATGTCTGAGTATATCCTTTGGCTACCAATCTTGCCTTGTAGCGCTCTAGTGACCCATCTGCTTTGTATTTTACTGTATAAACCCATTTGCATCCAACAGGTTTCTTTCCTGGAGGTAAGTCTACCAACTCCCATGTTGTATTTTTCTCCAGGGCTTCCATTTCCACATTCATAGCTTGTTTCCAATTTGTATTAGATAAAGCCTCGGATAATGACGTAGGAGTCTGGATATTATTTAGGCTGGTAAGGAAACTCTTATGGGTTTGTGAGAACTTCTCAAAGGATACAACATGAGATAATGGATACAAGGGATGTTTAGTGCATTCCCTTGTTCCCTTTCTAATGGCAATGGGAAGGTCATTGTCAGGTTCAGAGGCTAAAAGATCATTGTTAGTTTCAGGAACTAATGAAATTTGTAAGGAGGGTTCAGGGTTTGTTACCTCATTCTCAGGGATTGGTTCAGATTCTTGAGCTTGCATCGGTTCAGGAGCTGCGGCTTTATTCCTTGAGTACACTCGTCCAGTCATCCGATCCTTAGGTTCGTCATTGGGTACAGGGGTTGAGGGAGATTCAGGTTTGGTTTGTTGGAGAGTAAAGGGATCAAAAAGGTCAAAAGGGTTATCAATGGAGTCCCGATCCTTATCTTCCATGATGACATTCTCCCCCGGAAGAGAAGGAGCGGTAAAATAGGGCTCAGGTTCATAGAAAGTGACATCGGCTGAGACAAAGAATTTCTTTGATGGCGGATGATAGCATTTATATCCCTTTTGAGTGGAAGAGTATCCGACAAAAACACACTTAAGAGCTCTAGGGTCCAACTTTCCCCTGTTGGGTTGGTGAACATGGACAAATGAAACACACCCGAATATTTTAGGTATAAGATTATTGGAGATTTTAAGCTTAGGATAAAATTGACGTAGCTTTTCCATAGGACTTTTGAAATCAAGGGTCCGGGATGGTAGACGGTTAATAAGATGTGTTGCAGTAAGGACAGCTTCCCCCCAATAGGACTTAGGCATATTATGCTGAAATAAAAAAGGCTCGGGTTGTATCAAGTAGGTGACCGTTTTTTCTTTCAGCAACTCCATTTTGTTGTGGAGTGTGAACACAGGATGATTCATGAATGATCCCCTCAGTTTGGAAGTAATTGGTCAATGTTTGATTAAAATAATCTCGAGCATTGTCAGATCGAAATCTCTTGATTTTAGCACCAAACTGGGTATGTATCATGTTATGGAAGGTAGGGAGAATAAAGCTCACATCGGATTTTTGTTTTAATAAGAATATCCACGAGACTCTAGTACAATCATCAATGAATGACACAAACCATCGCGCTCCAGAAACATTAGGGATTGGAGAAGGACCCCAAATATCACTATGAATGAGATCAAAAGGATCTGAACTTCTGTCATTGCTAAGTGGAAAAGATATACGTTTGTGTTTCGCAAGTTCACACACTTCACAACGAAAATCTTCAACATTCAGAGATTTAAACAAAAAAGGAAACATGATTTTAAGAGATTGAAAAGAAGGATGGCCAAGGCGGCGATGATGGAGCCATAGCTTTTCTTTATTGGAAAGTTTGTGCTCAGAGAGAAATGAAGTGGAACTCTTGATAGGATGTACTGGTGTCTCAAGGTAATACAACCCGTCCTGTTCCTTAGCATGTCCAATCATCGTCCCCAAGTCCTGGTCCTTAAATGCACAGTAAGTAGGGAAGAAGGTCACATTACAACTCAGATCATGGGTCAATTTTTTAATAGAGATAAGATTGGTAGATAGTTTAGGAACATGAAGAACATTTCTGAGTGTAAGGGTGGGGCTGATGTGAACATCACCTATACCAGCAACTGTGGTTAATGATCCATCAGCTGTGGCTATTTTCCGACTACTAGGACATGGGTTGTCAGTATGAAATATATTGGGAATATCGTCTTGGCTGAATCCGTCTGTCACCGGGGAGGCTGCAATTGTTGGTTCAGTAGACAGATGTGCTTGACCACTGGTTTTCTGCTGTCCTCCGTTGTAACCCCAGTCTTTACTGGAAGTTGAAGGCTTGCCATGAAGTTTCCAACACTTCTCCCTTGTATGTCTAGTCTTCTGACAATAAGTGCACCTTAGATTGTCCCTATTGTCTCGATTTGGGACCTTTGATGATTCAGCGCGCGGAGTGTGTGTCCTCTGATCATTTCCCCGATTGGCGATCATAGCTGAGCCTTCCAACTTCTGAGGTGTGAGCATAACATTTCTTCTGCTTTCTTCAGTCCGGATAGCAGAGATAGTCTCATTCAGAGTTAGTAACTCTTTGCTGAGAATTTGAACTCTTACTTGATCAAACTCTGCATTGAGTCCAGCCAAGAAGTCATAGACTCGATCCTTCTCAATATAGTTTTTTAAAATTACAGCATCTGCAGGGCATTTAGTCTCAATACACCTATAATGGTCAAGTTCTTGCCAGAGATTTTTCAAAACATTGGCATATTCAGTGACTGTCATGTTGCCTTGTTTTGTTGTTCCAACTTTCACTTTGATTTCATACACTTGGGCTGCATCATGGGCCTTAGAGTATGTCTGATGAATGGCATCCCAAATGTCTTTGGCAGTAGTTAGAAACATGCATGTATCACTAATATTTGGCGCCATTGAATTCCATAGCCATGCCATTATAGAAGCATCTTCGTTATCCCACGCTCTAAACTTAGGATCTCCGGGTGTAGGTCCAGTGCCCAGAAGATGACTTAGTTTTCCTCTGCCCTTCAGAAAAGTACGTACCAGCTGAGACCACTTCAAATAATTTTTTCCATCAAGTCTGTAGGCGGCTTGAATGTTCGGTAGTTCTCCTTTCTCTATTTTATCAACTGTTTCTTCTATCTGCACTGTTTCAGAAGTAACCGACATTTTCCTTTTTTTTTTTTTTTTTTTTATGTCGTTCTTCAAGGATGTGAAGAAGAAGAAACAGTTACAGACGAAGATAGATCTAAAAGTGAACAGTGATCGAAACATTGAACAGTGAACAAAACCAGTGAACAGTGATACGTGATCGAAACAGGTGAATAGTGATCCAAACCAGTGAACAGTGTCGAACCAGTGAACAGTGTCGAACCAGTGAACAGTGATCGAGATGATGAACAGTGACAGAAATCAGGTGAATAGTGATCCAAACCAGTGAACAGTGTCGAAACAGTGAACAGTGTCGAAACATTGAACAGTGTCGAACCAGTGAACAGTAATCGAACCAGTGAACAGTGATCGAGATGATGAACAGTGACAGAAATGTTGCAGGCGATGCGTTTGCAGTTGTGAAACTGATCGCGATGCGTTTGCAGTTGATGTGCGATGAAGAAGAAAGAAGAAGAGATGCAGAATCAGTTGCAGACGATCGCGATTTGCAGAATCAGTCGCAGATGATCGCGATTTGCAATCAGTCGCAGATGATCGCAGATGACGATGAGGCACAGTCGCATGGACAGACGAGGAAGACGATGAAGATGATGAATAGTAACAGTTGCAGAGACTACGAACCAGTTGCAGATGGAAGATGATGAATCGCACGAACCAGACGAAGAAGACGATGAACAGTGAATCGATGAACAGCAACAGTTGCAGACTAAAAAGGAAGATGATGAATAGTGACGATGAACAGTGACGATGAACAGTGCAGGTGCGATTTGTGTTGCAGATCGGCGGCAGCGGAGATGCAACGAGCAGCAGCAACGGTGATGAAGATGGAGGATTTCGGCAGCTACGGCGATGAAGGTCGACAATGATGATTCCGGCGATGAAGGCCGAAACAGATTTCCCAGTAATAAAAACTAGGGCTCTGATACCATGTTAAAATAATAAAAGACACAAAGATATAACGTGGTTCGGCTTTATGGCCTACATCCACGGGAGAAGAGAAATGATCTTTATTCTTGTGTAATGTCTTAATGGAGGGACTCCATATATATAGACATACAGGGCTATGTACTTATGGCTACATTTATAATTTTAGTAACTGCTATATTCCTTAAAGGAAATAAATCCTTAAGGAAATAATTCTGTACAGGAAACATATCTATCAACAATAGGAAACAAATCTCAACAGTAACCATATGTGGAAAATGTTGATAGCTTGTGCATCATCGGCCTCCATCGTCATCACCAATAAATGTCAGGACCACCTTGAGCATATGTTCTTTGCAAATGGGCAAAGTCTGAGTCATGCTTACATAGGAACACCAATGGGGGGAAATACACATATTTTGAAATCTCCATTGTAGAACATCACTAGTGTTTAACTTACCATGAGAGGCAACCCATCCAAAAAAATTGACCTTTGAAGGCACAAGTGCTTTCCAAATTGTAGTGTACTAGGGAGAGGATGTAGCAGAAGGATCATTGATGATAAACTCCAAAAAGAGTTGGTTTTAAAAACCCAGATGGATCCCATGGCCAACAAATGCTATCCTCTTCATTCAAGAGATGGCAACCTTCTAACCAACCAACAAGGGTAAGCACCTCTTTCTTCCCTAACAGAAACATTTCTTCCCAGATGAAGATTCCAAGAAAATGAATCCCAACCCCCTGAGGTAAGGCTACCTATGAACTCAAATATTGGTTTGTTGTGGAGGTTTGATAATTTGTATAGGTTGGGAAAAAGTGTCTCGAAAGTATTTGTACCACACCATAAAACCTCCCAGAACCTAATCCTACTTTTGTTACCTAATTTCAATCTAATCATGGGTCAAAAAGTCGGTATGATAAACAATATGAATTTCCATGGGCTCTTATATGTTGCTCTAGGGGCTAACCCAGCATACCTTAGATTGCACCTTAGGCCATGGCAGCTTCTTATAAGTCCCCCACAAATGGTGTTGCTCACTTGGGAATCTCCAAAGCCATTTGCCAACCAATGCCTTGCTCCTTTCCACAAAATTACCAATTCCTAAACCACCCTTTGCAACCTCCTCTAAACAATATACCAAGCCACCAAATGAGTGCTTCTGTAACGCCCCGTACATTGGTCAAACGTAAAAGTTGACTTATACGCATCGTACGACGTATTTGTACGTGTATACGCATGCGTATTGGCCTTAAAATAACGTAAATACAAGTATGGTAGGGTCCTTGGTACACTAAGAGGCTAGTTGTATCACAAAATGCCCAATACTTAGTGAAAATTTCAAATTTGGGTTCAAGGAGCGCGCTTCTCCCTTTGTACACTAGGAGGCTAGTTGTATCATAAAATGCTCAATACTTAGTGAAAATTTCAAATTTGGGTTCAAGGAGCGTGCTCCTGTGACCAAACCCGAGAGTAGGATTTTCTGGAAGTTCAGAAAAGAGCGCTCCTGGCAAGGGAGAAGCGCGCTCCTCACGGGTTTTCAGAAAAATTCAGTTTTCTAACCGGCGAGACGCACGCTCCCAGGGTGGGAAAAGCACGCTCCTCGGTGGGCCTGCAACTTTTTTAAAAAGTCGGTGAGGCGGTTGTGCTTATTTTAAACAGGATTCTCGACCTTTCTAGCTCATTTTGAGCTTGCTGAGTTGAAGGAAATCCAGAGCAAAGGAAGAGAAGAAAAGGTTTGAAGTTGGAGAGCCAAATCCAAGGTAAAGATTTGTGTTTTTGAGTGTAAAAATTACAGATTCTTGTTCCTCTCTTCAAATCGTTCATCATATATGACATGCATGTGATTTTCATGGCTAGATCAAGAGCTTGGGAAAGAGGGTTTTGAGCTGGTATTGTGGGAATTGCTGGCATAAACCATAGGGGATCAATTCCTTGATGCTTGGTGAGTAATTTGATGTTAAATTTATAGATTTTCCATGGTTGAAATTGATGTTCCAGAATTTCTGAGTCGGAGTTTTGGGAACTAAATTTCAAGGGTGAATTGATGTGATTAGTTGTGTATTATGATTGGAAAATGATAATGGATGTTTGGTAATGTGAATTTGCAGAGTTTGGAATACAGAATTGGTAAATTCTGGGTTTGGTGATGATCACAAGTGTCATACTTGTGCTGGAAAAGTTGGAAAGTTGGGAAACCATAGGTAAGTTGTCCATTGTTGAATTGTGATTGATTTGGTGATCAATTGATTGAGTTTCTATGGCTGGAATTCATGTATAAGTAAATTGCAATGTTGAATTGCAGAGAATGATGATGAATTTGGAAATTTGGGGATGAACACAAGTGAGATGCTTGTGCTGTAATTGTCAAGAATTAAGAAAATTGGCTAAGTGTTGTGAATTGTGGACTTAGGCAAAAATCCTGTAATTGTGAGTATCTCTTCACTTTGGTTCCTTGTATATGGCATTGTATGATATAAATTGTGTGTTTTAAGTCATGAATATATGTATCTATTGCATTGTTTTAAATTCATGAAAATGTTTGACTTTGAAGCATGTTTTGGACTTGCTAGAGCAAGTTAAAACATGAGATCATTTCCAGAAGACAATCCCGCATGAGAATTGAATAATCTCATGGTCCGAGTAATAGTTTCTGAATGGAATTGGGATTAAGCCCTAATTTGAAATGATTCATAACAGAAAATTGGGTAATGAGAGGTCCGAGCGTAGACTCCTTATAAATGCATAATAAGGAGTGCATACCCGCTCTATTACTAGCAGGAGGGAAATTGTTTGATTTTATTGTAACCCTGCATGTTTTGGAATTACTTATAGGCATGTATGTATTATATGCATGTTTGAATGAGATTTGAATATATTGATTCATGTGATTTTTATTAAATGCATATATGATGTCATAGTTAGGAATATTCACTAAGCTGTGGTTGATCACCCAATTCTCAAACATTTTAGGTTCGGATCCTAAAGGCAAGGGAAAGGCACGTGAAGGATAGAGAATCCTTTTTCTTTTGCAATGTATGTAAATGGTTTGAGAATGTTTAATACTATTTTGAGTAGTAATCGTGTAAATAACACTATAATAATATTTCTATCACACAGATGGGTATGGATAGGTTTACATAGATGTGTATATATGAAAATGTGAGGTTCAGATGATGAATGAGTATGGAATGCTATATATATATATACTGTGATGTGTTTGGTTGTGTAATAATTAGGTTATGATATGACCAGACTCTGTCGAAATTTCGAGAAAATTTTGGATGTGATTTTGGATAAGGCTGACAGAGTATTATATACATCGTCACATGACGTATATCGTATCCTGTGCCGATCGTGACGTCACTCATACGGAGTGGGTTGCGACAGCTTCGATCCTCTTCCACTCCTTCCAAAGAAAATCTCTACACAATTTCTACAGTATCCCCACCACCTTCCTTGGCATGCGAAACACTGACATAATAAGTAGGTAAAGCATCCAAAACCGCTTTAATTAAGGTTATCTTCCACCCTTAGACAAAGAACTCCTTACCCACCCATCCAATCACCTTGAACCTTGGCAACAACGGGATCCCAAAACTCTATTTTCACTGTATTGCCTCCCAGCAACATACTCAAATACTTCAAAAGCCAAGATACGGTAGACCACCCAATTTGATTAGCTATGTCCTGCATCTACTCATCATTCACAATGATCCTAACAATCTGACTTTTGGACATATTAATAGCCATACCAAACATCCAGCAAAAGCATTCAACAAGCTTCACTGCATTAGAGATGCTCTCCTCATTCTGCTCCACAAAGAGAATTGTATCATCCGCAAACTGGAGATGGAAAATTTCTATATTCTCCTTTCCAACAACAAACCCCTTGACGACTTCAAACTCCTTGGCTTTATCCAACATCCTCCCCAGAACATCCGCCACTAGAGTGAACAAAAAGGAGAAAGGGGATCGCCCTGTCTCAAACCCCTTTGATCATCGATTTTCCCCCTGGGTCTTCCTTTAATAAAAATGGAATATGATACTGACTGTAGATACCCACTAATCCATTTCCTCCATTTCGCACCAAAGAAAATTAAGGCCCGTTATTCAAGTTAACTATATTTTCTCATCTATTTCCTTGAAACTTGGTATATGAGCTAAGCTTTTTTACCACAACTACTGCTACCAACAAGCTTCTGCACTAGCGGCCATCTCAATCGTTGATGATCATCGATTACATTTGATGAACTTTGACGATACTTCTGATGACCTCTATCAATACTTCTTGTTACCTCCAATATTACTTCCCATAGCAATTGAATTTTCTAATTTGCTTACTTCCAACAAAACCGTACATCAATCATCTTGCAATGACACCCCACAGTAGATGGTGTTGCTGAAACCAAACATGGGCACGTTGTTAAAACTACTTGTTTTCTTCTTTCATCTACTAGCGTCCCAAGTGAGTTTTGGGGAGAGGCAGTTCTCACGGTCATTCACCAAATTAATAAAATCTCAACATCCTACACCTCAGGTCTCTTTCCAATTGAGAAGTTATATGGTCGTGTTTCAGATTATTGTTCTTTAAAAGTTTTTGGATGTGCGTGTTTTGTTCTTCAACCTCATGTTGAGCGCAATAAGCTATTTTCGCGCTCAACTATTTGTATCTTCCTTGGTTATGTTGAGGGGCAAAAAGGTCATCATTGTTTTGATCTTGTTGCACAAAGATTGTAGTCTCTCGTCATGTTTTATTTCTTGAACATATTCCTTTCTTGTCTATTCCTACCATCCCTCACAGGTCACTAAGTCTAATCTTATTTACATAGATCTCTTTTCAAATAATAGTAATAGTTTGAATTCTCCAATGCCATCTTCTACAAATAATCTTATCACTATCATTTGCCTATTCTTCCTTTTTCTAACCACTTCTCTCGCAAGGATAAAGGTAAGAGTTTTGCAAGTGCTAACGTACCATCCTCTTATGCTTTGGATGTTGGACCTTCAACCAATAAGGGTGTTTCCTCGCTTCCGACGACAACCCAAGCACCTCTCGAGATTGTGGATCCTCTTCCGTCTCGCTATCTGCAATGTATTCGTAACTCTTGACCCTCTATGACAGCAAGCTATGGCTGAAGAACTTTCTACTTTGCATAAAGACAACAAGTTGAGATTTGGTACCACTCCCTACTTGTAAAACTACGATTGATTTTGATTGGGTTTGCAAGATCAAAACCAAGTTTGAAGGTTCAATTGATCGATACAAAGCAAGACTACTTGAAAAAAGATTCACTCAGCAATATGGTATGAATTACGAGGAGAGTTTTGCCCTAGTTGCAAAGATGACTTCTGTTTGCAGTCTTATTGTAGTAGCTTGTGTCCATCAGTGACATCTCTCAGAAGGATGCAAACTTTGCAAAGGATGCATTTTTTAATGGGGACCTCAAAGAAGTTTACATGGCGCCTCCTCCCAGTGTTGCTCATAACACTAGGGAAGTATGCAAGTTCAAGAAAACATTATATGTTCTCAAACAGGAACCTAGAGCTTGGTTTGAGAAGGTCCCTACAATGAATACCTTTCTTCATTTTAAGCCCAACAATTTTGATCGAGCTTCGTTTGGTCAATCTACATTTCCAGGAAGTATTCTTTTTCTCTTGTATGTCGAACACATGATTATCACTAGTGATGATATGGATGAGATTATAGAGTTGAAGTTAACATTAATCCATCAGTTTGAGTTGAAGGACCTAGGCTCTCTATGCTACTTCTAGGCATTGAGGTAGCTTCCTCTCCTAAAGGTTATCTTCTTTCTTACCCCAAGTATACGACTGACATCATTTAGCGAGCTCGTCTCAATGACGCTCAGATTGGTGATACTCCTAAATGTTAGATACACCCCCTCAGATGGAACTCCTTTGCCAGATCCTACCCTATATCACACTATTGATAATACTTGATAGCTTCGTTTATCTAACCATTACTCGCCCAGATATTGCATATGTTGTTCATGTTGTTAGTAACTTAGTTCGTTGCTTCTCCTACTATTGTTCACTGGTTTGTTGTTCTTCACATTCTTCAATATCTTCATGGTACTTTTCATCACAGTCTTCTCCTTTTGTCCGCCTCATTGGAGCTTCATGCATACTCTAATGCTAATTGGGCTAATGATTAATAGATCGTAAGTCGAACAAGGAATTTTGCATCCTCTTGGAAATTCTCCTATTTCCTGGAAAAGCACGAAGCAGTTTGTTGTTCCTAGGTCCTCTATAGGAGATTCTCCTATCTCCTACCACTAGATTGTATGGTTGTGTTGATTACTTGTTGATATGGGTCTTTTTGTTACTTCTCCCACTCCTATGTATTGTGATTTGTGTTGCTTGGACTCTTTACTTTAGCCCAAAGTACCTATGTCCGATGCTTCATGATATGATATGGGTATGGGATATGTGTCCAACACTTCATAATATGACATGGGTATGGGATATGTGTTCGACACTATAAGTTTTGGAATATTGCTATGTGGACTTTCCAATGAAATGAAAAGAAAGCATGATAGAAGATAAGGACTAATAGGTGAAAATTCAATTAAATGAAGGAACAAAAAGGACAATAAACGAGTAAAAAGAAGAGAAAAAAGCAATGGACAACATGTAATATACGCTTCATAGTGAACATAACATTGTCCAAGTGCCCAAATCCATATTTTGAGACACTTTTTAGCCGAGTTCCTATACCTAGACTTTGAAAATGAACAAGTCGGACCTCTAGATATGTACCGACGCCCATACCCCTTGTCCAGGTAACATAGATTGTGATAATCAGAGTGTTATTCAAATTTCTCACAACTCAGTCTTTCATGAATGCACGAAGCATATTGAGATAGATTGTCATTTCACCCATCACCGCTTGCAACATAACACCATTACTTTGCTCTTTGTCTCCTCCTCCTTGCAGCTTGTAGACTTCTTTAAGAAATCACACTCTATTTAGCGCCTCAGATTTCTTGTTGGCAAACTCTCGATGCTTCTTGTAACCGCATCTTGAGTTTGAGGGGGGATATCAGAGTAATATTATATTTAGGATAGTGCTAATAGAGAAGGGTAGTTTAGTAAAATTACTATTAGGTTATATAAGCCTATCTTATCTTCCTTGTACTCATTCTTTTGAAGTCATAATTGAAACCCTAGCACTCTAGCTAGTTTTCTTTCCTCTTTCCTCTTTGCATTATTGTTACTTTTCTCATTCTTTTTCGAGATCCTCTAGTGCCAAAGAAAGGGCAAGGGTATAGCCTCGTAGTCTCCATAGCAGCTCCATCTATTCTAGTTATCCATGTATGTATGGACAAGTATAACAGGCATTATTTTGGTATTTTTTTTAACCTGGCTATATGTGTGAACTTAAAAATATAAATGAAACTAAATTTTGGCTTTCATATTACATCTTGGTTGGTATTTTGAACTTCATTGTTGTGTCCATTGCCTTGTGACTTGTTCAATAAAGTTGGTTGAGGATTGTAATTCAGTTTGGTGCTCCCAAATGAACAACCGGGTGCTTGCCCAAGAGATCGTGTTTGTCTTTTGCCAGCCAATGGGGAAGACAAGGAAATTTGGGATCACCACATGGTATGCTACATGGTCTCCTAGGAGAATACTAAGCAACTCAATCAAGGGTTTGCCTATTCTCTTTGGAAAGAACCGCATGATGGTGCAATAGGATGGAAACCTAGAAAGTCCTTTAGCCAAAGTGGGATAATTCCAAAGCATCTACAATCAACATGAAAAATGAGTTGTTTCTCCAGCAAACAAGGTATGAAAATCTTCAATTATTAGACACATATTTTGCAAAACTAGAAGATGACGCTTCACATTTAGAAGTCGCATTCATACCAAATGGGATTATTACAAAAGTAGGACACTAAACTTCAAATTGAGGCCATGCTTCACATTTAAGAGTCACATTCGTACTATTCTTTCATTTGTCTTAGAAACAAAAGTAGAAAGACTATAATTGAAGCAACTACCCTTAAAGCATCCAAAATGTTGGCACAGTGATTGTGACATGTCCCAGTTGGACCCATAAGAAAATTATTTGACATAGGTTAAGCAATAGATGAAGTCATTGATTCAAACCCCACCTGAGATCCATCTCCTACTCCATTATCATGGCAAACCTCAAGGCAAATTCAAAGGAGAAAGGGACATTATAGAGGGGGATCCTTTCTTTACATACTCTTTTATCGCGATTACAAATGTCCTCAATAAAATGATGAACAGACCCAAGAAGAAATAGAAGTTTCTAATGGAGGCACTTGTATTCGAAAAACAAGCGAACAAGTTCTGGGTAGCAGGAGCAGTGATATTGTGAAGGAGAAGCTAAGAACAATGTTGATGGAAGAGATTTCCCATTTCTTGATGAGAAACAACCTAAACCTGATCAAAAGTTGAATCAGATTCTATGGAGATAGGAAGAGAGGGGAAGAGGAAGGAGGGCACCAGAAGGAACATAAAGTTAGGATAGTGGGGGAAGGAGAGGGGGTGACCTATGAAGATTCTATCATGGAATGTCAAGGGACTTGACTCCAAAAGCAAAAGATGGGCTATTAAGAAGGTTATTGGTTCATGCAAGCCGGACATTATTATACTGCAGGAGGTAAAGAGGAATACAGTAGATGCGAAGCTCATCAACAATATTTGGCTTTTGTTGCAATCAGTGAAGTCTACTAGAGGAATTCTAATAGCATGGAACAACATGATTATTTTTGTAATGGAACATATGTTAAAGGGAATTCTCCATGACAGTGGGGGACTGTGAAGGAGATGGACAAGGATGGTGGCTTTCTGGGGTATATGGACCAAAGAGGGGTAGAGAAAAGCAAAATTTCTCAGATGAACTAGCAGGTTTGTATAGTCTATGTAGCCTTGAGTGGTGCTTGGGGGGATTTTAATGGGGTAAGAAGGCTAGAAGAGAAGACTTATAGTCTTAGACTCACAATAGGGCAGAGGGAGTTTGTTTAGGAATCGGAATTGAGGGATCTGCCGCTACTCAATGTTACATACAAATTGGACAAATCTTCGCAATAACCTAATATGTTGTCACCTGGACAAATTTCTCTTAGGTAAGAGGTGGGGTATGATCTACCCTTACTCTAGGCAGGATGTTGAAGTAAGAGTAGTGTCTAATCATTGGCTGATTATTCTAAATTCAGAAAAATTCTCTAGGGTCCTTCCCCCTTTAGATTTGAGCACATTTGGATGTCATACCCCCTTCAATATTTCTTATACAAAATTTGAAATCTTCATATCGTCTTTTGTTTCCTTACAACTGTCACCATCATCATATGCGGAACTTACTTCCTAATTTCAATTTCACAATCACTACAAAATCATTAGAGCACAAAAAGTAATTAAAAGACTAAAGAGACCTCATTAAATCTATTCTTTTCTTGTGAATACCATAACCATAAAATTTGAATGGCTATAATAAAGGCTAAAATCAAAAATGAAAAATAACTAAAAATACCTCGTATGAGTTTAAGAACTGCAGATGTTATGAAGATGCTTGTCACATCCTCAAATACTTTCACATCAAATAATTGAAATGGCGATCCTAAACCATGCCATGCCATGATTATCATTGCCTATGAAACAATTATGAAATGAAAAGTAAATAAGAATATCAGAAAGACCAAGGGCTTAACATGGTAGACCATTTTAACATGTTATGGTAATTATACCTGAAGAGCTAAAATAAAAAATGTCCACATTCTATCAAAGCTTCTAAATAGTTGGCAAAAAGAACGAATCTCGACAAAATTAATCTTGCCCAACCATTTTGGTTCACTATCTTTGTCTTCAATAACCTGAAAACACCCATAACCCAAAAAAAAAGTAATAAAATCAAAATAAAAACAAAAGGAAAGAAAATTTAAAAAATGAAAAGCTAGAGATAAACAATAATAATAAGGTAAACAAATATATGTTGCAAGTATGGATATGGCTTGGCAATCAAACCAATGCCATAAATCCTTAGAATGTCCTCAAGGTTTTGAGCACAAGGTCTTACAAATGAACTCATTGAAAATGTCAAAACAATAAAACTATCAAATTTGGAAGCATTGAAAACAATCGCTTTGAGCCGATTGCTAGTCCTTTGGAGGCCCGGAATTTGGATGACATTCAGCCCAATTACGGGGCCCTTGCAACTTGGTCTGTTGGATCACCTATCAAGCCATCTCTTGGGCCTTGTCTGGCCTATCTTGGAGTTGTGGACCATGACAAATCCAAAGTTGCCGAGCAGGCTAGGCCACCTCCTGTAATGGGCCATGTCACCTCCATGGTAGTCAAAATCATGAATCGGAAGTAAATTGAGGCTTAATGAATCGAATCGGGATTCGGATCGATGAATCATAAGATTCGCGACGCATATGCGAATCGTATAGTTGTATATATTAAGTATAAATAGGGTAATGAAAACATTAGTGTTTTTTAACAAATTTACAATTCAGATCAATTCACCACGATTCAACTAGCAGTTCTAATTCGCTTCCGATTCAGACTCATTCACTTACGATTCAGACTGATTCACTTACGATTCACAGGTATAGCGATTAATGAATCTAATTTGAATTGTTTTGGGGTAAATTGAATCGTGAATCTTACAATTGAGCGATTCAAATCACGATTCTGACTACTATGAATCACCGCTAAGAAACCCATTTTATTTGTTTATAAAAAGAAGATGAATCGCGCCTTGTCGCTTTACCAGTGGCACAATGTTGGGGGGACAGAGTCAATAATTCCAATTAAGGCAGGGAGTCTTCCAGCAACAACGATGACAAGATGGTCCCTCCAAGTTCTTCCAAGAAGGAGGCCAACACCTCAAATTGCTCGAACTCACCGGTGGATGTTTGTTCTGATGGGAAAAGATGTAAGCTGGGATTGCCATACTATTCAACAAGGATGTGCGTGTCGATTCAGCCATGGCCAAGGTGAGTCAAGGTAATTTTAATCTTTATGATTCATGTGTCTCCCCTTTATCGCATCACC
The DNA here is from genome assembly GCA_035771175.1 of Paratinospora sagittata. NCBI lineage: Eukaryota > Viridiplantae > Streptophyta > Magnoliopsida > Ranunculales > Menispermaceae > Paratinospora > Paratinospora sagittata. The sequence goes on from CM069612.1 coordinate 1,901,570, forward strand.
CTTCTCCTGCCTCTTGTTCCCCAACCTTTTGTTCTTTGCTCAATGCCCTATTTACCGAATGCACTCCCAACACAGCAGCTTGAGTTGGCCAATGACCATGGCTGCGTTTGTGATCATCCAATCATTAAAGAATGTCTTGTTTCGATTCAAGGTGGTATTAGGAAGGACTTGGGAGAGGAGGAGGTTGATGCAGATCCTTTGAAGTCTATCGATGCTCCTATGGGGGGTGATAAATCGTCTCTACATGATGTTCTCGAGTGTATTAGCTTGCTGAAGTTGAAGCTTGTCAATTTGGAACAGAGGGCTGAGGTTGATAGGCTAGTCTTTGAGCCTATTGCCAAGAATGGCAGTTGTGAATGTTGAGGTTGAGGTTGCAGTTGTCGGGGGTCTGGTGCCTGTGTTCTCCATGAAGCTTCTTTCCTAGAATGTGAGGGGTTGTGGTGGGAAGCCTAAATGCAATAGCATCAAAAGCTCATCGACAGAGTTAGGCCTGATGAGGTTGTCCTACAACAAAAGAAAAAGAGCGTGATCGGTCATTCTTTGGTTGGGTTCTTATGGTAATATTGTTTCAAGGATTGGATCTCAGTCCTGGCTTTAGGCTCCTCCAATGGTATTCTTATTAGGTGGGATACAAGAACAGTCTCGGTGGTGAACAATTGAATTGGTGTATATGTGGCTTCCATTCTTATTGAAAATTTGGATGGCTATCAATGGTGATTCTCAGGCATCTATGGTCCCAACAATTACAGGCGTAGACAGTATTTTTGGGATGAGCTTGCCAAGGTCAGCGTCTTCTACTGTCCAAATTGGTGCTTGGTTGGTGACTTTAACGTCATCAGGTATCCGAATGAGAAACATCCTCCTTGCATCGCCACTAGATGCATGAGGAACTTCAATTCTTTAATTTCAAAATTGGAGGTTAGAGATCCCCTGCTTACCAATACGAGGTTCACTTGGTCAAATCTCAGATCTGACCCGGTATGATGCAGGCTTGATAGGTTTCTTCTTGGTAGTGGTTGGGATTCACTTTTTTGCTAAAGTATGTTTGAGTGCGGAAACTAGAGTAACTTCTAGTTCTAACCACTGGCCTATTGTTCTTGACACTTGCTCAGTGCGCTGGGGTCTAGCTCTGTTCCGCTTTGAGCACATTTGGTTGGAGCACCATGACTTTTCCTCATTAGTTAAGCAGTGATGGGATTGCTTCAAATTCATGCAAAAACTCAAGCATCTAAAGGGTTGTCTTAAGGAATGGGATTGACTCTCCTTTGGCAACGTTGGGTTTAGGATTAAGGAAATTGAATCCATGATTCATGATCTGGATTGTTTGGAAGGCGGGCCGAATTGGAATGCTAGGATGGCGTCTTCGAGATCAGAGGTTAAGAAGGAACTTTATGATCTGCCTTTGCAGGACGCAAGGATTGCTCAATAGAAGGCGAAAATTCATTGGGTCAAAGAAGTTGATGTCAATTCTAAATTCTTCCACAGGATTCTAAGCAACAAGCGTTGTAAAAGTTGTATAAGTAGTTCGAAAAGGGACGATTGCTCTCTATCAAGCGAGGATGACGACATTGTGCACGAGATCATTGACTTCTTCAAGCATGTCTTCGATGATGAGGGAGATGATTACTGGGGTTTTGAGGGTCTTGATTGGCAAGCCATTTCGTCTAAGGACTTGTTTGGTTGGGAAGGCCCTTCGAGGAAGAGGAGGTGAGACTACCAGTCTTTCAGTGTGTCGGTGAAAAGCTCCGGGTCCTTATGAGTTTTCTCTCCTTTTCTTCCAAAAATGTTGGGATATTGTCAAATTGGACCTATGAGAGTCTTCGCCAATTTTTTTTAATCCAACATTATCAAAAACGAAACCAACATTCACCTTATTCCTAAGAAGACATGTACAAGGAAAGTAGGGGACTTTGCCCAATCAACCTCACCACTAGTTTGTACAAGATTATTTCTAAGGTTTTAGCCATGAGACTCGGGAGTGTGCTTCAGCACACTGTTGCAGAGAATCAGATGGCATTTGTTAATGGCAAACAGATCCTTGATGCGCCTCTTTGTTGCCAATGAGGTTGTGGAGGACTATAGATGCAATAAGTTTGGACTAGTTCTCAAGCTTGATTTTGCTAAAGGTTGTGATATGGTTAGATGGCAATTTCTTGACTTTCTTCTTGAGAAGAAAGGCTTTGGCGCTTGTTGGAGGAAGTAAATTCAAGGATGCTTGCACAATGTCTCTTACTTTATTTTTGTCAACGGCTAGACTAGTGGCAAAATCTTGGGGAAGCGTTATCTCCGATAGGGTTGTCCTCTCTCTCTACTTCTATTCACCTTCATCTCAAACGTGCTTGGTCGCATGATTGATATGGCTCGCAATTTAGATCTTTTGAGGGGTTTCACAGTTGGTAAAGAGAGGGTTGCCTTGACTCACCTTCAGTTTCCTGATGACAAAATCTTCTTCATTGACAAGAATGATTAGGCTTTGAGGATGGTTTGTCAGATCGTTCGTTGCTTTTGTTAGTTTTCTGGCCTCAAGGTCAATATGGCTAAGAGCCAGCTGTTCGGTATTCATACAGACTCGGTTTTTCTGGAGACTCAGGCTAACATCTTTGGTTGCAAGGTGAGAAGTAGGCCTATGAATTATTTGGGCTTGCCTCTTGAAGGAAACCCCCTCAAGCGAGAGTTTTGGGACTCGATGATTGCCAAAGTCAACAAGAGGTCAGAGGGATGGAGGAAGAGTTACCTTTCTAGAGGTGGTTGTTTGACCCTGTGAAGTTTGTTCTCGCTTCCCTTCCCGCGCATTACGTGTCCCCCTCTTCAAGATGTGTCCCCCTCTTCAAGATGTTGCATACAATGGTGATGGAAATTGAGCTTGAGCGTTTGATGAAGAATTTCCTTTGGGAAGTCGGCGATCTCACCTTGACTTCCCATCTAGTCCACTAGAAGGTAATGTGTAGGAGTGTGGATCAGGGTGGTTTTGGCATTGGGAACCTTCACAAGTGGAATGTGGCTCTGGTGGGAAAATGATTATGGAGATTCACTAGGGAACATCAGTCTCTCTGGTGTAGGGTTAGTCATAGCAAGCATGGTTTATTGGACAACAAATTTATGGTTGGCTGGCCCCTCGTTCCTCTCACAAAAGCTCGTGGAAATTCATCCACTCTGTTCGCCTTACTTTTGCTCATTTCCCAGACTCCAGGACTAGTAATGGTAGATGTTTTCAGTTCTAGAAGGATTGTTGGTGTGGTGAGACCTCTTTCCATAATAGCTTCCCTAATCTCCTTAGAATATCTTTGGCCAAAGATTGCTCAGTCTCCCATTTTATTGTTGACTCTAGAGTGACTCCCCTTGCTTGGGATCTTCACCTTCTTCCAACTCATTCTCAGAGACAGGCGGAGGAGGTGGTTTCTCTCCTTAGTGTTCTTGACACTGTGTCTCTATGTAATGTGGATGACCACTTTAACTAGTCTCTCAAGCCTTCTAGTGCTTTTTTCACTCGCTCCTTTCGCAAGATGATCGAGATCCCTAAGGTTGGCCCGTCCTCTTTTGCCCACATCTGGAAAACACGTGTACCTTCAAAGTTTAAAATGCTTTGCTTACTCATTTTCCATGGTAAGTTGAGTACTATCAACGTTCTACAGCACTACAATCCTCACTTGTTTCTTTGCCCTAGCTACTGTCGTTTGTGCAAGCAGGACAATGAATCCATCGATCACTTCTTCATACATTGCACCTTTGCTAGGAACATTTGAAGTAGATGGGGTGATTTGATCAGCTATAGTAACTCCTCTTTTCCGTCTAACATGGAGGTTCTTCTCTCTTTTGGAAATTCTTTCCTTAATAGGAAAGCTAGCATGCTTTGGCCTATGATTATTCTCGTAGTTATTTGGAAGATTTGGTAGGAGAGGAATAGTAGAATTTACCATGGGGAGGATCGTGCTGCATTTGTTGTTTGGGAGGACTCGATGGCCTCTGCTTCTCTCTAGACAGGTACTTCTAAGTTGTCAAGGGGTTTTTCCTTTGGAGATTGGTTAAGGGGCTGGGAGAATCTTCGTATTGTCATGTAGTTGTGCTCTCTTTGTCTTGGCTTGTGTGGTGCTCATCTCCTGGTTGAGCCCATGCTCTCTTTTGTTTCCCTTTCTTTTTAATAAAATTTTGTTTCTACTCAAAAACAAAAAAAAAAAAAAAAAGAATTAATTCACTTCCATCTGAGATAAATTAGAACTTTTACTATTAAACCGGCGAAGGCCATCTATGAAAAAGCTAACAAATAGTAACATACGATATATCTTTAAGCATAATAACAATTGTACAAATACTAACCTAGTAATTTAAAGACTTTTGACAAATTATTCCAAGTACAATTTGCATTGACAGAAAAATGGTGAGAAGTGGAAAAACCTAATATTTCGACAATGTATTTGCTAACTTCTTATTTATTTATGTTTTTTAATGTTTAAACTTGAAATTTGGAAAGCTTCACATATGTTATGTGCTCATTTAGTTCTTAATGATGTCAATGGCAATTAAAACAATTAAGATATTAAGCAAAATCACCCGAGTTCTCCATACATATACAAAACTAGTTCTTTTTTATTTATTTTAGATGTTTCCTACTTTATTATTGATACTTGTAATTTCTTTAGATTTTTCACGAGTAATCCTATATATTTTGAAAAATATGAGACTTATGTCTCATACCGCCTCGAAGTTTATGCCTCGCCTCATAAAGGCAAATCGCCTCAATTACGCCTAATGTTTTTAAACCTTGCTTCTAGAGAGGATTGTGGGTTTTTTGTCCCTTGAACCCTTCGGTCGATTCTCCACAAGCACTTTTTTCACCTCCATAATTGAGCATCCTAATTTACAAGCTCTTCATTCTCTTCCATTTGGAAGCCCATGTGCCTTTTAGGTTGGCTTGTTGGCCACAACAAACTTAATACCACAGATGTTCTTCAAATTCACTATATTCACATGGCTATCTCCCCCAAATTGTTGTTTATCCAAGCAAGACGGAGAAACAACAAAGCACGAGGTTCTTAAGATGCTCCTTTACCAAGACTATTTTGGAGAAATGGAATCTGTTAACTTCACTTAACCTTGGTGACCTTCCCCAAAACTTCAATCGTCTCTTTGAGTCCATTAGTGACACTCAGCTCGTCCAAGGAGAATGAAAGATTAGTGCACAGTGATCCCTATGTTAGTTTATAGGGGCATTTGGCTTGAATGAAACAATAGGATTTCAAAGCAAGAGTTAGGGATGCTTTCACAGTTTGGGACAACTACATCTTCCTTGCTTAGCAATGGATCACCTATTCCAAATTTGGGAAAGGCTAGTCTTACAAATTGGATGAGGGGTTGGGACTACCTTGGGGTTTTGTCGTAATCTTTCTTGTTTTGGTGTCCCATCTCCTAGATGAGTCCCCCTTGTATGTAATTTTTATTCACTTTCCCCAATCCAACTATTTGTTCAACTTCATTCCCTGAATTTGTTACCTAAAAAATAAATTTCTATGAATTGAGAGCAGACTAAAATGTCCTACACCAAATATAAATTGAACATTTTATTTATTCTGTAGATTGGGAACATCCACTTACACCATCTTCAAGCTTCTCTATAATAATCGGAGAACTTTCCTCCACTGGCATGGCAGTCGCAATCTTGTATTGATCTATCATTGGTGAAGGATCGTGTCTTGATATTGTCTTCTGAAACTGCAACAATAAAATGCAATGAGCACATGCTCAGTCACAACTTAACTTATATGTGAGTTGCATATGTACAAGTATTAAAACAAAACCTTAGATTTTGTAGCACCACAATCACTTGAAGGCTTTACAACAAAGAAGTCATGGTTAACACAAAGGGGCCAACCTAGCTGGAAACAGTCAGGCGACCTGGAAAATTTGAACAGTAATCATGATCACCAAGTTCCAACGCAAAAGGATTAGCATCATAACTCATTCATACTACAAAGAATTGGAAAAAAGAAATAGGCACAAGAGAATGCTAACCAGAAAAATTCATTTAGATCATCATAGTTCCTCCATTTAGAATGATCAGAAGTCCCACTTTTGTTTTTTCGAGCTTCCTTCAGTGTTTGGAGAAAACGTAAGATCAAAATAGATCAAATACAATTAAAACAAACAAACAGTGTTTGCATACCTCATATATAACCCTGTATATTGGAGTAACTACATTATTGAGAAAAGACTCGGATCCTTCTCCATATGGCGGTATCTCTTTCTCCCTATCGTCTGGGCTAACAGCGCCAGATAAGATTCCATATAATTCATATGCCATCTGATGAATTGTAAAACCTATGAGTAAGAACTAAGAAGTAAATATTTATATACATGACTTTTGCATTGATTACCAAAAGGGTCTGGAATAAGAAGTTAAGAAAAAATATAATAGAAAACGTATAATCAAAAAAGAATCTCTTAATCTGAAAACAATTCAATGGCCTCTCAACCTTTTTTTTTTTTTTTGGATAACTTGAAACCCCAAATCCAGGCAAAAGGGTCTGGAATAGGAAAACCATGGGTGTGTTCAGTCTCCCACAAACCATACTCACCAGGAAAGATCATGGAGTCGAACATAGAACCACCCTCTTCAAGGGCATCACGCTAGTAGAGCTACCCCATCCAGATACCTATCCGTATTTATCTAGCTCATTATAAAACAGATATGTCTATCACTTAAAATTTTGTCTTTAACCTCATAATGACATAAATAATCTGAATATCACTAAAATTTGTCCCCCACAATAATATAATTATAGCCCCATTCACATGAATAGAATCTCTTGTTTAGTTGTCAGTAAAGTATATTATTTCAACCATACTCTCACAATAACTAATTAATCTATTTAAAATCCAACTCCAGGGAAAAGCACTTGTGGTTTAGGCATTCCACCATACTAAACTCACAAAAGGATTCAAGTTCAATAAAAAAAAAAGTAACTGCACATATGGCTATCATATTTTTGAGGTTGACAAATACATGGCAAGGAGAAGAAGTGATTTGTTGATTTGATCTAGCATAGAAGCTTATACAGTTATTCATGATCATGTTACTCGATATATTCTATAATTATTCATTTAACACAGAGTGTTGCACATACAACTATCAAATCCTATGAACCTCTTGCCACAGCAAGATAGCTTGTACCATAGCTCCTAATACAGTGAAGCATTTTCCTAAAACATGTGAAAGTGGATGTAAGATTGTTTCTCTTGTCAATTCCAATGACTCAGTCAAGTGTTGATAGATATGTAATTATATTTTGTTAATAGAGTTTTTGAACATAGAAAGAAGAACCAACATTAAGGTGAAGTTTTCAGAGAATAGTTTATTTGAGGATTGCCGCGGATCTTGTTGAAACTGGATTTTCAGAAAGGAAATTCATGGAGATACTAATCATGGAATTCATAGAATTGATTTCATTCTCTTTAAAAATAAAGCAAAACAACAGTAGAAAAACAAAAAGACCAAAGAGATGGGAGAAAGAGACCCCTCGTGCCAAGCCCAAATTGCATGAAGGAGAAAAAGAGAAGGAAAAAAGGAGCAGAAAAGGCGGAGAACAAATTTGATTCCTTCTTTGCCCTTGTAAGGGTCAAACAATCCTAACATTCGAGGGAAAAGAAAAATGGAAAAGGGTACAAGAAGAGAAGAAGGAAGAGAAAAGGAATCATTGTAACACATGAAACCTGTTTGTGTGGCCAAGAAGGGATGGCCATGCCCTTGGTACATGCTCTCCATTCTTCTTTCATTTTCATGTTGTTTCTAGATTATTTGGAATAAAATTAAAAAATAAAAAAAGCTAGTAAAGATTTCTAGCCTCAGATTGAAGCTTGAAGAGAGGTTAATGATGATGATTAATGGGGTGTTTTATCATTTCAAGAAAAGATGAAATTGACAAAAAAGATCTATGGTTTTTTTTTTCCATTGGTTCTATGAGACCAATCGAAAAGAATTTCTTTAAAGATTTAAAACTAAAAAGCCGCTTGAATGAGGAACAATAGTGAGCGAGTGCTAAAAGGAAGAAAATTTTGGTTCACTTAGGACATGGGGGCTTTTTAAAGAGTTAAAAAATAAGAAAAGGAGTTTCATGTGGTGATTGATTGTTGCTAAATTATAAATGTTAGTCTAATAAGAACATTAGCAAATTAGAATCAAGTTTATCTTTATTAAATATTTGTTGGTGCTTTTTACTCCATAGAAACAGTGAATTTTTTATTTTCTACATGAAATGCATGAGTACTTTACTTCCTTAAAAGACAATGAAGGTATAAGTAATAACTTTCTTTTGTTCTTAATTAATAGTTTATGGGTATTCCACTTTATTAATATAATTTAATTTTTTGTTAAGTCTTGGTTCATAGATTATAGATATTGAATTAGAAAATTTATGAGTATGTTAAATCTTTATATGGATAATTGCTATCATATTCCCAATGGAAACATTAAGATTTTTCTTAATTAATAAAATAGATTATAGAATATGAGTGTATTTTGTTTGACTTTAAATTTAAAGAATTGTATTTATTTTAGATATATTAGGTATGGATATCTTATGCATGGTTGTCAAAAACTTGATTCGAATCTATGAAGCTTATAATTTCCAATTCGATTCAAGACTTTCAAGTGAAATCGATTTGAATCCTTAACATAAATCCCAATGTTGTTGAATTCCTAAAAAAAATAGTAGTATCTTACTATTCACAATTCGAGTTTTTTGATTCAGCAATTCACAACAATCTTACCAAAAGTAAATTATATATTTTTTTGACAAGAAAATTATATATATCTTATACATAATAGATTTGAAATATCTTGTTTTAACTTTCAAATTAAATACTCAATATGTATTATGCCAATTTAAGAAATACAATATTGTTTATTAGGACTTCAAGGCATGATTTGTAACCACTTAACCTAGATAACATTTTTTTAACTATGACCCAATTTTCATTAAAAATGGGTTCTTCAACAGAAAATTCATTTTCAAAACTTTAGCTCGCCTAAAAATAATATCCAGTGGTGATATAGGAAATAAGGCCAAACCGAGCAGCTAACCAAATTAAACCCCATGTGTTTACAAATGTTGGCATAAATATGTGGCTTAATACACAATTTATATAGTGTACGTGAACAACACAATTCATCAATTCGAATCCCAATTTGATTCTCCAAACTCTCAAACAATTCGATTTTGATCCACAATTTTGATAACTAGATCCTATGTCCAAAAAAAGAAATATTAACTAACAACAACAATATATAAACAAATAAATAGCAATGAGATGGTAAAAATAACCAGTTCTTCATCGAAAATGTGATCAACCATACCAATGTAATATGCTAAAAAAGGTTCATAGTTAATGTTAGAGTGTCAGAAAAACTAAGGCTTAAATATCATAGTGAAGTAAGTTTTCAACGCCACTGCATAACCCCTAAAGAAGATTCACAAATTTATGATTCATGAGGGCTTAAAGTTTAAAAGAAAACGAATCTCATAACTAACCAGATGATACAATTGTACATGTCCAAATAGTGCACAAGATCAATATCACTTGGAATCCACTAAATCTACAAATCAACAATAGTGTTCACAAAGTAAAACCAACAATCATTGAGTCTTCTTTAAAATATCAATCACTAAATAGCTTTTCAAATCATAGAAAGAGTTGAAAATAATGTCGAGTAAGCTGTTGGTATGTAGCTGAAAGTATTTCAAACTGTGATCTCTTGAAAAACATATGGAAAATAGTTATATTAGTAATTCATTTAACTTGGGATTAGTCCTGAAAATCTAGAAATCAATTTCAATCTTTCAAAATGAAAGTCAATCCAAAAAATCTTTAAATCAATCCTTCTAGCTTCAATTCAATGTTGCTTCAATCCAACAATTATTAAATCTTTGCAACTTCCTTGAAGTCAAATAATAAAATACTCTAAAATAACTCTAGAAAAATACAACAAATTGGAATTGAAGATCCGCATACTAACAATTCGCCCTGTTCCAATGAAAAAACATCATAATTTTAAAAATTACAAAAGATATATGTAGTATAACTTAACTCTTTCACTTCTAAATCCTTCAGAAACTCACTTATAATACATCCTTGAAAGAAATTTTTCCCCTCTTTTGTGACAAACAAGCACATAAAAATATATCAAATAAATCATAATATTATAGAACCAAATAAAGTTTTGGATTGTATAACACAACTATTTGACTTCTAAATCCTTCAAATTCTCACACTCTAATAGAGCTCTCCATCAAATAAATCATAAATTCTCCCCCTCTTTTGTGACAAACAAACACACAAAAAACATATTAATTAACATTAACCATAATTAGAAAAGAAGACCATAGTGACACTGCATAGTGTAAGAACAAATGCAATATAGTTTCCATAGTAATAGAAAAATCATCAGCAGAAGGAAAACTGTTTGTTTTCTATAGTTACTTGGATAAGTATTATAAAATCAACTGGAGGGCTAAATGCAAGCATTAGAAAGCCAAGAGTCAACTATTGTGTTAAAAATGAAACGAGTTGTACTCTTCAAGGCATGCCTTTAAGAAAAGTGCCCCCAAAACAGTTGTGGCTTCTGAAATGAGGGCTTAAGCCTTACTTTTTCCATATTAAAATTAGATTTTTTCATTTTTCAAAAAGTTTATGACTGTAAATTTTGACAATTATAGCAGACTCCTTTCATTTAGAAACATTATTTCTCCTTCATTCAGGAGAAATTAAATCTTTTGCTAAGGGTAAAATCATTTACCCGCAGTCTACAGCCTCAGCTCTTCATAGTGCGAAAAAATCCTCTACTAGTAATATATTTTTAATATTATTAATTCGTATTGCAACTTGCATTAACTAAAACTTCATGAAAAGTCATAAAGAATTAATATTTTTACGATGTATTTCATAGCCTTTTTTTTTGTTTAGGTTTATATTAGTTTAAAATTTCATTTTTGAAAGCTTGGCATGTGATATGGGCTCATATAGTTCTTAATGAGGTCATAATAAGAAATATAACTTGAGTTCTAAAGGTTTATGCCTCAACTCACATAAGCAAACCATCTTGATTATGCCTCAAGATGTTTTAGACCTTAGGTCAACAAGGATCCTGGCACGATAATGAAATTAATGAAATTGACACTTACATGATGAAAAATGTAGCAAAGGCACTCCGGCATTAACCGCAAATTTGAAGCCTCACCCCATATCAGAAGATAAAGGGCTATGTACAAAATTTTATGCTGCTGTACTTCCAGCTTCACAGACGGCAACCTTATAGCGTGGGTTGAGAAAGAGAAGAAAATATTAGGAACGTGAATTTGTTAAAGAAAAATAAAATAATAGTAAAGGCTTTTCAGCAGAATCAGCTGTCAGGTAAAATCAGTAAACATATTGGATAAACTTAAATCTCACCAGATGTTGCTTTTTCTTCCCAGAAATTTGCACCAATGTTTGTAATTTCCAAACAACTTTTTCATAAGTTCATCGACAGCCCTATCCCCAAGCTGGTATTACAAAAGTATCTTAAACTTGTACAGTAGGGAAAATTAAGTTAGAATGAAAGATATTCAACAGTAACAAACCTTTGACATAGGTGCCGGCTTATGAGTTTGCCGAACATGGATGTTAGCAAGCAGTAAAATTAGATGCTCCCGCTGGTTGGCTATGTTTCCATCCTTCAAGAGACAGACAGACATGATCATAGCACCTCTCAATTACCCATTGCAAAAGAAAAGATGGAATAGACAGTGTTCCACATATATAGCTATTTCCATTGGATTACCTGAAATCCAAACCAACACTGCAGCAAATCAAGTAAATCCAAGATGACCCCTTGTTTTCCGTGACTATCTACCAATGGTAAACCACGAATATTTTGGAGAGCTTTAATTGCAGCTTGAATCTACATCATGTACAACTATGCATAATATCAGTCCTACTCGTATACAAAAACAGTATGCCAAATGTCAATCATGTAATTCAGTAATGATGAAGTAGCCTTCATGAGTCTAATGTCAAAGTAGAAAAGAGAGAAAACTCTCATTTGATGAGTTTCTTTTTTCTTCTCTTCCTACGTTTCTCCTGAGATTTCTTCTTCAAAACACTAACATACCAAATGATATTGGCAAAATGACTTGGGACAAGTCAGATAAGAAAGCAACAAGACAGCTTCAGCAGGATGTTGCTCATCAGCAGGATGTGCTCATCAGCAGGATGTGCTCATCAGCAGGCTGTACTGTTTAACATCTGCAGGATGTTGCTCACTTCTTATACACTTGTTGATTACTTCTCTTTAACTCTTTTTATGAAAAGAAGATAGGTTTTGAGTATTTATTGAAAAAAATCATGTTTTGTCGTGATTTTAGAAATTTCCAGTCCAACCCTTGGATGGTTGAGTCATTCCCATTATGTTGAATCTAGAATATAAGAACTGAGGGTACATTGAGATTTGAACAAAGAAAAATCACTTGCTCAAACTATAGCAAATTAATGCCCCTATCATCATCCATAGTTTTGCAGCTCGCAGTCTCTTTGTTAGTAGTATTCGGAGTTGTTGATGGTTGTCTGATTTCTGGTTGTAATATTATGTGCTACACCTGAAATAAAGATTGCGCTGTTTTTTTTTATTTTCTTTTCTAGGCAATGATGTCTTCAGCTGGTGTGGAAGTTCATGTCCTGGGATTTTTTGGTTGTGCAGCCATGAGAATCAACTTTAATTGACTTGTAGTACTAGACAGAAACTGATGTGAGTTTGTGCTGCTATTTGTTAACAGAACATGTCACAAATAAATCAATCATCCAGATTCTCTATCTTTGGTGGCAACAGCCGCAATAGCAGTTACAAGATAGTCCAGCATCATGCTCCTAAAGCTATAGTCATTATGGTAAAATTCATGTTGGCCATTCTTTAGCAAGATCACATTCAGTCATGTTATATATCAATTGACAGGAGACATCATCAGACAAAAGTATTAGCTTCAGACTCTGGAATGTCATAGTCATATCATGGCGTCTTCACTTGATGCAAGCGCAAATCAGTAGTAGTTATCTACTTTATCCAAAGAAAAGAACAAGGGATATTGCCTTGTAGAGATATAATGAAATAATAAAGCATCCTTCAACTAAAGCAATTTCTAACTTAGTCCGACACTTGGTCATAATCTTAAACAAAAGATTAAGGAATATAACACTAACAAACATTAAAATCATTATATAGCTTATCTGTACAACACCAGACCTCTGGGAGCTGCATAATCGCTTGGTGTTCACTTCCAGTATCAAGAGGAAGAATGTTGAATGGTTTATAGGAAGCAGATTTGGCATCAAGGTCTTCACCACGATCAATGACCTACAAAAGAGAAAAAAGTGGAGGTCGCCTGAAACTGCCAAAACATCTTAAAGATTTTTATTCATTTAGTCCTTGAGAGATGTATGACCTCAGAAGCAACTCCAGATGCAACTGTCCTCAACACTTCAGATAGAACAAAAACAATCTGACGTAACTGTGCCCTGTTAGGGATGCAAATAAACTGAGAGAAATGCATGAAATAACACAACCAGCAGATAATTGGAAGTCCATATGCATCAGATTTTAGTGTAGAGGAAGTAATTAATACCCTTTCTCAGAATCTCCACTGAATTTTTTAATGCAATTTTCATACTTCTGGTAGACATTTTTTAGCTCTCGTATATAACTCTTCTCCTTCGACTTCGAAATGGTAACTTCTTCATCCTAAAAGTCATAAACACCATAAAAAAAGCACGATATCGATCAACTCATGAAATCAGCTTTATTGACCTAAAAAAGAAAGAAATATGATTGGAGTAAACCTAATCAACTCATGAAATCTACTGTATACGCTGACATATTATTTTATTGTAGAATGTCACCATAAGAAAATAAAAATTCCAAAATAACGCATTACACATGCAGTGTGTGTAAGTATTATTAGGCTCATAAACCTTATTCTAAACATTTATGCTGTACAATTTACTATGCTCTAAATGTGTAATCAATGGTTGTTTGATTATATAATGATTTTTCTATCATTTAGCTAAGAAGTTGACATCGTAAAAATTCTTTAAATTTCTTTAAGACGATAAACTTTTACAGAAGTTTTCTACATCAAATTGGACTTTTCAATCCATGAGTGTCATTCCATATGAACCAACCTAAAGAGCTCACTCCTAAATTATCCAAGTTAACAACCCTAATTGTTTGGAAGCTTTCAATAGAAACAGAAACAACCAAGTACAGCAAGGTCATCAAGGTCAACCATACACTTCATACTTGGTAAAGGAACAAACAGAGAGTCATGCCATCTCCTTAGGTCATCACCACAATCAAAAGTTCAAAAAGCAGCTGATAGAGATGAGAGAAGGGGTGAAAAGTTATGATGTTAACACCCAAAAGATGAGGAGAATTCGGAGAAAACTAACCAAATGAATTGACAACCATGTAACCAAAAAAGCATGAACAGCTCCTAAAATACAAATAGCTAGCACAATTTATCAGTGGCTGACAGGAACTAGTGAAGTCATTGCATACCACCCAACAACAACCCCAGTCAAAAACATGAACATAACATGGTGCATCATGCATGTAGTCATCATGGCCTAAGGCCCTAAAGCATGGATGCATTCAAGTATCAGCATCAAAGCAGTCAGTTTTCCATGTATGAAGACCCAAGTAGGACCCTCAAAAGGCATGAAACCCAGACTCTCTCTCTCTCACAAACACTTCAACCATTCACCTCAATTCTTTGACTCCTCTTTCAAACTTGAACGTTAAGGACAATCAATCAACACCACATCAATTAGCTCACTTGTTGTCTTGCAAGAATACCTTATGTTAATTATCATGTTCATTTCCACCTCAATAAAAAAAGGCAGCCCAGTGCACGAAGCTCCCGCCTATGCAGGGTCCCAGGAAAGGGTCAAACCACATTTGGGACTACTGTACACAGCCTCACCTTGCTTCGCAAGAGGCTGTTTTCATGACTCGAACCCATGACCACATGGTCACATAGCAGATTATAATCCACTATGACAAACCACATTTTTTTCTCTACAAAAACTCCATTTAGTCCAGCTCTAACTGCACCTCAAAGCTCACCTCCACCCACGAACCAAAGATGACGAAGAAACCCTGACAAAATGCCCCATGAATTAAAAGCACTTGAATCCTAAGCTTGGAAAAACAACTAGATAGACAAGCTAATGAAGCTCACATTTAGCATTGCCCCAACTCACAATCCTAATTCCTGCTCAATCAAGAGCAAACAAAGCTAAGGTAGCACCGATAACAGATCAGTTTGCACTTTTAAGTGAAGCCATCGAAAGGAACATGACATACTCAACCTCGAGCAACAATCAAATTCTTTTATCAATAACACATAGGCAATCTAAGGGATTTCAATGTGAACGTGTTGATGGAAGAGGTGGACGTTGGAACAAACCTTCATGAAGAGCCATCCTACAAGCCCGGTACCTCAAAAAGTCAAGACACCATAGATCAGAAAATACAATGGCAAGGCCAACCCATTAGACTATCGGAATGCCTTCAAAGCACAAATGGAGGTATAAGGGTATAACAAAGCAACTCTTTGTTGTGCGTTCTCATTAACCTTGAGTAGACTCAAAAAAGTGGTTCAAATAACTTTAACCTAGCTACATTGGCCCATTGGGCCAACTTAGCAAGCTTTTCAATATTGAGTTTGTTAGAAGAAAGAAAGTGAGAACTTCAACCTTTCACCTATTCTCCGTCCAACAAAATAAAGATGAGTTGTTGAAAGATTATCTTGCATGCTTCAACACTAAGGCCATGCAAGTGGATGATTGCAA
This sequence comes from Paratinospora sagittata, assembly GCA_035771175.1. Lineage (NCBI taxonomy): Eukaryota > Viridiplantae > Streptophyta > Magnoliopsida > Ranunculales > Menispermaceae > Paratinospora > Paratinospora sagittata. Next base: position 1,917,440 of record CM069612.1, read on the forward strand.
AAGGGCACAATCATACCGATTGTAATAGTTGGGCCTCAAAAGGGAGCGATCCCACTATTATGATTGTGGTGGACTATCCTCTTGTTGCTTGATTATGAGTACTGCTGGTACTCTATTGTCGGATTTATCTCATAATTATATGATATGTTTCTATAATTTGGAGATTTGTATATAATTGGCATTATTCTAGATATTAGCATTCTTTCTATAATTAAGAGATTTGTGATATTAGCAGTTTTTTATAATTAAGAGATTTGTATATATGGCTTAGCATTATTCTAGGGATTGTAATAGAGAGATATTAGCATTCTTTCTATAATATGCGTAACTAGAATAGTATATATATGTTAGACATGTAATCAAGCAATTCTCAATATACAGAAAAATCATTCTCTAATATTCATTGGTTCCTCTCTGTATCCTTTTCTTCAACCTTCCTCTCTGTATCTTTTTCTTCATGGTATCAGAGCCAAACCGTGGGTTGAAGAAATTTTACTGCTATTGCAGCGTTTATATCACTGTGCGCATTGCAGCAGAGAAGGTGATGACCTGTTTTTATTTTATTTTATTTTATTTTATTGTGAGTTATCGTAGGTTGCTACGTTACCTTGAGTTGTTGCAGTTACTGTGGGTTTCAGAAGTAGTTCCAGTGAAAAAAAAAAAAAAAAAAAAGTTGTTTATTAAAACAACTCTCAAAAGCATCGGTGGTATTGATTCCAAAAGCATCATATCTTGTCTCATTAAAGGGGTGGTATTGATTTCAACCCCGACTATTTTATTTTATTTTTATTATTATTATTATTTTTTTATCAAAAAAAATAATAATAATAATAATAATAATTAATTCGATTGTTCTTGTTTCTATTCTGTCAAAAATGGCCGAAATAGTTCCATCCAACACGGAAAGTTCTACTGTTCCGTTATCTTCTTCTTCTGATGTCAATTCGAATCAGCGATTATGCTCGGTTCAATTGAATGATTTTAATTATCTTCCTTGGTCGAGGGCAGTGACATTAGCTCTTGGTGGGAGATCACGGATTGATTTTATTGATGGGAGCAATGCCGCTCCGGATGTCAATTCGAATCAGCGATTATGCTCGGTTCAATTGAATGATTTTAATTATCTTCCTTGGTCGAGGGCAGTGACATTAGCTCTTGGTGGGAGATCACGGATTGATTTTATTGATGGGAGCAATGCCGCTCTGAATGTCAATTCGAATCAGCGATTATGCTCGGTTCAATTGAATGATTTTAATTATCTTCCTTGGTCGAGGGCAGTGACATTAGCTCTTGGTGGGAGATCACGGATTGATTTTATTGATGGGAGCAATGCCGCTCCGGATGTCCAGTCTGCTCAATACAAGACTTGGTTTGCTAATGATCAGATGGTCCAATCGTGGTTGCTTAATACGATGGAGCCACATATTGCTGAGATTTTCAGTTATTCCGACTCGGCTGCGGATTTATGGAGTGCCGTAAAAGAGTTTTATGGAAATCATAATAATTCTGCACGGGTGTTCCAACTCAAGAAGGATATTGCCTCTTTCCAACAAGAAGGTAAACCTTTTGTTCAGTTTCTTGGTCGCATGAAGACCATGTGGAATGAATTAGCGGTCTATCGACCACATACCACTGACTCAGCAATCTTGTTGAAAAGGGCTAAGGAAGACAAGATTTTCCAGTTGTTGGCAAATCTAACCCCAGATTATGAAGATCTTTCCAAGCTTGGCTCAATTAATCTCCTTGATCCAGCTTGAGGGGGAGTATTGTCGGATTTATCTCATAATTATATGATATGTTTCTATAATTTGGAGATTTGTATATAATTGGCATTATTCTAGATATTAGCATTCTTTCTATAATTAAGAGATTTGTGATATTAGCAGTTTTTTATAATTAAGATATTTGTATATATGGCTTAACATTATTCTAGGGATTGTAATAGAGAGATATTAGCATTCTTTCTATAATATGCGTAACTAGAATAGTATATATATGTTAGACATGTAATCAAGCAATTCTCAATATACAGAAAAATCATTCTCTAATATTCATTGGTTCCTCTCTGTATCCTTTTCTTCAACCTTCCTCTCTGTATCTTTTTCTTCATACTCCTTTGTTTTGTATCTATTTTTACTTTGATCAATACATCTGTTTGTTTATTCTCAAAAAAAAAAAAGGAAGCAATCCCACTATTCCCATTTTCAAAAACTTACACAGTGTCGCATGAATGAGCACAAAAATATATCAACAAATACAAGATAGACCATCCTAAAAACCCTCTCTTTTTTTTCTTTTTTCTTTTTTTCTTTTTTTTTTTTTTTTTTGAGAGGAAACAAACTATTTATTATATAAAAACCAAGTGTCACACAACAAACAAAAAGGAGTACCAGGGGTACTCAAAAAGACAATAAAAACATGACAGAGCCTAAAAACAGAAAGAAAGAAAGGAGAGAAAAAACCCATGGCATGTCAGTATAAGCATCCTCCCCAGTTTCTAACCCAATCGTTAAGAGAGAACTCCCCATTAATATTAAAGTCAACTAGCCACGAACCAATCATAATTATAGTATCATTCCAAAGACTATCGCTATTTCTAGCGACCACATAAAAAAAACCCTCTATTTTGATGAAAAGAAAAAGAGCTAGATGGTCAGAGAGATGAAAAGAAATCAAAAGAAAGAAGTTTGAGATGACCAACCGACCCAAGCGAGATTTGCAAACACATGCACAATCATGAATGTTTTCAATAAGAGACCTCATCCGCACACATTGTTAAGAGTCGTCAATTCCACACAATGCTAGGAGTTGTAGTACAAGTTGTTGAAAGATGCTACACCGACACGCATTACTAGACACAACACTTTGGATTCTTTTAAACTACAAGAAAAAATTCAGTGCCTCATCTAAAGAATACACCTAAGAGACTCTCTATAAAAGAGGAACTGTTGAGTAGCCTAGACCAACCACAAAACTTAGAGGAACACAAAGTGAGCCAATCATCATGATCAAAACCATCTTCAAGGATATTCAAAAGGAGAATACAATTGGATGAAAAGCTTGTGCACACCAAGTGCATAAGCTTTTCATTCCAATAGACATCTAGCCCCATCACCTTTCTTAAGGAGATAATGAGAATTGACCACCCTCCATACCAATGCCATGATCATGACTAGAAGCCATCCTCAACTTCAAGGTACATAATCATACTTACTGAGAATGGCAACTCAATCAACATTCTTTGCATGACACAATTTAGAAAACAAGAATTGAAGAGGGTTTGTTAAGACCAATAAGTAACCCATTGGTCTTTGGAAGAAAATTTCCGCTCCATGTCACTTTGGAAGATATCGACCTAATGACTATCATGATCGATTTTTTCGTATTGGATTGGCCTTTGATCTATGATGTTATTATTTGTAGACCAACCCCAAACACCTTTAGAATAGTAACATCAACATATCACCTCATGATGAAGTTCCCTATAGAGAAAGGGATTGGAGAACTTAGAGGAGATCAAAGTGACTCGCATGAATGTAACACCTCAGCATCAAAGAGTTTGCCTAAGGAAGAAGCATTATGCGTTAGCCAAGGTGAGGTTACATAGGGTCACCACTCCACCTGATCTCATAATGACTCCCAACCTTAAGCCTCAAGAAATAGGGCAGAATGGAGAGTAAGCTAACAAACTCATTGAGATCGGTGAAGTGACATTAATTTCAGTTAGGGACATCACTTGTTTCAGAGTGTCTTTGGGTTAAAATTGAATAGATGTGCCAAAACTATCTTTGACAAATTAAAAAGATTGAGCAGTTCCATCTAATTATGTTTTTTTTCTCCGTTTTTTTTCTTTTTTGCTTTCTCCTCGTAAGGGCCGCTAATCCTTCGCATTTTGTACTCATTGAATTGCCTTTTGAGTAATATATTTCCTTTCTTTGTCAAAAAAAAAAGAAAGTTTAAAAAAACAAATATAGGACAAAGGACAAAACTGTTTTTATATCAAAGAAGTCATAATGACCGTTGCTTTTAAATTTAAAAAAAAAAAAAAAAAGCTAGGGTAGGGTTCTAGGTCATTTCTTGGTTTCCCATTAGGATATTTCAACTACTATGTATTGAAAAATACCTACATTATGAGTGTAGAAGGCTCCCCTTCCAAGGATAACAGCTATTAACACAAATGGATCCATTGCTAAAGCCAAAGCTTGGTACAGAGGCTAAGAGATTGGTATAATAAAGTTATCCTTGCTTATGATAGAGCCATGCCACCTTGATCTTTGATTAAAGCTGAAATAGTTGGCTTGCTGAGAGATTTGACTCTTGCCTTGCAGAATCATGTTAGTTCTATCAAACTCCAAATAGCTTACTCAAATCTTGTTGAGGGTGACTTTAACCTTTCTAGCTCTTGGATGTTGGCCCCCATAGTGCCAAATTTGGAGTCTGGCTCAACATTGTATTAAGATGTCCTACACTGCTATTTGGAAGGAAACCAATAAGGTTGCAAGCTAGATTTTACAGGTTATTAACCACGATGAGTTTGTTTGCTATGATAAAAATAAAACTATTCCTATCTTGATTGGCCGCTCCTTTACTTGATATTTTGTGTCTAGTTTATGTGAATGTGTTCCAAATTGCAATTAGTTTTGTTGTATTTAATAAAATTCCTTGCTTTTACCCTGCTTAAGCTAATTAATTTCCCTTACCTTTTTTTTCGGGCCAATTTGTGTAAATAATAGAAAGAATTAATGGAAAATTACACATTCAACAGAATTAACTTCAAATGAATTACTAATTAGTGCATAAACACGGCAATAAGTAAATAAACACAATACAAGCTGTCGACAAGGGAATTTTGTTCGCAAGTTACATTTTCTCTCGAAATTCGAAAAGAAAACTTACTAGTTCAAGTCGCTGAAGAAGAGAAGTTTTAAATTGCCGAACACCACGGCCTTCCGACTTAGGATCCAGCTTATGCGCTCTTTCAAAGGCATGAAAGAGACCTGCCAATCCAATCCAATCACACTAATCAATAAAAATATAAAAAAAATTAAAAAAAAAACCTATATAAGCAATCACAACCCTTCATTCCTTCGCAAGAAACTAAGCAATCAAAGATCCAAAAACACCTAAAATCAACACTACAGTAAAAATATAAAAAACATAAATTGAATATATATGTAAACATACAGAGATAAGCAGCACGAGGCGACTCATTCTCGATCTGATTAGCAACACGAAGGAACTGACGAATGTCGGCAACTAAAGTTTGAGGCAATTTCTCGCTATCGAAGCTCTCGTGACCGTATGATCCGATGCTTCTCGACCTCTTCACAGACCTAGTAGTAGTAGTAGTAGTAGTAGTAGTAGTAGTAGTAGTAGTAGTAGTAGTAGTAGTAGTAGTATTAGAGGAGCTTTTTCCTCTTCCATTACCGTTTCTCGTCGATGATGATGATGATTCTGCAACAACCTCGATCTCCGCCATTTCTCCTCCAACAACAATAACGCTAAACAACAACAACAACAGCAAGAATGATCGGAACAAGCATTTGTACTACTTATAATCTCCATTTCTTTTTTATAGCTTTTTGTAGTTTCTTCGATCGATCGGAAAGAAGAGTGCGAGATGAAGTGGAAGTCGTAGGAGCCGAGCTTTTGAGCTTTTTCGCCTTTTTTTTTCTTTTCTTTTTCTTCTTCTTCTTCTTTTTTGCTTTGCTTTTTCTGCTTTTTGTTTGCTTCTCTTCTCTGGTTTTCGGAGTTAATATATACACACACAGCTTTAGAGTGTTGCTGTCACGCTGTGTCGATTGCTGTTCCTGTTATTGTTTGAAGAAAGGCGGTGGTGGTGGTGATGAACTGATGGCTTTAGTTAAAGAGCTTTAACGCTTAGTAGTAGTGGTATTTTTTTGTCCAATCATAAGGTGCCACGTGGATACACGACTTTTGAGAGGGACACGTGTCGAAAAACCAAGTGCGATGAACTATAAGAGATTTGATGGAGATTCAAGAATCGGGATCGTTTGCTTGATTCGGTTTTTTGGTGTCGTCTTACTTAGCTTTACATCCATCCACGTGTCAGGTGGACGTTGTTTTTTTACCAAAGCGCGGGAAGCCAAACGGTTTTGGTTTTTTAATTTGAAAGGAAATTGGTAAATTGCCATTCGTTTTGTACATTTAAAGAGAATTTAAAATAGTTTATAAAAATAATATACACTTAAAATATACAAAATTTTGTCACACTCTGGGTTGTACAGCGCGCTCCTACTCAGGTGTGGGCGCACCCCCTCGGGGCGAACGCCTAAGCCATTATAAATTCATAATATTGTCATATCTAGCCGAATTCGCAATACCCAACAGGGTCCTAGTAACGAACTAGATCATTTACCCCTACTATTCATGAATAGTGAAGTATCTCCCTCACGTCAAACTCACAACCTCTCTTAAGTAGTTAGATTTTGTATTTGAAGTAGCCACTGAAAAATGTCAATATAACAAATAAATTCGCATTCTCAAAAAGTACCTCTATCCTCAACACTTAAAAAAAGCATTGTTACTAGTTTAACTATATCTTGTATGTATAAGTGTTTTTTCTTTCAAGTGTTTGGCATAAAGATATTTTTTAAAAATGTGACTCTAAGAGCATTTTCAAAAAATAATTTTTTTTTTTTTTGTAAAAAAATAAGTGTAACTCGATAATTACCCTATTCATGAGAAATTTGAGTCACGCAGTACCTTACTAATACTCACACCAATAAGATTCAACCTGACTGTCCCTTAAAACTGACTCATAATCAGTCCATACAGTCACTCTACACTAATAAGAGAATTTTAAAAAATTTGGTATCTACCTTTCAGAGTCCCGCCTTGAACTTTTGACCCTATGTAATAGACCAGTTGTTCAAATCATTTAACTAATGTCTTATCGACTACAAAAAAATAATTATACGAGTTTTTTAAAAGCTGGACTCGCAAAAAAGTTCTTCCAAATGAAAATTAAATTTAAAAACAAGAGATCTACCTCACACTTAGTTAGCAGCTTATTGACCGGTTCAAATAGGATACATCCCAAAATTATATATACTAGAGTGTGATTCTCAAAATAAAAGAGGATTAATGACATATTTTTCAAAAAAAAAAGTCTTTTTAGTGACATTAACTTTATTATTTGAATGGGTAATGTTAAATAAATTCAAAAATAAACCCGAGAAAGGGGTTTGATAGATTGGCATTTTTATTTTTATTATATATTTTTATTTTTATTATATATATATATATATATTTATTTATTTATTTATTTATTTATTTATTTTTTTGAAAGATATTTTATTATATCTATTTAGACCCTTTATTTATTTTTGAGTTGTATTAAATCAGGATTCTAAGGTTGTAATACGAGATTTACAGTTTGATGAATTAAATTGAAAATTCTTTGACAAAAAAAAAAAATTAATTAAAAATTTCTTTATTTTCTCAACTTTCTCTCTCCGTTAAAGAGATTTCAACGCTTTAGTACTAAGTGGTGGTTTTTTGTCCAATCAGAAGGTGCCACGTGGAGACTCGTTAGGGGGCACGTGTCAGAAACCCAATTGCGATGAACTTTAGAGATTCGATGAAGATTCAAGGATCGGGATCGTTTGCTTGATTCGGTTTTTTTAATGTGGATTTCCATCGATCCACATGTCTGGTGGATGTTGTTTTTGACAAAAGCGCGGGAAACCAAACGGTTTAACATTAATATTTATTATTTGAAAGTGTTCTCATTTTATTTGGACGAGACTAATTCTTTCAGACTCGGACATTGTAGAGACGTTTAGACAATCAATTGGCATTTTTATTTATATATCTATTTTTATTTTATTTATTTAGAGTCTTAATTTACTATTAAATGAATTGGATTAAAATTTTCTTTTCTTTCTTTCTTCTATCACCAGTGGTGGCATCATTACATGTAACACCCCGTAAAAAATTATTAAATAAAGAATATAAGTTTTATTAGTGGAATGAGTTAGTTAATTAAATATGTGAATTGGAGTTGAATTAAATTGATTAATAAATGAGAAAGTTGGTTTGTTAACTTGCATGAGGAGCATGGGATAAAATGAGAAAGTTGGTTTGTTAAATGGCATCAGGAGCATGGAATCATTTGTATATATATATATATATATAAAAAATACCTTCCTAGTTGCTTCCAAAGTGTGACAACTAGAATAAAAAAATAAAAAATAAAATAAAGAATTAGAAAGAAATAAAAGGAAGTTGCTGGAACAAAATTAAAAGAAGGGAAAGAGAAGACCAGAGAGAGAGCCGCACGAGAGAACGACGGAGAAGAAAGAAAGGAAAGAAAGGGAGAACGCGAATTCGAACCTGCGGTAAGCTATTGTTGCTATTTTTCTTCGTAAAATTGATATCTAAGCTAGATGTAAACTTTCTAGCGGAGTATTTTTTGTTGTGGGAGCTGTTTTACGGCGTTTTCAAAAATTGGAGTTTTGACCCAACGTGAATGAAAATCTGCTAGAAAGATAGAAAAACGTTCCCTGGACTGTCGGGACCCTGAATATGTGGTTAGATTCAATTTTATGATTTTTGGAGACCATTTGATAATTTTAATACAATTTACATCTTTCGGATGAATAGTAAAAGTGAATAGTGAATAGTAAAAAATAAATAGTACTGTGAACAATGAGTTGATATTTTAGTAGCTACTGATATGGTAAATGATGATTCTCATGATACTCTATGGGTAATTTCAGTGTTTAAATTGAGGCTTAAGGGCATGGATAAACGCTTTTGAGGAAGCAATGATGTTTATTGTTGCTCGATTTTAGAGGTTGGCTTAGAAACCCTGTGTAACCACTGTGAGTATAGTTTCCTTGATTTGGTTCTTGTATGACATTATACATATATAAAATGCTTGATTGTATGCATGGTATATTTATATATACATTGAGTTTTATGGATCATGCAAACTGATTTTAACAATTGGAGTTTGTAATGATGAGGTTTTGCGAATCCTCATTGTCATTTCGTTAGGAATTAGACCCGGATGAGGTTTTGCGAGTCCTCATTGTCAGTAGGTCTGTCCTAACAAGGGTTGCGATCCTTGAAATGACTGTGAATTGGGTGATAAGAAGCTGTGTCTACCTTGTACGGCTATACAAGGGTTAGACCCGCTCTCTTGCCTTGCGGAGGAGGGAGATTGTGCATTATGTTATTGAAAATTCATGAAATTTATGATGTTGACATGTACAATATATTCGTTAAATGATGTATGTGTTGAATAAATGTTTGAAATGATTTTAAATGTCATATTTCTATAAATGTATATAATTGTCATCTCAAGAACTATATTCACTGAGCTGTTGATTGCTCATCCCATTTCCTCCAATATTTCAGGTATTGAGTCGAAGGAAAAAAGAAAACTCCGTGAGTGATATTCACGTGAACCTTCGTCTGGTACGTGTAGGTATGCTTGGAGGAAATAGATCATATTTTTGTTATTTTGATATGTATAATTATCACACACTATATATATGTAATATCACCTAGATGGGTTGTGTGGTAATATTATATACTGCTTGAGGATGATGAAATGAGATGATCATAGATATTTATCAGATGAGACTTTAATTTGTGGAATGAATGGAATGATTATAGAAATCTATATTGGATTTGATTTGTGGTCTATTAGAAAAAAATAAAAAATTGATGTAACTTTTGGGAATTATTGTGAGACTACGTGAAGACTGACAGTATATTGTATACTATATACGAGTATATACAGTATATAGTACACTGTGTCGGTCATGACGTCAGCCTACGTCAGGGGCGTCGTGACATTACACACGTTTGAGAGGATCATGTATAATTTCAGATCATGTTACCTCATCCTAGTTAGTGTTTTAAGCTTCTTTTTCGAGTTTATTTAGCATTATCCTATTTGTATATAACTAATATTATGCTATTTGAGTTCATCTTATTTAGTATGTAATATAATACAACATATGTAAAATATTGTATAATATATAAATCTTTAATTGAGGCATTATATTAATTGGTTTTACGTAATTTACATCCCTCAACAAAAGAATGTATAATATAACAAAAAATAAATATTCAGCAATACATATATCTTTAATTAAAGCATTTTATTAGTTAATTTTATGTTATTTACTTATAGATTAAAATATTTTATTAATTAAATTAGTCCACAAGCACGTGCACACCGCAGGTAAATAAAAGACATCTAGAAGTACTTATCAACAAAAAAAGAAATAAAGGGGCTAAAAAAAAAAAAATCTTAAAATAAGTTTTATATTTACTAACATTACAAAAAGAATCTTTTAGCTTCGTATTATGAAATTCCTTTAAATTTATTTTTTATATAAATTTTATTTGACAATTTTATATTAAAAAGTAACAGGTAATTTAGATATTTATAGTAAAAGTAGCATGTTGTGATTAAGGAGTTTTGATTTTTATAAATAGTATAGATTAAATTTCATAACATTCTATTAATTAGTCATACAAATAATTAAATGGAAGAACACTCGGGCTCGAACTCAAAACTTTGACCTCAACTCATTTATATTTAGTTTCTCAACTAACTGAGCTACTACCTATTAAAAATAAGTCTTATATTTACTAATATTTTAATGACTGTCAATTTCATTTACCATTTTTCCAACACAGACATGCAGACACAGACGCATACATTAGTGGCGGATCCCTAAGAGGCGGGGGTGGCGAAGACCCCCAATATTTAAAAAAAACATTTTATAGCTATGTTATGTTGTAAAAATAAATTGATAAATTATTATTATTCGTCCCTCTAACATTTTTAAATTTTTTTTATAACTATGTTATATTATATATTTTCGTTTCAAAATCTAGATTCGCTATTATATAAAAGTTATTATTTTAAAAAATAATAAAGAACCCGTCAAATTACAACATGTCCATTAAACAACAACTACTACTACTGCCACTACTATATATATATTCAACTATTAATTTGCTTTTGCTTTTTGCTGTTGTTCCTTTTTGTCTTAATAAGGGAAAGAAATGTGTATGATGATGAAAAAGTTAATTTGGTTGGCGGTTCTACTTGGTTAAGAAGGAAACCAAATCCTCAATAGACCAATGACCACTTTAAAAAAACATGAATCAGGTGGCAATCTATTACATGCTTGTCTCTTTCAAAGTTGCTTTTGATCAGAGTCATGTATCGCATACCCAAGACCTAACTCCTTTTGTAAAATAACAAAAAACATTTTTTTTATTATAACTTCCTTGAGAGACCTTTCCACCTTACAAAAGTGATCCCACTAATCACCTCCTATATCAGACAAATAAATAAATATTTAATTAATTAATTAAAAGGCCTTCAATGATGCAAATTCGATCAGTATCTTTATTACCAATAATAATTGACTGTATTGCAAAGCTTTCTAGCTAGTTCTAGTTTTCATTAAAATAATAAATCCATGCATCTTTTGTAATATCCCTAAATTACACAAAAAAATAAAAAATAAATAAAATTCGGGCTCACCCAAAAGTTCGGGCATTTTTTTTTCTATAAAAAGACCCCTTTCATTTTCACAACTCACTATTTCTTCTCTTTGCTCTTCTTGTTGGTTCATCACTCTTTGTTATTTTCTCTCTTCTCTTTTGAGACTCTCTTTACGGTGCAAGGCGGTTCTGCTAGGAAAGAAGTGCCAGTTATGAAAAGAAGTTTTATCTGAAGGTGGAAACGAAACATAGATTTATGTGTCTTATGACTTTTATTAAAGTTTTCGTTCATTTATCATTATGTCTATTATCCATTTACACTACTGCATTATTGCGTATCATGTTCATACTTGTCATACTTATGCCTGTATATTTAGAGTTCATGTATTACACTGTTACTACGTCGGATTAGTGGTCAATTTGACTCAATTAGATTTAGTTTTGTCCTCGGTAACTCTGAATAGTGAACGGGAGGCAGCTTGTTGTTCTAGAAGATTGATATTTAAGCGGACCTCGTGTCCCACCTCTCGACTGGAGATTGGTCTGGTTGGCCTTATTTGAAAGTTATATGCTTGTACAAGTGATACTGGACATCCTAACAATGCACATGGTAATATTGACTCTGATAAATATCACCAGACTTTGTCAAATCCTATCTAATGTTAGTAAAGACCGGACCTGTTTATGCATAGTCATCATACATAACCACCTAGAGACGTAAGTGGTTTGTGATCCACAAAATAGTTATTGGAGCAATGCTCACTATTCTTGATGTTTTCCCTTGAGAGGGATGTACAATGTGAATCCAGGTTTACCTGGAGATGGACATCAGTACGTGAATCCAAGGCTATGTACGATCACGAAACCATTAAGAAACGGTGTCATGCATTCATACATGTTGTATTGTTTATGATGTCATGTGATGTTTGATTATGAAGTCTTCTTTATTTTATCGATTGGACAATAGTTCACCCCGTTGTTAACCATTTTTACAGGAGACTAGAGTAGATTGGGTAGAAGTTTTTAGGCCCACATTTTTCATCCCTTGTTATTTATAAGGAGATTTTGAGAAGATGTTTCCTCAATTATATTTTGTACTAAAAACACATTATGAAATTAATAAAATCAGATTTGTACACAATTGTGTACCTGCGCACTTGGTAACTGTTACAATGCATTCGCACCCCGCCTGTGTGTATTCCGCCGATTTAGGCTCGTCCAGGCGGGGTGTGACATTTTTCTTAAAAAATACTTAAAAAATACTTAAAACATCTTTCAGGGTACTTAAAAAGTGCAATTAGAAAACTTGGGAAATGATAAAATGTCATTTCCCAAGTTTTTATTATTTTGTAAGGGAAGATTAGAAAAATATTTTTCAAAAACTATTGCACCAAACATGTTTTCTAGTGTTTTTTTTTTACTATTTGAAAATTGAAAATAGTTTTTGAGTTGAAAATCGAACACAACTTTAGTTTTTATTTATCTTTTTTTTTTTAGTGAAGAAAGAATTCTTATAATAGTTATTAGAATGGTAGAATTCTAAGGATTTAATTAATATCCACCAAGAAAGTTAATTTCTTAATTAGTATTTAATTCAATCAATTGTTGGCATTATTAGATTGCATATTCGAAGATAATAGTATATTGTTTGTTAATGCACAGGATATGGTTTACCCTTTGAATTTCAATGAGCACTTCCACATGTTCATTCCACCGACTCCATCTAGATGTATCTCTCAAAGCATTGTTTTCTTTTGAAAATATGTTGCCTTTGTTTTTTGCTATGCACGAGTTCTTTTGTGAGAACCTTAGGTAAAGGTGTTATTGGGGTATTATTGGTTTATATTATCATTGATGCTTCTATGGCCATGGTTTGGTGTGTGCTTGTTGGGATTTCGATTATGACTTGTTAATGGTTGATTTTGGGTGTAACAGACATGGTTTTCTTACTTTTGAAAGATGACTTTATATGATTGCCTAATTGACAAGGTTCATAAATTTTATCTTTCAAGTACACTCATTTGGGAATGCCTTTTGCAAACTCATATTTGACAAATCTAGATGAGTTATCCATACTAACATTAGCAAATTTCCTATGCCAAAGTCGAGCATCATCATATTGAATAGCACACTCAAGCTCAAGCATGAAATATTTTGATCAAAAATTTCAACAAGATTAGTAGAATAAATATTTTGTATACCTAGATACAATGAATGCAATAAAACCATTTGCATGTTTAATGACGCATTTATTTGCTTCAAAACTAATATAATAGCCCTAGTCACATAATTGATTTATCCTTAAGAGATTATGTATAAGGTCCTTAACATATAAAACATCACAAGTAGAAAGAGATTTTGTACTTATGGTACCAATACTGACAATCTTACCTATCTCGTTATCCCCAAAAGTCACATTCTTGCCACTTTTTCGGTCCTATGCCAAAGTCGAGCATCATCATATTGAATAGCACACTCAAGCTCAAGCATGAAATATTTTGATCAGAAATTTCAACAAGATTAGTAGAATAAATATTTTGTATACCTAGATACAATGAATGCAATAAAACCATTTGCATGTTTAATGACACATTTATTTGCTTCAAAACTAATATAATAGCCCTAGTCACATAATTAATTTATCCTTAAGAGATTATGTATAAGGTCCTTAACATATAAAACATCACAAGTAGAAAGAGATTTTGTACTTATGGTACCAATACTGACAATCTTACCTATCTCGTTATCCCCAAAAGTCACATTCTTGCCACTTTTTCGGGCTAAGCTCAAAAATCTTAATTTATATATATATATATCCTATTATGTGCCTTAAGGAGCCAAATTAGTTTAAGTTGGGTTCTCTTTTTCTTAACTCGGTCTATTTAAATTAGGTTGAGTTTTGGCTTCAACTTGACTCAACCTGTTAACTCTTAGATCTCATTGATTACAAACATTTGACTATTGCTATTCTTGACTTTCTCTCAAGCTTCTTCAAGAAATATCTACACCGAAAGAAATTAACATAAAACTATAGAGATTGGAACGTAAGCTATTGGATTCAATTACTGTACCAAAACTTTAGATCTCATTGATAACTTAAGCTGGTTTTTAATATATAAGATGATTTAATGGTTATAAATTGCTATAAATATTTGTATTATCAACTTATATTATAAAGACTTTTTTTTTAAATATTTTACATGTGCATTAGATTTACAATCTTCTTTATATTAGTATAGGTTTAGATAAGAAATTATTGTGATTTATAAATTTATTTATAATAAGCCCATAAAGCTGGCTCATAGAGCCATACGCTCTCTTGAGGCCCAATCCACCTATTAATTGGTTTGGGCTTTTATCAAGATTTTATAAGTACGGCCGCTCGTTTTATTTGGATAGGCTCGGCCTATGGGCTTTTGACTTAATTACTCTCAAAAAATAAAAAAATTTCACAAATGTTATCAAAATCTAAATAATGACCAATTTGCCATAGTTTTACAATTCAAAATTCAGTCAACCGATACACTGGCGCCACGTAGATTGAGGTGCAGCTGTTAAGAAGACGTCTTTTTTAAAGACGCATTCCATTCAAAAAAGAAAATAATTTCGGTATTGAAGGCGTGTTTTGAAAAGACGTCTTTCATATATTTTTTTTTTTGTGGAATATGTCTTTTCGAAAGACGCCTTCTTAACAGTTGCACCTCAATCCATGTGGCGCCAGTGTGTCGGCTGACTGAGCTTTAAATTGTCAAACTATGGCAAACTGGTCATTATTTAAATTTTGATAGCATTTGTAAATTTTTTTATTTTTTGAGGACAATCAAGTCAAAAGCCCCTCGGCCTAGCCTAGATTAAAAATCCAAGGGTTTCTTAATTTATTTAATTTTTAGAGAAAAAACAAGCATATTACAAATCCATCTCCCCGTGGATATCCCATTCCTTAAGAACAGACTAATCTCATATCAACAGACATAGACTCTTCTAGCCCCTACCTATAACGTTACATGAATGAATCGACGTGCCTACTTATAAAATTTATGGTCGAAGAGCAGCTCCGCATTGAGAGTTGAAACCATATTTGGTGTAGTGCCTAGTGCGTGAGCGACCAACTTCGCCACACCTTGTTGACAGGGTTTCTCAACTTTTTATATCATCTTCCTTTTATTATTGGTGATTTTCATGATTTCGAGTCAATAAGCCCTAGTTTTAATTCTATTATACTATAATTTAGTTTTTTCTTATTTGTTATTCATTAATTGGGCTTTATTCAAGGTTAATCGGCATGTAATTGGACTGATTTTAATGATGGATGAACCTATGTATATGTAGAGTTTGTAATTGATCCAATTATCCCCAATTGTGTGCCTAGTCTTGGTTGAATTTAGATTGACTAAGTCTAGTCAATCAATTGTGAGTATTTCTTTACATTTAGTTTTTATATGTGACATTGTATTATATAAAGTGTTTTAGACTGATATATATGTGTTATGCATATTTTAATAATTTATGAAATGTGTTATTTATTTGTGTTTGATTATTTATTGTAAAAATTGTTAGTTTTACAAACCTTTATGTTGGCAGAATCTTGGAATATTGATTGATGGAACTAAAATCTTCAGGCATATTTATTATAAAATATTTAACAAAATTAATATTAATTATATATAAATATATTTTAAGTAAAAGGGTAAAATTGTCATTTTAAGTAAAAATTTATGAAATATTTTAAGTATGTTTAGTACAACGTTTTGCAAAATTTCTTTTTGATCAATATCACTTATAAGGTCAAGTTACTAGAGGCTCAAAGGAAATATTGTGCTGAATCTTCAAAAAAACTGTCTGAAAACCAATCCTTTGTTGGTGGTAACTTGACTATATTTTATATTTTATATTTTATTTTTTATATTAATTTTTTGGCATTCGACATGCATCATCTTTCTTTTGGGACGAGACTAATCTTTTTAAATTTAAAGATTTATAAGAGCAAAAATACTTCTCCCAATAAAAATAGACAAATGCGAGCTTAAACTTATAACGAATCTTTCGATCGTACTTCGTAGTTTATTTTTTGAACTAACAAAGTAACCCATTATTGGTGATAACTTAACTTGACCATTTCACCCCATGATAAACTAATTCTCCTATAATCTTGGACTTCTAGCCAACCACTATTTGAAAACAAAGAGACTTATTCAATAACAAATTAAAATTGAAAAACACATAACTTAAACTGACTTAATAACTGATTTAAATTATCAACAACTTGCTAAGGTGGCAGCCAAACGTTTGAGATCCTTAATAAAATGTAATAAGAGCATTAAATTTCTTTGAAATTGATAGAAAAGGATTGGTTGACCGGAATCTCGATATGGGACTAACACACACATGCCAAATATTTCTTTGTCAGGAACCATTGGGTTGTGTTTATTATCTTTCCCTATTAGTCATTTTCTCTTTTATCTCCATGTTTTTTTTTTGGTGTTTATTTATTCTTATAGAGAGCAATCGCTTCCTGCACACTTTTTGTTTGATAAAATGTCTAGCAGAATTTCCTCGTCACATTTTTTGGCTCAAAGTTCAAATTCTTATTTGGAAACACATATAGTTTCTTTAAATCCAATTAGTTTCTTGTATTTAAAAACTAATTTATTATTAATCATTAGTTTATTTTATTACTAATAAATGAGCATGTGCACGGAGGTTTCATGAATGGAACAAGTTTCCAAAGTTGAGAAATTCACATAAAAATTACATCTTTTCTTCTAATTTAGCTTATTGGAGCGTCGATTTGGGCAAAAATTTGCCGGTCAACTAGGCAGTTTAGGGTGGTGGAAAATCTTCACTTCCATTGACGTTGATTGGATTCCAATCCAGTCGACTGGATTCTAATTTAGTCGAATGGTTCGATTATTTATTGTATTCTTTCTTGTCTCTATCAATTACATGACCAAATAAATGCAGAACATACATATATTATATATTAAAATATATGTAAATGTACACTTTGCACTTATTTGTGACATAATTAACCATTTTTAAATGTCAAATTTGGGTTAATGCATCTGTCAACCTCTTATATGCGTAAAAATATGTTACAACTACATATACACTTACATATATATACATAGTATGTCAATTTTTAATATATGAGGTTGAAGCTTAATTTCTCAGGGTATTACAAGTTGGTTCTCTTTTATTTTGGCGCATATCTAAATAATAAGAAAATACCAAAAACATGTTAGTACCGTAAATTAATGTAAATAATAACAAAAAACAAAAAAAATATAAAAAAGCCTAAAATAGCCTGTCTAGCCAGACTTGGCCAGACATGTCGTTTCTGTTTGGCCAGCAAGAGTCATAACAAAAGGCTTACTATTCAGCCTTGGCTGGTTGAACAGTCAAGTTTCTTTTTGGCCAGCCAGAGCCAAACATAAACGACTTGTGTAACACCCCACAATTTTAATTAAATATATACGTTGAAGTACGCGTATATCGAGATGTATAATATATGTATTTTATACGTATAAGCTAAATATACGCGTGATAATATACGTATTTGATAAAATGCCTAGCAGAATTTCCTCATCACATTTTTTGGCTCAAAGTTCAAATTCTTATTTGGAAACACATAGTTTCTTTAAATCCAATTAGTTTCTTGTATTTAAAAACTAATTTATTATTAATCATTAGTTTATTTATTACTAATAAATGAGCATGTGCATGGAGGTTTCATGAATCTAACAAGTTTCAAAAGTTGGAAAATGCACATAAAAATTACATCTTTTCTTCTAATTTAGCTTATTGGAGCGTTGATTTGGGCAAAAATTCACCGGTTGACCAGATAGTTTAGGGCGGTGGAAAATCTTCACCTCCATTGTCGTCGATTGGATTCCATCTAGTCGATTGGATTCTAATTTAGTCAAATGGTTTGATTATTTATTGTATTCTTTCTCGTCTCTATTAATTACATGACCAAATAAGGGCAGGACATATATATATATTATATTAAAATGTATGGAAAGGCACACTCTATACTCATTTGTGACATAAGTAACCATTTTTAAATGCCAATTTTGTGTTCATGCATCTGTCAACCTCTTATATGCGTAAAAATACATAATATGTCAATTTTTAATATATATGAGATTGGAGCTTAATTTCTTGGGATATTACACATTGGTTCTCTTTTATCTTGACGCATATTTAAATAATAAGAAAATACAAAAAACATGTGTAGTACCGTAAATTAATGTAAATAATAATAAAAAACAAAAAAATATAAAATAGCCTAAAATAGCCTGTCCAGCCAGACTTGGCCAGATAGGTCGTTTCTGTTTGGCCAGCAAAAGTCAGAACAAAAAGCTTACTATTCAGACTTGGCTGGTCAAACAGTAAGGCTTCTTTTTGCCCAGTCAGGGTCAAACACAAACGACTTGTCTGGCCTTTGTTGGTCGACCAGGTCGTTTAGTGCGGTGGAGAGTCTTCACCTCCATTATCGTCAATTTTTTTGGAATTTCTTCACATAACTAGGTAGAAATGAATAAATAACACAAAAATTATAACTTATAATTTGTAAAAATTAAGTTTTGCTTACCGATTTAAGATTGAATCTTTCTCCAACAATTGTTTGAGCAGAACACAAAATCTCCGTATTTTATTGTTCTAACTTTTGAATGCTTGAAATAGAAATGTGGGTGGGTAGAATGAAAGTGTTTAAATAATTTTAAATTTTAAAATGGGTTAAAAAGAGTGGGTGGGTAAATGGTGTCTTATCTTTGTTTATTTATTTATTTTTTATGTTTTTCTTTTCCTAATCCAAACGGGGAACTGAATAGTAAGTTTTCTTCTGTTTATAGAAAGCCTTGGAGAGACGAGACCATCTGGTGTTCTGCATTTGTTACTATAAATGGCTGCTGCGATGTTTTGTTTTTATTGCGCTGATGGAGTTCGCTATTGTTTTGGGCGGAGAAAGTAGTGCAGAAGATGAAGATCATCGAGAAGATTCGGGAGGCGACGGAGGCAGGATCGGTGGTGTTCTCCTTCGATTTCTGTACTCCGAACGCCGTAAATGAGATTGATGAACTGCTAGAGACGATGAATCAAATGACCGCTCACTGCAACCCTTCCTTCTACTGCATCGGTGCGAATGACATCAGTGGTTCCATTTCCGCTTTTACTCCCGACATTGCAGACAAGATGCAGAACACGGTTCCATTATCTTCTTCTTCTTCTTAAATTTTGATCTGATTGAAAGTCTTTTGTTGCAGCTCCGGATTGAAGCAGTGATGCATTTAACCTGTAAAGACATGGCTATTGAGGAGATAGATCGTGCTCTTTCTTCCATCAAGGCTAATGGCGCGCAGAATGTTCTCGTCTTTGGGGGAGATCGTCTTGGACCGGACAAGTTCGATCCAGTCGAAGGCGTTTTTGCTTGCTCCCTTGGCCTGGTAATCAGCCTCAGTTCCTCATCTTGCACTTGTGCATTTCTAATGCAAATTTACTGGAGGTACAAATTCTTGTTTTTTTTTTTTTTTCCACAAGGTGAAGCATATTCGAGCCGAATATGGTGATTACTTCGGCATTGCTGTTGCCGGTTTGTTGGGAAAAACGATGGATGTAAAGAAATAAATTCTACAATCCCAGGACAATTTCCCAAACTAAAAATACAACAAAGATAACACCAAAAGATTTTAGCGTGGAAAACCCTCCAAAGATGAGGTAAAAACCACGGGACCCGTAGGCCGCTTAGAAACTTCCACTATAATCAAATGTGATTACAAACTTCACCTTTCGGTGGATCTCTCACAAATATACACTAATTATGTATCTTCAATTTGTGGATAACACTTCACAAATTGGCTCACACTTTTTCTTCTCAAAGAAACTCTCTTTGAGGCTCTCTAGATCTCTAGAATTAGATCTCTCTGAATATTTGATCTCTCAGATCTATCGAATCTCTCAGATTGAATTTTTGAGTTGAAACAAGGTTCTATTTATAGAGTTATGGAGGGCATTTTTGTAATTGTTGATCAACCCACGTGATTCATGCATGGCTCCCATGCATCCCACGCGATTTTGGTGTTGTTCGTTCAAAGAAGGTTGGCTGCTGTTGTTGCCCACGTGAAGTTGTTGTTGCCCATGCATTCATACATAGCCCACGTGAATTTGATGTGGTTCCCATGCAGCCCATTCAAAACACGTTGGCCACCAACCATCCCATGTGAAAACATGAGGTTGACCAACAAATCTCCCCCTCCACCTCATGTAGAACAGGGCTCCTCCACACCTGCAATCTCTCTACAGATAGCAAGCTTTTCGCTGGTTAGGGACTTCGTCATCATATCTGCCCCATTGTCATTAGTATGAATCTTCTCAACTTGCAGCAGTTTATTTTCCAGCACATCACGAATCCAATGATACCGCACGTCGATGTGCTTGGACCTTGAATGGAAAGTTGAGTTCTTGCTGAGGTGAATTGCGCTTTGACTGTCGCAATAAAGAACATATTTTTCTTGGTTCTGCTGCAATTCTTGTAGGAACTTTTTCATCCACAAGATCTCCTTACAACCTTCAGTGATTGCAATGTACTCTGCTTCTGTGGTACTTAAAGCAATACACTTCTGTAATCGTGATTGCCATGAGACAGCTCCCCCTGCAAATGTTATTAGGTACCCGGATATCGACTTTCTCGTATCCACATCTCCAGCCATATCTGAATCTGTAAATCCTTGTAATACAGATTTATCATTACCAAAACATAAACAATGACTAGAAGTACCTCTAAGATACCTGAGTATCCATTTGACTGCTGTCCAATGTTCCTTTCCAGGATTTGATAGAAATCGGCTCACAACACCAACAACATGAGCAATGTCCGGTCTGGTGCATACCATAGCGTACATTAGACTGCCAACTACCGATGCATAAGGTACCTTGCTTATCTCTGATTTCTCCTCCTCGCTTGAAGGACACTGGCTCGAATTAAGCTTAAAGTGGCTTGCCAGTGGAGAACTAACAGGTTTAGCTTTGCTCATGTTGAACCGCTCTAAAACTTTCTTAATATACTTTTCTTGAGATAGCCAAAGTCTCTTGTTCTTCCTGTCACGAACAATCTTCATGCCAAGGATTTGCTTTGCGGGTCCTAAGTCTTTCATGGCAAAGGACTTGCTCAACTCTTTCTTCAACGTGTTAATCTTGCCCATATCTTGGCCTACAATTAACATATCATCAACATAAAGCAAAAGAATAATAAAATCACCATCAGAGAATTTCTTGATGAAGACGCAGTGATCAGCTGTCGTTCGGTTGTACTCCGTTTGCTCCATGAACGAGTCAAACTTTTTATACCATTGCCTCGGTGCCTGTTTCAAACCATACAGACTTTTCTTTAGCCTGCATACCAGTTTCTCTTTTCTTTTGGCTTGGAAACCTTCGGGCTGCTCCATATAGATTTCCTCGTCAAGATCACCATGTAAGAATGCGGTTTTTACATCAAGTTGTTCAACCTCCAGATTAAGACTAGCTGCCAAGCCAAGAACAACTCGGATTGAAGACATTTTTACCACCGGTGAGAAGATTTCATCGAAGTCAACGCCTTTCTTTTGTCCGAATCCTTTCACAACCAATCTTGCTTTGTATCGAGGTTGCGAGCTACCTTCTTCGCTTTTGATCCTGTACACCCACTTGTTCTTGAGGGCTTTCTTTCCCTGCGGTAATTTCACCAAGTCAAATGTGTGGTTCTCATGCAGAGATTTCATTTCTTCCTGCATGGCTTTCATCCACTCAGTCTTATGTTGGTCAGTGATAGCTTCAGTATAGCTCTCCGGTTCTCCCCCGTCAGTGAGCATCACATAGTCGCTAGGAGGATATCTTTGACTTGGTTGTCGCTCTCTGGTAGATCTCCTTAGTTGTGCTTCTGGTTGGACTTGTTCAGGAACTTGTTCAGGAATTTGTTCAGGAACTTGTTCTTGTTCTGAACTTTGAGCTGGTGGAACATCATCTTCAGTATCTGGTGTAGCTTCCTTGTCATCTGAATTTGATGATGGAGAGACTGGTTCCAGATTCACTGGAAGTTCTTCTGATTGTGGCTTCTCAGGTTTCTGAAAATCCTCGATCGTCTGATCTTCAAGAAACACCACGTCTCTGGTTCTGACAATCCTTTTGTTGACAGGATCCCAAAGTCTGTAGCCGAATTCTTCATGGGAATATCCCACAAAGATACACTGCTTCGCTTTTCCATCCAGCTTGGACCTCTCGTCTCTAGGGATGTGAACAAATGCTCTGCAGCCGAATACTTTCAAGTGTTTGTAAGAAACGTCTTTCCCCGTCCAAACTTTTTCTGGTACGTCGTAGTTCAGTGGAACTGATGGAGAAAGGTTGATTAAATCGACCGCTGTCCTCATTGCCTCCCCCCAATAGGAGTTTGGCAGTTTTGCATTTGAGAGCATACATCTGACTCTTTCACAAATGGTTCTGTTCATCCTCTCTGCGACACCGTTGTGTTGAGGTGTCTTTGGTACCGATTTTTCCAGTCTGATGCCGAAACTTTTGCAGTACTCCTCCAATGATCCGCGATACTCACCGCCATTGTCTGATCGTACACACTTCAAACGTCTGCCAGTTTCTCTCTCAACTTTTACATGAAATTGCTTGAAAACTTCCTGCACTTGATCTTTAGTTTTCAAAGCAAAGGCCCACACTTTTCTAGAGTGATCATCAATAAAAGTCACAAAATAATGAGCACCTCCTAGTGTCTTACAACTCATTGTACAGACATCTGTGTGTATTAAATCTAGAATATTTGCCTTTCTAGATGGTGGGGAACTACGAAATGCAACTCTATGTTGTTTCCCCATAATACAATCAACACAAGTACGTAAAGATGTACCTGTCATTCCTGGCAAGTGCTCCTTCTTGGAAAGAATTCTGAGACCCTTTTCACTCATGTGGCCGAGCCGCTTATGCCATAACTCGGTGGGAACTTCTTTCCTCATGGTATTTATTTCTTCTTTACACAGCTTGGCTTCTGTGTGGTAGAGTGATGCATCTTTCTTGCCTCTGGCTACTACCAAGTTTCCTTTGGTGAGCTTCCATTTTCCTTCACCAAAGTTATTATTGTAGCCATCGTCATCAAGCATTCCGGTGGAGATCAAATTGAGGCGGATATCTGGAACATGCCTCACATCTTTCAAGAGTAACCTGTATCCAAGGTTAGTTTCTAAATAAATATTACCGATGCCGATAATTTTGGATGCATCATCATTTCCCATCCTCACTCGTCCGAAATCACCTTGCGTATAGGCTGAGAAGAAATCTCGTCGTGAGGTGACATGGTAGGATGCACCTGAGTCAACTACCCATGTAGAGTCTTGACATGCAAGGTTGACATAATTAGCATCTCGAACAATGACGACTTCTTCAGTGAGAGTTGCGGTGTCATTTGTTCGGGTTTCTGCTTCTGGATTTCTGGATCGTTCGGCCTTTAACTTTCGATATTCTCGAATGAAGTGTCCGGGCTTGCCGCAGTGATGACACTTCTTGTCATGCCACGATCTGGACTTCGAGCGTCCTCTTTGCTGACTTTGGTTACGAGGATATCTGCTTTTACTCCTTCTGTGCCATTCTTGCTTGCCTTGTTTTTCCATGACAAGTGCTTCAGTTTCAGGAGTATAACCATTGTCTTTTCGTCGAGACTCTTCGTTCAACATTCTGTCTTTTACCATTTCCATGGTAAGCTTGCCGCCAGGAGCTGAGTTACTAACTGACACAACTAGAGTGTCCCAACTTTTTGGTAGAGAACTCGTCAACAACAACGCTTGTAGCTCGTCATCTACGATCATCATCATAGAGTTGAGTTGATCTACAATGCCTTGGAACTCACTCATGTGTTCCGATACGCTGCTTCCATCTTTATACTTCAAATTGACTAATCGTCGTATCAGATTAGCTTTATTCTGTACGGTTGTCCTCGCATACATTGTCTCCAACTTTTGCCAAAGAACGTAAGCATCGTGTTCATTAGCAAAATTTTGGAAAATGCTCTTGTCGATCCATTGTCTGATTTGAGCAGCACACTTTCGGTTCAGCACGACCCAATCAGTGTCTGTACTGGTTGTTTTTGATGTCTTGTCATCTGTTGAAGTTGTAGTCACAGCTTCCTCCTTCGGCATTATAATCGGCTTCCACAGATCTTTAATGTATAAAAGATCCTCCATCTTCGGCTTCCAAATTGCATAATTAAATGCAGTCAACCTGATCATATTGCCTGTGTACATATTGCTTGTGCTCTCCTCCATTTGAGTCGTCAGTCAACAGGTTTCGCGGAGCTTGACACTTTTCCGACGATGAATAGTACTATGTGAATAATACTCAATGAATAGTACCCCTAGTGAATAGTACTATATGAATAGTGCCCTTGTGAATAGTGCTCCGTGAATAGTATTCTATGAATAGTATTACTATTCTAAATAGTGACGTATACGTGAATAGTAATATATGTATGAACCGTACCTTTGCTGAAAACGACCCAGGCTCTGATACCACTTTGTTGGGAAAAACGATGGATGTAAAGAAATAAATTCTACAATCCCAGGACAATTTCCCAAACTAAAAATACAACAAAGATAACACCAAAAGATTTTAGCGTGGAAAACCCTCCAAAGATGAGGTAAAAACTACGGGACCCGTAGGCCGCTTAGAAACTTCCACTATAATCAAATGTGATTACAAACTTCACCTTTCGGTGGATCTCTCACAAATATACACTAATTATGTATCTTCAATTTGTGGATAACACTTCACAAATTGGCTCACACTTTTTCTTCTCAAAGAAAC
This sequence comes from Paratinospora sagittata, assembly GCA_035771175.1. Classification (NCBI taxonomy): domain Eukaryota; kingdom Viridiplantae; phylum Streptophyta; class Magnoliopsida; order Ranunculales; family Menispermaceae; genus Paratinospora; species Paratinospora sagittata. The sequence goes on from CM069612.1 coordinate 1,942,775, forward strand.
TCTCTTTGAGGCTCTCTAGATCTCTAGAATTAGATCTCCCTGAATATTTGATCTCTCAGATCTATCGAATCTCTCAGATTGAATTTTTGAGTTGAAACAAGGTTCTATTTATAGAGTTATGGAGGGCATTTTTGTAATTGTTGATCAACCCACGTGATTCATGCATGGCTCCCATGCATCCCACGCGATTTTGGTGTTGTTCGTTCAAAGAAGGTTGGCTGCTGTTGTTGCCCATGCATTCATACATAGCCCACGTGAATTTGATGTGGTTCCCATGCAGCCCATTCAAAACACGTTGGCCACCAACCATCCCATGTGAAAACATGAGGTTGACCAACACGGTTATCCAGGTATTCTTTTATACATAGGAGTTTTTATCTTTCAATTAGGTAAAGAGAGTCAAAAAGAGAAAGGAAAATGAAAAATGGAAAAAAAAAGGAGATATTTTGGTGAATTTTGTTTGATTCAGACATGCTTTAGAATATTTTCTTGTTCAGCAGAGGCACATCCTGAGGTCAACCAGAGTGATGATTTAGCCATATTGGAAGAATATCAAAATGATCTTGCTAATTTGAAGAGAAAGGTATATGCCTCCTGGTGCATCATGTTCATTTAGAATTGTTCATTAGTAATGCTGCTTTCTTTACATGTATTTCTTTTTATTCTTCTTTTTTATTTTTAAGAAGAAATAATGCTAGTTTTTAGTTGTATAACCAGCTTCAACACCAAACCATACTTTTGGAGAGGAATCAGGCTGGTTCATGACTCATTAATCTCCCTCACCCCCTAGGGTAAAATAGTGGCAAGAGTTGAACTCTGGACTTTCGGGTTCCAAAGCCACTTCTTTACTAACTGCACCAACTCCATGTTGGCTTTTTACATGTATTTCTTTTGTGTTTGAGTTATTTTTTTGTGCCAATGTTGTGTCTTTGTTAATAATCATGATTTATAAAGTGAAAAACTTAAGTTGTATCTAAAGATGGCATGTTCAGTTAGAGATAGCAACCTTTGAAGGCTCTTCTATATGTACTTCCGACTGTGAAAGAGGTTCGGATATGCATTTGAATGTTATGTAGGACATGCAAAATTTCTTAGCCTTGAGTTGGACCAAATTTTACAATGTTGTCAATATTTGAATCCATTAAACATCATTTTATTAGAAGAAGTGATAACCAACATATTGTTCCATTAGATTAAAATCTATGCCAGTTCCTTACTCAAGGTGGGCCCCTATGTAGTAAGTGTTGGAAACCCCACCATACAATTAACTCTCTCCTTGTGTAGACTCTTCCCTAGTGATCAAGCTTTCAACATTTGTTAATCATCTTAGACTTTCATATGAAGTAATCGTATTGGTAGTTAGAATGGTTGATTATTCCCTAGTTATTAAATACTTGGCAACATTTGATGGTTAGGCTCCTACTATGAATTCCATTTGGGCTATCTCGTCATATTCGGGAAATGAGGGTGCAGAAATTGTATGAGTCAAGCTAACTGTAATCTTTCAACGTTTCCTTTGATAGCTACATGATCTTGATTTTGCTCTTTCCATGTGTCCTTATTAATAGAGGTAATTTGTCAACCTAAACAATTTATCCTTAACATATCCATCCTTTGAGGGATAAAAAGTTTGAAGTTTTTGACATAATTTAGTTTTATGGATTCCATAATCATAGTTGTTAAGTTAGAATCGAATCGCAAAATCATTAAGGGTGAGATTCAAATCAAATTGTAAATCGTAAGATTTTTTCTAACTTTTTAAAAATTACAAAAAATATAGTTCACTTCTCGTGCCTCTTTAGCTTATTTTTAATAAAGATTATACTTGTTTATGCTAAATATATATATATATATATATATATATATATAATATAGAAAAATCTGAAATAATGTAACAATAATATATTTATCTAAAATGCATATCAAAATATTTAAAACTAAGGCTCAACCTTCAAAAACAAAGTCTATATCACATTTTCTCAAAGATCTCAAGGCATCAAACACCATAATAGGATAAGATAATTTTACAATTCATTATTTCAAGTCCATTCTAATCTCCTTGTGTAAAAAAAGAACACCTATAATCTATTTACATAACTACATTCAAAAAACTTGAACAACTATTCATTCACTCTCAGCCAACGGCGCGCGTTGGCAGGGTGGCAAACATGGGGCGTCTATTCCACGGGGTCTCAGGGTCGAAATGCTACAAAGGGATTGCTGTGGTGGCGTACAGTGCCCCACACTGCTGGCAGAGCGGAATAGTGGGGGAAAAGTCTCCCCTAGGGGGCGTGGGAAACAGGGGCTGATTGTGGGCGGCTTGTGGGGGCCTTCTGTTAATCCGTTGGTGTGGGGATTAGTGGGGCTGTATGGTCCTGATACCTCACGAGGTGGGAATTGTGGGCTATGGGTCGCTATAGTACTATTGTTTCTATGTCAAAAAAAAAAAAAAACTATTCATTCATTCTTCATCATTTTCATCTTCATCCTCATCAACTTAGCCTCGTACTACTCCTTATTCTTCTTCTTAGTCATCCTCTTCTTCATAAGTATCTTCTTTGTCTTCCTCTTCTTGCATCACTCCTTTTCTTTTACCACTAGCAACAACATATTGTATACTCCTTGTCGGATGAGAGTGATTGAGTACTATGGCCTTTAGAATCCTCGAGGGTGTTTTCTTCAAAGTCCTTCCTCAATCATCTCTGCTCTAGTAACCATCCTAGTCTGAATTTTACTAATTTTCCTCATGTTTTCATCTGGAAAACTTATGTTATGTCAAAAGCCAAATTTTTGGGATGGACTATTGCTCATGACAGGTTAAATTGTGCAGATATTCTCCAAAGGCGTTTCAAAAACTGGTCCCTCTCCCCGAATAGGTGCTATCTGTGTAAGAGCAATAATGAATCTAGTCATCACATTTTTATGGAGTGCGCTTTCTCTCATGAAGTTTGGAGGAGATGGGGGGGGGGGGGGAGGGATATATGGGCCTTCCCTGATGAAGTTGTCCTTCCAAGGCGTCTTAGAGACTTTTGGCGAGTTATTATCTTCGCAGTTGTTTGGTCAATTTGGAAGGAACGAAACTCTCGCATTTTAGATGACCAAGAAAAAGACATTAGCCAAATGTGGCATACCTCTCATTATCTGGCCTCTCTTTGGGTTAGTGCTAGTAAGCTAGCTAGGGGTTTCTCTATGGGGGATTGGTTGAGGGAATGAAATCCTATTTTGGAGAGTTTTGATTTTTGAGTACCGGATTCAGGCCCGGTTGTATATTCTTGTTCAGTTCCTTATACTTAATACATTTATTCTTGTTTCTTGTCAAAAAAGAAAAAAGAAAAAAAGAAGAAGGAATAGTTGGACAATCAGTGAGGAACTCAAAATTCAAAAACAGAACAAGATGTGAATAAGCCAGAGGCCTCAAGCCTCCAAAAGAAGCAATCAAGGCGATTTACTGAGAAATTGACATAATCCAATTTAGCCAAAAACGTAGGAATCTCATTCAATGCTTTGATGGTGACCTGCCCAGAGAAATGGAAGTTCCAAAAAGGAATAAGTGAATCAACACCAAGAGTACTAGAGAAGAAAGAGGAGATGGGGGCATTATGAAGGGAGGATAATCCTATAAGATGTTGAAAAAGAGACATTAGACTAGACTCGTCGCACCAATTGTCTTCTTAAAAGAGGAAAAAATCTCCATTACCTACTTTGGGAACAATATGTACCAAGAAAAAAGGGTATACAAAGGAAATGAACTTCCAAGGGCTCTTGTATGATCTCCTAGAGATTGAACCAGCCATCCTACTAGAAAACAAAGCACCATGTCGATTTCTACAATGCGAGCCCATAATGAGACTGTTCTCTTAGAAATCTCCATAGCCACTTGGCCACTAATGCTTTATTCCTTAAATAGATATTTCCAATACCCAAGCCACCTCTGATGATGGGTCTTTGAACCGATTCCAATGCATGAGGTGTGGACTTTTATTAAAATATGAGTCTTTCCAGAAAAATTCCCTAGTCCTTCTCTCAATAAAATTTTCCACGCCCTTTGGGAATAGATAGGTAAAATGTAGGGCATAGCCATCAATACTAATCGAATTAAAGCAAGTCTTTCACCCCTAGTCAAAAACGTCTTCTTCCATCCTCTTAGCCTTTTGGAAATCTACGAAAGCACCAGATCCCATAAAGACAGTTGGTGAGGATTTTCCCCCAGAGGAAGACCCAAGTAAGTCATAGGCCACAAATGTAGCGAACACCCACCGTTTCGGCTAATCTCGAGAGAATAGCTTGATCCATGTTAATACCAACCATGCTGCATTTTGACAAATTAGCCCACATTCTAGACACCCTACAAAAACCATAAAGAACCTTGATAGATTGAATCACATTCTGTTTCGGCCCCTGTAGAAAAAGAAGTGTTTCATTAGCATATTGGAGGTGAGACGTCTCCACAGACTCAAGCCCAATTGAAAAGCTTTTAGAAATAGAACATTGAGTTGCCTTGTCCATCATCCTCATGAAAACTTCGACAACTAAACAGGAAAGGAGAAATGGGATTGCCTTGGCGCAAGCCCCGCTCCCCATTAAATTTCCCTCTAGGCCTTCCATTAATAACCACGAAGTAGGTAACTAACGAAATGCAACCTTGAATCCATGATCTCTAATGGTCACCATTATCTTTCTTCATAACATAATCGAGGAAATACTAATCCACCATGTCGTAAGCTTTAACAAAATCAACCTTGAAAACCACCCCTGACTTGTTCATGCATCTTTACTCCTTCACTGTTTCATTGGCAATCAACAAAATCTGCTTATCATGGACAAAAGCTGACTAAGAATCTAATATGGTCTTATGAAGCACAACCCTTAACGAAGAGAAAGGACCTTAGCAACTATCTTATAAAGGCTTGAGACCAAACTGATGGGTCTATAATCGAAAACCCTCCATGAATTCAACTTCTTAGGTAAGAGGCAAATGTAAGTCTCGTTCATTGATATGTTAATCTTCCCATTATGATAGAAATAATCAAAAACCAACATAATGTCGTCCTTAAGCACATTCCACGACTTTTGGATAAAAGCCAAGGAAAAGCCATCTACACCCGACGCCATCGCCATCACATTCAAAGACCGTAGCTTTAACCTCATCCTTTGAGAATGGCCTTTCCTAAAAGGCCCTATCTGACTGGTCAATCTTTTCTAGACACATCTCAACGTCCTATGCAACGCATAGGGATTGAAAGTAACCAATAATCTCCTTCTTAATGGCCCCCTCATCAAAGATAAATGACTCATCTGCCATCTCAATTCTTGAAATCATACTTTTAGACTTCCTTAAATTCAAAATTCTTTGGAAAAATTCTGAATATACATTGCCCTCACGAGCCCATTTAATCTTCAATTTCTGCATGGCCATTATTTCCTCCTTATAACAAACCTTAGCGAGTTCACCCCTAATCGTGTTTCTTAAAATCACCAATTATCCTGACTAGCCTTGCAGACTCTTCTAGTTATCCAACTTCATAGGTAAGTCATCCAATTCCTTCTTCTTAGCATGACTTTGCCAAACACCTCCTTGTCCCAGCGTCTAAAATTCTCAAATCTAAAAGGAGAAGGTCCCCATCGAACAGGTGTCGTATTAATTATCGAAGGGCAATGATCAGAAGTTGTGTGTGGCAAAACAAACTGACAGTAGCCCAAGAAAATGGACTCCCAACCCGTTGAGAATAGAAATCGGTCCAGCCTGCAACAAATGGGATCCTCTCATTAACGTCAGAGCACCAAATGACTGCTCTATTATCAGCCAATAACGGCGGAGCAATGTGTCTCTTGGTGAACAATCTTAGCTCCTCTTGAACGTTATTCCATGATATTAGAGGACCCACTCTAAAAATCACAACCGCCATCTTCCAGAATGCGTTACTTTTCTTACCTTGATGATTGAATGAATGAAGCCATTGCCTTACTAACGAGACCGGGTTCTTGTTCACTAGTGCCACTATTCGAGCCATTTACCGTCAGACAAGATGCAACCACATGAGTCTCGCTAATGCAAACAGGTGCACGAGATCCAACACGCTTATACAAATTGTTCGTTGAGAAATAGGCTACGTTAGCCCCTAAAACCACCACCTTGATAAGGCATTCACATTATACATGCCACCCTTTATTGCATTCGTCCCAAGGCACATATACCGCCTTTGATCTTCTCCTAAAAATGTGACAACCCTATCTTCCAATACGGAAAGAGTCGGATCGCTCGGTCTAGTACCCTCAACACTAGAATAGTAGTAACCCTACCATCCTCTTCCATTTTACCAAAAACATTCTCATAACCATTTCGAACAAGCTCAAGGAATAGAATCTAACGAGGCATTAATATATATATATCAACCAAGAGTATGAAAAAATGTGAAAGTGGGGGAGTAAGCTTAAAGCCTAGTGAGATTTGATATCACATATCTACCATCATAAAGTCATCAATACAATAAAAGTGTAAAACAATGCAATTAATAAAACAACATGATAAGCGTGGTTCCAATGCAAAACAATATACAGTGAACATAATGGCATATGATCAAAGTACTTGTATTAAATCTACAACTATGTTTGCCTTTCGAAAACTAGCCACATAACATAGACTTCCACGCTTTAGCGATGTAAGAGTTATATCATCACCTCCACTTGAGTATCCATATACCAAGTCTACCATATATGACTACTGCCAGACGGTCCCTTCCTATAGTTGGTCACTCCTTGGGAGCCTCCCGATAGTCCAACTCTGTGTGAGCGCACCCACACTTGAACTGTGGTAATTCATCCCATCAACCAACCATGAGAACACCATCCAAGAAAAACTGCATGCAAAACATATATAACAATCTCCATATCCATGACATGACATTTCCAAAGCATATAAACATTGATAATAGAAAACGAGTTCATAATCATGATTCATGATGCCAAAATAACTTTTTTTTTTTTAATCTATGATGATACATATATGATGGGAGAACTGAGTTCTACTCACTGTGAGACCGTTACCAACTTGCAACCTCCTTTAGGACCCTTCAATCCCTCGCCAGTTCCTCACTTCCTAACATGCATAGAACACTACTTTTAAACGACTTAATCATTTTTAACGCATCTAACTAGAAATCCTATGTGATGACCCTAACTTCCAACCACGAAAGTGTCGGATCATCCAGGCTAGTACCCTTAACTCTAGAGTACTAGTAACCCTAACATCAAATATCTCATTTCCCAATCATTCGCATAACCATTAACCATATTAAACATGTTCAAGGCATAGGATATAATAGGACATTAATGTATATCATCCAAAAGTGCGAAAAGTTACACGAAAGCTAAATCAATGTCAAATATAGTTATTACAATCATCCGGGTTCAAATTTCTAGTCCAATATGAAAACCACAACAAGAGGAACTAGCCCATGAATACCATTCTCTCGCTCTAAGCCAACACTCACCAACAAGTCAAGATTGAGCAATCAACAGGGAGAATCAGAGTGCGTTGCCTTTGCCTTTATCTAGAGCGTTGCTAGAACCTGAAAGAGAAGTGAGTGGGGGTGAGATTAAAGCTCAGTGAGATTTGGATATTGCATATCTACCATCATATATTTATCAATATAGTTAAAACAATGCAATTCATCAAACAACATCATAATCATGATCCAATGTAAAACAATGTACTGTGAATGTAATGACATATAATCAAGATAACCATACATCATCTACAATTATGTTTGCATTTCGGAAACCAGTCATACAACATAGACTTGTACGCGTTAGCCATGTGAGAGCTACATCATGACCTCTACTTGTGTATTTACCCATCAAGCCTATGTTACATGACTCTGCCAGATGGCCCGTCCTCATGGTTGGTCACACCTTGGGAGCCTTCCGGTAGTCCAACTCTGTCTGAATGCATCCACACTTGACTACAATAATCATTCCTATTACACAACCACAAGAACACTATCTAATGAAACACATGCATACAATGGTATCAAATACTTAGCATGACATTTCTAAAACATGTAAACATCCATTCATGCAAACAAGATACTAACATGATTCCTGATGCCAAAACAACGTTTCTAGCTATGATGATATATTTATGATGAGAGGATGAAATTCTACTCACAGTGATACTGATACCAAATCCAATCCCACGTATTCGCCAAGTCTAGGAACCTTGAATCACCACCAGTTCCTTACTTCCTAACATACATAGAAAGCTACACTTAAATCTACTTACGCATTTGCACACATAATAAACTACATCTCAATCCTTCATACCAAGAGTCTCTACATTGATTCCAACATGTCGAAGACATTTAAACCCTCATTCATGGGTTCTTATGGTTATCATTAGGGGTTTGTGTGTTTCCAATACACATGAGAACAATCCTTACTTCATGATAACTCAAGGGTTTTGTTTCCTAAACTCTTATTGATGATTAACATCACAAATCCAGTAGTTTTTCAATCATCAAACACTCCATTAATCTGGGTCCAATGGTCCATTCACAATTAGTTTTCTTAAACAATCAAGTCTTCAATGTAATAACCAAGGTAAGCAAGTCTCATGAGCTAAGTACAATCTCCATTGTTTCTTGGAGAAGAAGAAATCTCCAAAATAATAGATCAAGGTATCAAATCTCATGTAATCACATCTATTTCCATGTATTTGTTCAAATCTCATAACAAACACATCTAAATCCATTCAAAATCATCATTCATTCACTACTAATCTCATACCTTTATCATGTATGAACTTGAGCATGATTGCTTGGGGGAACAAGGACCCCAAATCTGCAAGGATTAAATCAAGATAAGTTAAAGATTATACCTCAAATCTCCTTGATTTGATGTTTGGGAGCGTTAATCCCACCTTAGAAACCTCTTTTGAACCATTTTGAATCACCTCCAAGCATCCCCAATTCGTCCCTCAAGCGTTCTCCCCTTTATAGGCCTCGGATTCGAGGAATGCATTCCTCAACTCATGGAATGCATTCCATGCAAAAAAGAACCAAAAACACCAAAAACCACCCTATTCGGGGCTGGAGAAATGCGTTCGACACTGAAGGAACGTGTTCCTTCCCTCCACGGAACATGTTTCTCATGTTTTCCTTTGTATTTTTGTTTGGTTTCGTCATGTCACGACCCACTATACGTGATGTCATGACCGGCAGGGAACCCCCGGGTATACCCTCCGGCGATACACCCAGCGTCTCGTCAGCCTAATATAAACACAAATCCCAAATACAATTAATCTTATAACATCATCCAATCATGATCAACAACAATTAAAGATTACATCTTCAAAAATACCAAGTATAAAATTCTGAAAATTCAAATAATATAAAACGTACACAACCCATCTATGTGTTATTAATACAAATACTAGGTGTTATCATGTACATAATATCAAAATACTAAACTGTACAACACCTACATCAACAAAATACTGGAAGGAATGCTCCGCAATCAAGCCTTCCCTTTTCCCTTCCTATCAGAACCTGAAAGGATAAGGATGAGGTGTGAGCTACAACAAGTTCAGTGAATGTATTTTACAAGTGGCAATATATATGCATTTATGTAAAACATGTCAAGATCATTAAAGTGTTTGAAATAACATGAGATAACATGGTGATGAAACAAGATTGCATACATGCTAATATAATGCATCATGTCATAACAAGACAATGCATGCCATTAAAATAGCATGCAATGCAATCCTAACACCTCCTAGGTAAGAATCAATTCGAGAACACAAGTGCGCAAAACCCAAGTTAAGGGATATTGTCCTCAAAATAAAAGCAAAAGAACTAACCTCAGTCAGTAAAAAGATCGGGGAACTGCTCTCTCATTTCTTCCTCACGCTCCCAAGTTTGCTCTTCATTATCCTGGAATTGCCATTTGACTCGTACAAGCGGGATCTCTTTATTCCTCAGTTTCTGAACCCGACGAGCCACAATCTGAATAGACAACTCCGCATAAGTCTTATCCTCTCCAATTTTCAGATGACTCATATCAAGCACGAGTTGGGTCGGGATATGAATTCTTCGACGGATCATCAATGTACTTCCTCAGCATCGATACATGGAATACGTTATGAATACCCTCGAGCTGAGAAGGTAGAGCCAACTTGTACGCCACCGGTCCAATCCTCTCTATAATCTGGAATGGCCCAACGAACCTAGGGGCAAGCTTCCCTCTGACGCCGAATGTAATCCCCTTTAAAAAAATCAAAAGGAAATAGGGGAAATAAAGAAGAAGGGAGGCGTGGAAAGAGAGATGGCGTTGATGGTGGTGAGTTGCAGAGGTGGTGGTGGCGATGTGCCGTGGGAAACGAAGCGAGCAAGGAGAAGGAGGGACTTGGCGATTGGGATTTTGAGGCACGATGGGTTTTCCGACAAACCATCCGAGAGAAAGAGAGAGGGTTTTGAGGTGCGATGGGCTCTGGACGAACCAGCGGAGAGAGAGGTCTGGGTGGGGTGGCGTAGTATTGGGGAAGAGAAGAGCGTTTTGAGCGAGAGAGAAGAGGGAAGAGAGAAAGGGGAACGGCGACGATTTTGGCGAAATTTTAGCCGAGATTTCCGGCGAGATTTTAGGCGAGATTTCAAGCGAGAATAATTTCGAAATTGGAAGGTATATATTTTTTTTTTCGAATTTTCAGGGATTACGTTTGAAATTGGAAAGTAGATTTTTTTTGATTTTTTTTTTCAGGGGATTACATTAAATATTATGAAGGCTTAGAATCATCCCCACCTAAATCACTAAATTCCAAATCACTTAAATTCCTCGTCACGTCTAGTGCTCAACCTGTACACATATATTACGTTCGTTAATATAAATATTCATAAGAACGATTATGAGTGTAGAAATATATACATATATATGGTGGTGGGATGTTTAAACAAGTATGTATATATATATAAGATAACATATTATAATGCCTTGTGATATGATATAATGATGTGTATGGTATAACATGGTATAATACAATATGTGGTATATATATATATATATATATATATATAAGGTGTGGTGATGTGTGAAACGTTTTGAAAAGGTGTGATATACCATATAATTTATAATAGGTGTGTGTTGTGGAACGTTAAAAAAATCAAAAGGAAATAGGGGAAATAAAGAAGAAGGGAGGCGTGGAAAGAGAGATGGCGTTGATGGTGGTGAGTTGCAGAGGTGGTGGTGGCGATGTGCCACGGGAAACGGAGCGAGCAAGGAGAAGGAGAGACTTGGCGATTGGGGTTTTGAGGCACGATGGGTTTTCCGACAAACCATCCGAGAGAAAGAGAGAGGGTTTTGAGGTGCGATGGGCTCTGGACGAACCAGCGGAGAGGGAGGTTTGGGTGGGGTGGCGTAGTATTGGGGAAGAGAGGAGCGTTTTGAGCGAGAGAGAAGAGGGAAGAGAGAAAGGGGAACGGCGGCGATTTTGGAGTTGTAGCGGCGAGAGGGTTTGGGTTTTGAGAGAGTTCGAGAGAGAGAGCGAAAGATCGGAGAGTGGCGAGAGCAGGGAAATATGGCGGAGAAGGAAGAGAGAGAGAGAGCGGCGGAGAAGAGAAGAGAGAGAGCGGCGAGAGCAGCGACAAGATGGGGTTTCAGGTTTTGAGTAGGGAGTTGAGAGAGAGACCTGGCGAGAGCGAGAGAGCAGAGGGGAAGAAGAATTGAAGTCGCAACGGTGATGAGCGGCGGTGATGAGTAGTAGCGGCTACAGACGGGTTGCAGTGTGCGCTGGCGGAGAAAAGAAGAGAGAAATGAGAGGCGATTGGTTTTTTTTTTTTTGTGTGGCTGGGTTTCGAGAAAGAGAGGCTTGTGCAATTGGGGTTTTAAGTGAGAGAGTGCGAGATTTCAGGCGAAATTTCAGGCGAGAATAATTTAGAAATTGGAAGGTATATATTTTTTTTTCTGAATTTTCAGGGATTACGTTTGAAATTGGAAAGTAGATTTTTTTGCCTATAACAATAGTTACCAGGCAAGCATACAAATGGCTCCATATGAAGCTTTATATGGACGACCATGTAGGTCACCACAGTGTTGGGCCGATTGGGAAGATAAGGTACTTACAGGACCTGATATGATAATGGAAATGAACGAAAAAGTGAAGTTGATCCAGAAAAGGCTAGTTACTGCACAGAGTAGGCAGAAGAGCTACGCAGATAAGAGGCGCCGACCTTTAGAGTTCCATAAAGGTGATAAGGTATTTCTGAGAATAAGCCCTCAAAAAGGCATCATGAGGTTTGGTAAGAAAGGGAAATTATCGCCTCGGTTCATCGGTTCGTGCAAGATCAGTGATCGAATTGGCGAGAATGCTTACAAACTAGACTTACCAACTAGTTTATCCGCCATCCACAACGTATTCCATGTGTCGATGTTGCGAAATATGAACCAGACCCTTCCCACACCATCGATTGGAAAGACGTAAAAGTACAAGCTGATGCCACCTATGAAGAAGGACCTTTAAAGATCCTAGATTGGAAAGTTCATAGTTTGAGGAACAAAGACATTCCATTAGTTAAGGTGTTGTCGAATCATGGAGTTGAAGAAGCCACTTGGGAACTCGAAAGTGAAATGAAGGCCAAATATGCCGACTTATTTCAAAGAACGCTCTAGGTTTCGAGATACAACTGGTCAACAGTGGAAAAAGTTGAACATCATCAAGTAAGTAAGCTTATACTTTAATTTCGGGACGAAATTTCTTTTAAGGCGGGAAGAATGTAATCCCCTGAAAAAAAATAAAAAAAGATCTACTTTCTAATTTCAAACGTAATCCCTGAAAATTCGGAAAAAAAAATATACCTTCAAATTTGAAAATTATTCTCGGCTGAAATCTCGCCTGAAATGTCGGCTGAAATTTCGCCTGAAATCTTGCCCTCTCTCTCTCAAAACCCCAATCGCACAAGCCTCTCTCTCTCGAAACCCAGCCGCACAAAAAAAAAAACCAATCGCCTCTCTCTTCTCTCTTCTTTTTTCCTCCAGCGCACACTGCAACCCGTCTGTAGCCGCTACTACTCATCACCGCCGCTCATCACTGTTGCTGCTCATCGCCGCCGCAACTTCAATTCTTCTTCCCCTCTGCTCTCTCGCTCTCGCCAGGTCTCTCTCTCAACTCTCTACTCAAAACCTGAAACCCCATCTTGCCGCTACTCTCGCCGCTCTCTCTCTTCTCTTCTCCGCCGCTCTCTCTCTCTCTCTTCTCTTCTCCGCCATCTTCCCCTGCTCTCGCTCTCTCGCTCTAGCTCTCTCACTCTGAATCTCTCTCTCGAAACCCTATCTCAAAACCCAAACCCTCTCGCCGCTGCAACTCTCCGCTACAACTCCAAAATCGCCGCCGTTCCCCTTTCTCTCTTCCCTCTTCTCTCTCGCTCAAAATGCTCATCTCTTCCCCAATACTACGCCACCCCACCCAGACCTCTCTCTCCGCGGCGCACCTCAAAACCCTCTATCTTTCTCTCGGATGGTTTGTCGGAAAACCCATCGTGCCTCAAAACCCCAATCGCCAAGTCTCTCCTTCTCCTTGCTCGCTCCGTTTCCCGCGGCACATCGCCACCACCACCTCTGCAACTCACCACCATCAATGCCATCTCTCTTTCCACGCCTCCCTTCTTCTTTATTTCCCCTATTTCCTTTTGATTTTTTTTAACGTTCCACAACACACACCTATTATAAATTATATGGTATATCACACCTTTTCAAAACGTTTCACACATCACCACACCTTATATATATATACCACATATTGTATTATACCATGTTATACCATACACATCATTATATCATATCACAAGGCATTATAATATGTTATCTTATATATATATATATATATATACATGTTTAAACATCCCACTACCATATATATGTATATATTTCTACACTCATAATCGTTCTTATGAGTATTTATATTAACGAACGTAATATACGTGTACAGGTTGAGCACTAGACATGACGAAGAATTTAAGTGATTTGGAATTTAGCGATTCAGGTGGGGATGATTCTAGGCCTTCATAATATTTTATTTTGATATATAGATAGGAATATTAAATTAATTAGGTCTATAGTATTATTAGATTGCTTATGCATGCCTATTGTACATGATTTTATGTATACCATGTTGTAATTGTTAGCCATGATGATGTGTGTCAACATAATTTTTATTCTGATCAAATGATAATTAGATGTATGCAATTCATGTGGTAATTGAATTCATTTATAAATTATAATGCCTGATAATAAAACGTATGACTTGGAATATTGACATAGTAAAGTTCATGCGTTAATACTATTATATTTGGCATTGTGACATGATACTATGTGTAGTGGAATTTGAATATGGCTTATGAATGCAATTAATATAATACTTAGGTTGTATGTATGGTGTGATATCACTAAAGAACACAATTAAGATAAGAATTACACATATGGGGCTGTTATTCTAAGGAATATCGCCAATGTTTATTATGAGGCAGTTATTCATGATGAATATCGCCAACGAGTTCTAATTTTTTGGTAGTGCCACCCTGAGTTTGATGTCCTAAAGGTACGTGATTTAGAAAGTGATAAAATTCTCGACTCAAACAATCTAATATTGCAACGATTAATGTGTGAAACTTGTTTGTAATGTTCTTGTGTATATATCATGATAAAATATTGTGAATTGTTTAGATGACCCACTGGGCTTTCAAGCTCACCCCTAATTTTTATATGCAGGTGCTTAGGAGAATAAAATCGCGAGTTCGTGACATAGTTCAGTAGTTCAGAGTAGTAGGGGTGGGATAATTAATTTGTTTGTATTATGGTGATAGGACTGAATATTTTTATTTGATTTTAAAAGTTTATTATTTGAACGGATTATATTGACAATCGAAATTCAATGAACATTATTACGGTTAGTAAAGACCCTGTGATTTATTTCACGTGTGAATGCCTTGGACTTGAATTCTATTTGATGAATGTATTTGAAATATTGTGTCCATAATGGATGGGTAAGGGCAAGTACCCTCATAATTCACTATAGAAATTTGTATAGTGGAATTATTTGGTCCTTGGCATGAAGAAAAAAGGTATTCGTTTATCTTAACCAGTAAGTTGGTTGGAAGAATATAAACTCGTAGTTTTGCAAATTTTACTATCTATATAATGATTATGGGTTAAGATAGACGGATACGAATAACGTCTCGATTTTCAGTGGTTCTTCTCGATAAAATTAAAATATTCATTATTTTACAAAAAAATTAAGTTTTGAAAATCGGGGTGCTACACCGAACCTCATCTAACCCTTCTGTGGCGAGACCTTAAGTAAAACTAGATCTCCCACTGCAAACTCTAACAACCTATGCCGGTTATCATAATAACTCTTCTGTCTGTCCTAAGCTGACTTCAGCCTCTGCCGAATTAGCTTGACTTTCTCGATCTGCTCAACAACTGCATCAGGGCCCCATGACTCCGTATTTCCCACCTTGTACCAACAAGCTGGATATCTACAGGGTCTTCCATACAAAGCCTCATACGGTGCCATACCGATGCTCGACTGATAATTGTTGTTGTAAGCAAACTCACACAAGGGAAAATGCTCACCCCAACCACCATCGAACTCTATAATGCAAGACCTGAGCATATCCTCCAGCATCTGAATCACTCTCTTGGACTGACCATCCGTCTGAGGATGAAACGCTGTACTGAGTCGGAGACGGGTCCCAAATCGAGTATGCAAAGCCTACCAAAACCTCGCTGTAAATAGTGGATCTCGATCCGACATGATAGACAAGGGCACTCCATGCAATCTCACGATCTCTCTCACATATAATCTGCTCAGTCTATCTACAGAGTCTCTGGCGCTCATAGGAAGGAACTGTGCACTCTTGGTCAATCTGTCGACCACAACCCAAATGGCATTAAATCTGCTTTGAGACCTCGGCAATCCCATGATGAAATCCATCGTGATGTGCTCCTATTTTCATTCAGGTATGGGTAATGGTTTGTAATGACGTGTAACGCTCGTACCTTATGATGACATCATTTTGACCCCTAGAGTACTCGTATACGAGTACGTATACTAGTACGTATACATATATGATGCTCGACGCACGTTGGTTCGAGTGCCTTTGCATGAAGTTTCAGAAAGATCGGAGACCCGTTCGATGTCGAAACATGTCGAAAACGATGTTTTGGATCAGTGGAGCTCGCTCCACGGAGGAAGAAATTTTTGTCACCGATTACATCCATTGCTTGATCTCCTAGATCCGTGGTCCGATTGAGCAAAAATTTTGTCAGCTTATTCTTCTCTGATAGGTCTTCATTATGAACGGTGAAGATCTTGATCAGAGTTGTCTACTACGAGTTATAAAGCTCAAAACACTATTGTTCGGATTTACAGATTTTCTTGCGCAGTTTGATCAAACGGTTAGATCTCGCAATCCCACCGTTGGATTGAGCTAAAATTTTACCAGAATGTTGGTAACTGACTCATAAAACTTTTGAACGGTTAAGATGTTAAATTGGTCAGTCGTTTGCAAGAAATTAATTATCTAAGTGAAAGTAATTGCAGCAGGAAACTGTTCCTTCAATTTATTAAGTGTATTTTTAAGTTGTGGGCCCAAAATATTTCTATAAATACAACCAAAACGAGATTTTTGCTCATTTTCTTGTTTTTGGACTTAGAGAAAAGGGGAGAAGGGTGGAGAGGAGGAAAAGAGGAGAAAAACCTAGGGTTCTTGGTGTTCTTGGTGATTTCTACTCAAATCTCACCTAAGGTAATGAAATTTCTCATTTTTCTTCCTTGAATCTCTTTGTGGATGTATGAACAGGCTTGGTTTTGACCTAGGAAAGGGTATGAAACCCGGATTTGGAGTGACCCTAGCCTAGAATGGACTGATTTTCATATCTTTTAGCTTGTTCTTGGTGAAATCAACCCTCTAAGACTTAAATATACCCTTGAGAAGCATTTCCCAACAATTCTAACTCGTTTTTGAAGGGGTTTGGAGTTAGGGTTTCGTGTGAAACTCATAGGGGAGACTAGTAGGCCACTGATTTGGGTTCCTTGAGTGATTTGGAACACAATGGCATCATTTTCCCCTGGTAGATCTAGAGATTTTGATCTTTCCTCGATTCATCGACTTAGAGTTAGAATCGAGTCTTGCCCATCAACTATGTTGACCTAGGGACCATCGTTGAGGAAACCATGTTGCAAGATCAGTGTTTGGCGTTGTCGAGCATGGTGGTGTAGTGTAAAATTGGCCTAGGGTTCAATTTCGGGATTTTTGCCCAAATTAGGTCTTTTGCCCCAAATCAAGTCAAATGATAAAATTGACTTGGGGAAACCATGTTTTGGATCAGTGGAGCTCGCTCCACGGAGGAAGAAATTTTTGTCACTGATTACATCCATTGCTTGATCTCCTAGATCCGTGGTCCGATTGAGCAGAAATTTTGTCAGCTTATTCTTCTCTGATAGGTCTTCATTATGAACGGTGAAGATCTTGATCAGAGTTGTCTACTACGAGTTATAAAGCTCCAAACACTATTTTTCGGATTTACAGATTTTCTTGAGCAGTTTTGATCAAACGGTTAGTTCTCGCAATCCCACCGTTGGATTGAGCTAAAATTTTACCAGAATGTTGGTAACTGACTCATAAAACTTTTGAACGGTTAAGATGTTAAATTGGTCAGTCGTTTGCATGGTGGCATGGGATGAAGAAGAGTATAGCTGAGTAAGTGCATAGATGTGAGGTGTGCCAGCAGGTTAAGGCTGAACACCGGAAGCCTGGAGGTCAGATGCAACCATGTCACGACCCACTATACGTGACGTCATGATCAGCATGGAACCCCTCGGGTATACCCTCCGGCGATACACCTGGCGTCCCATTAGCCTCCAGTGAACACAAATCCCTAATACAATTAATCTTATAACATCATCTAATCATGATCAACAACAATTAAAGATTTCATCTCCAAAATTACTAAGTATAAAGTTTCAAAAATTCAAATAATATAAAACATACACAACCCGTCTATGTGTTATTAATACAAATACTAGGTGTTATCATGTACATAATATCAAAATACTAAATTGTATAACACCTGCATCAACAAAATACTAGAAGGAATGCTCTGCAGTCAAGCCTTCCCTTTTCCCTTCTTATCAGAACCTAAAAAGATAAGGATGAGGTGTGAGCTACAACAATCTCAGTGAATGTCTTCTACAAGTGGCAGCATATATGTGCATTTATGTAAAACATGTCAAGATCATTAAAGTGTTTGAAATAACATGAGATAACATGGTGATGAAACAAGATTACATACATGCTAATATAATGCATCATGTCATAACAAGACAATGCATACCATTTAAATAACATGCAATGCAATCCCAACACCTCCTAGGTAAGAATCAATTCGAGAATACGAGTGCGCGAAACCCATGCCCGAACGACCTCTTACCCGTATTCTAATAGGAATTCCAAGGGCACGTCACCGATTTACAATTCTTTCCAAACCCTATTTCAGGTCTAAGTGAACCACTGTTGTGCCTACCCTTAAAACCCTCTGCCAGGTCCACAACTGGGGATCTCTCTAGACTTACAAGCATTCCCTAAGAAAATCAAAACTAGAAGACCCAACCAAATTGCTAACCCAATGGAATATGCTCAAATTCATTTCTTGAATCAATTAAAACATGCATATGCCATATCCATATATATATATATATATATATATATATATATATCAATTTGAAACAAGTTATATAATACAATGCCACGTATATGAAAACCAACAAATAAAAGAACACTCACTCTCGATTGGCTAAGTCTAGCCAATCCAATTTTCAATCCAAAATCAAGTACTAGTACGATCACTAATCACCTCACGTACATAGACTTCCAACTAGCCCACGTGGGTTACTCGAATAAATTTGAATCCCTACAATATATACATGGTTCATACAATATTAAAATCAGCCAAAGTATGCTAATAATCATGTTAAATCCCAATTTCAAAGTTAACTAATGATTCTAAAATGGCTAACCCATGAGCCTAATCCCCATTATTCAATTTGACCAATTAACATCAAATCAAACTACACATAACCCAAACTGAATACCATAGGTTGATCCCCTTGATCTCAAACACTATAATACAAAGCATTCAATCATATTAGGGTTTAGTTGACCATTTATCAAGTCAATTTCATCAATTGATTATATCTTGGTCAAAATCCTCAATTTGGCAATACATGACATAAGGCCAAATTGAACTAAGACGTGCTAAATTATCATAGGTTCAAACATTCTAAACGCATGGTTCTACTCCATTTAGGTCCAATTAAACAATCCCCCAAGTCAATTTTATCATTTGACTTGATTTGGGGCAAAAGACCTAATTTGGGCAAAAATCCCGAAATTGAACCCTAGGCCAATTTTACACTACACCACCATGCTCGGCAACGCCAAACACTGATCTTGCAACATGGTTTCCTCAACGATGGTCCCTAGGTCAACATAGTTGATGGGCAAGACTCGATTCTAACTCTAAGTCGATGAATCGAGGAAAGATCAAAATCTCTAGATCTACCAGGGGAAAATGATGCCATTGTGTTCCAAATCACTCAAGGAACCCAAATCAGTGGCCTACTAGTCTCCCCTATGAGTTTCACACGAAACCCTAACTCCAAACCCCTTCAAAAACGAGTTAGAATTGTTGGGAAATGCTTCTCAAGGGTATATTTAAGTCTTAGAGGGTTGATTTCACCAAGAACAAGCTAAAAGATATGAAAATCAGTCCATTCTAGGCTAGGGTCACTCCAAATCCGGGTTTCATACCCTTTCCTAGGTCAAAACCAAGCCTGTTCATACATCCACAAAGAGATTCAAGGAAGAAAAATGAGAAATTTCATTACCTTAGGTGAGATTTGAGTAGAAATCACCAAGAACACCAAGAACCCTAGGTTTTTCTCCTCTTTTCCTCCTCTCCACCCTTCTCCCCTTTTCTCTAAGTCCAAAAACAAGAAAATGAGCAAAAATCTCGTTTTGGTTGTATTTATAGAAATATTTTGGGCCCACAACTTAAAAATACACTTAATAAATTGAAGGAACAGTTTCCTGCTGCAATTACTTTCACTTAGATAATTAATTTCTTGCAAACGACTGACCAATTTAACATCTTAACCGTTCAAAAGTTTTATGAGTCAGTTACCAACATTCTGGTAAAATTTTAGCTCAATCCAACGGTGGGATTGCGAGATCTAACCGTTTGATCAAACTGCGCAAGAAAATCTGTAAATCCGAACAATAGTGTTTTGAGCTTTATAACTCGTAGTAGACAACTCTGATCAAGATCTTCACCGTTCATAATGAAGACCTATCAGAGAAGAATAAGCTGACAAAATTTTTGCTCAATCGGACCACGGATCTAGGAGATCAAGCAATGGATGTAATCGGTGAAAAAAATTTCTTCCTCCGTGGAGCGAGCTCCACTGATCCAAAACATCGTTTTCGACATGTTTCGACATCGAACGGGTCTCCGATCTTTCTGAAACTTCATGCAAAGGCACTCGAACCAACGTGCGTCGAGCATCATATATGTATACGTACTAGTATACGTACTCGTATACGAGTACTCTAGGGGTCAAAATGATGTCATCATAAGGTACGGGCGTTACACGTCATTTTTGGTCCTCTATACCCTTATATATGGTATTTCGCCTTCAAATTTGGTTTTCTAGGGATTATGATTAATTTGAGTCCAAAATCCATATTTCCCTAAGGAATTTAAGTCCTACTGGGTCCTTTACACTAGAGTGCATAATTGGGGTGTCACATCCTATCTCATTATTTCTTAACAATGGTTTCTACATTGATTGCAAGATATTAAATATATTTGAACGAGATTCATGGTTTCTCATGGTTGTCATTTGCGGATTTATGTGTTTTCAAAACACACGATCAACCATGGGTTTTTAGCCTTTATTCTTTCATAATATCTCATGGGTTTTGTTTCTGAAACCCTTGTTGATGGCCAATGACACAAATCCAGAGTTTCAAACTTCTAACACTGCTTTAGTCTTGGTTCTAAGGTCTATCTATCATTAATTTAACTAAGAACACCAAAATCTCCAAAGTGATGAACCAAAGTGGCAAATCTCATATAAATACATCTAATCCCCATTTATTTGTTTATAATCATGATAAACTCTCTAAAACCATCCAAAATCACTATTTATTCTGCAAGGAACTTATATGAATCATACATAAATCTTGAACACCTGTGCTTGGGGAACAAGCAATCCAAATCAATATGATTTTAACCAAGAGAAGTTAGGAATTCTTACTCAAACCCACTTGGATTGATATTTGGAAGCCTCAATCCCTCCTTATAAAGCACTTTTTAACCCCTTTGGACACCCTCCAAACACCCCCAACTCGTTTCCCAAGTGTTCTCTACGTTTTGACAAAAGTTGGAAAGGTACAAAGTGTGAAAAATTAGGCATATTTATGGGCTACAAACTCTGGTACGCGTTCCTCAAATTTCCCACGCTGTAGCAATGCGTTCTTGCTGGGTAGGATGAGTTCCTGGCCTTTTCTCTTCTGTTTTTTGCCCATTTTCCATTGGCTTAGGTCTTTGGTATCTTATGCATGATATTTGACGTTAAATATTGATTTTCTAGAGTTTATAACACTTCGTTTAAGATCTTTCAGAATCCAAGTGCCACATTTCTTAAGGAATTGGAGTCATATTCGATCATTTGTCCTAAGTGAGCAGTAGGGGTGTTACAAAAAACCTTTAGGATTCTCATAAACCAGCCCCTGTTGTTCTTCAGTGCCTCTACTATAATGGTACCAGAATGTTCATGTAGAGACTTCTTGAAATCTCCTTCAAGAAGCGTCTCCGTTGAGCACTTGGTGAGGCCATACTACTGAGTCCTGTTCAATGCAAAGCCTAAAAGTTGAAAACAAAGTTTTATCTTCAATCCAAATTCACCTACAGTCGACAGAACTACAGATGTTGAACTCCTTCAAGGCAGACCCGAAGCCAACTGATGAACCTGTTGCGCTAGCCATATGGTGTAACACCCCAACATTTCACTTCAAATAGTTGTAAAGGTCTTTTTATTATTTAATATCGTCATGGCTTTATTGCAGATAGTGTAAATGTTGCATTACAACGAGAACTCTAGGAACTATTTTACATTTTTTTTACCTCCTTGCATTGTAAATTCCTCATGTTGTGGACTGTGCCAGTGTAGTTCTCTGACAAATGACAGATGATGGAGAAAGTGTGGCATCATCTTGTGAGTTTCATACTTTTTGTTTCTTATGATTGCCGTGTCTTTGTAGGTTGATGCTGGAGCTGAACTCATTATCACTCTACCCTTCTATGATGCAGATAAACTTCTCAAGTTTACCAATGATTGCAGACAAATTGGAATTGTTTGCTCCATTGTTCCTGTAGCCTATCAAAGACTATGAAGGCTTCATGCGTATAACTGCTCTTTCCAAAACTATGGTACAGCACTACTTTCCTTCCTTCTACTCTTTTACAAAAGATATTTTTCTTTTTGTAGTTCTTATTTCTTAAATTCCATATTTTTTCCTGCTTTTAGTAGTGACCCCAATGACCTGGGTCGAGGCTTTATTATTGCAGTCATTGTCATTGGATTTGGAAAAGCTTTAACATTTCTCCAGTTAGTTGTTTTATTAACATAACTCTGGCTCCAGAACCCTGCACCCTGCATCATTAGCCCCTCAAATCCATCTTCTGTTAAATATCTCTTTTTGTTTTTGAACATGTTTTGTGACCTTTCATATATTATAGCAATATTTATCTTTTTTCTTCCAAAATTGTTCTGAACTGAGAAGCAGAGTTTTTATGCATGGAAAAGATCCTTAGCCACCATGTAAATGGCTAGAAAGATATTAAGATGTGAATTTTGAGATTAGTACCGCATTGTGGTGGAGTTTTATTCAGTCAACATTGAAAATCTGTTATTGCTGGCCATAGTTGAAATATTAGGGGAAGTTGATAATCATCCTAACATGTATTATTTGTATACTATATTGTAGATACCATCTGAAATTACTGCTGCTCTTGAGCCCATTAAAGACAATGAGGAGGCTGTTAGAAACTATGGAATTCACCTTGGAACTGAAATGTGTAAAAAGATTTTAGCTCAAGGGACCAAGGCATTGCACCTTTACACACGTAATATGGAAAATTCTGCCATGGCTATATTACGTTGTGATTTAAGAGAAGTGATGTTTTATAGGATTTAAACCTTATAAGAAATTTATGTGTTGGCAGAATCTTGGATTGGTTGATGGAGCTAAAATCTCGAGGCTCCTGCTGCATAACAGGAAACTTGTTAAGGAGCTTCCAGGTTCTCAACTTCCATGGCTCATGCTTGCTGATAATCCAAATAGAGCTGCGACATGCGCCTTCTTCAGTTTTGTTGATAACATCACTTATGAGGTTGAGTTACCCGAGGCTCAAGAGAAACATTGTGTTGGATCTTCAGAAGGTTGGGTCATCACCGTAGACAGTAATTTGGAGATGGGGCTATTGAACCCATTCTCAATGGTTCAAATTTGGCTTCCACCACAACCGACTTCTGAGTATCAGGAGCCGGAACGATGGCTGAAGACCATTGAATTTAGGAGGGATCGGTTAGTTCGTAAGGTCTTTTTATCAGAGATTCCATCTGTTGGTGGCAACTATGTGGTGATAGCAATCCAGAGTGTTAGAAGAAGATATATCATTTTTTAGACCGGGATTCACCAGATGGACCACAATAGATTGCTTTGGTGAGTTTCCAGTCGAAGACGTCATATTTTACCAAGGCAGGTTTTATGCAATAAGTATCTGTGCAGTGCTTTTAGTTTGTGATCTTGGTCCGATACCATGCCTAAAAGAGATTATAAGCGGTCCTTATCAGTATAATTTGAGTTGGAAGAAATATTTAGTGAACACATCGGAGACGTTGTTATTAGTAGGAAGGATTATGAAATTTGACCACAGAAAGCAGGTGATTGTAGGGTTCGAAGTTTATGGCCTGGTGCCGGATCATTGCAATGGAGGGTTGAAGTGGAAGAAGGTGACTAGTTTGCGTAGATTGGCGTTATTTATTGGGAGAGACCCGTCCATGTGCTTGTGTGCTGATGACTATCCTGTATGCAAAAGGAACTGTATATATTTCACCGATGACAATTGTGATGCAATACGTACTGCAGCGGGCGGTACTGGGTCAGACATGGGGGTGTTCAACTTTGGAGAAGGCACAATACAACCACTCTATCATGGTTTGTCACGATCAGTGCTTTGGCCACCTTTGCTCAAACCAAATTAGAGTTCAGGTTTGTCATTTATTTGATTAGATATGAATTATATATATATATATATATATATATATATATGTTATTCTCCCTTGTTATTGTTTTTCGTGAGCTAATGTCATCGGTGGGAGTATATATCTATACCTATTATAAAAGAGACAGTTTGCCATTAATCCGCCCAATTTGTATACTAATTTTACCCTCTTTGTGAATTTTTCTGCTATTTATCCCCACTTTATCTTTTCTTTCTTGTTTTTTTTTTTTTTTTTTTTTTTTCATTTTATCATTTCTAGGATTTACACGCTGTGTCTTTTGTATAATCGATACAATTGCTAAGAACATGTCAAGATTTAGACGGGCCACATGTCACAAGCTAAGCTTGCTGTTTTACCTTCATTCATTATACTTCTTTAAATTACGAAATTACCCTCTCTTTCAGTGGAGACAAATTTTCACTTCTTTCCATTTTTCCTTTGTTACCACGCGTCAATAAAAAATTTGGACTTTTTCCTTTTTTAATCTTTTTTTTTTTTTTTTGGAACAACTAAACATATCACCAATATTACTTTTCATACCATATTTACTTTTACTACTTCACCTAATTATTATCCACTTTTTTTTTTCTCAAAAAAATATCCAAAACTTTCTAAACTATATTTATTTAAAAAAAAAACCTTCGGTACCTCTTTTCCAACGAATTTAAACCCTATTGTTGTTTTTCATCTCTAGATCTACTCCCTCGCTTCTTCTTCTTCGATACTTGATCCACTGAACTTTCTTCTTCATTGACGCCGTTGTTCTTATATTTCTTGTTAAAAAACGAATCCTAATTTGAAACACCTTCAAATCGAGTTTTTTTTTGTGATTTTTTTGTATTTTTTTGTCGTTGCCTAAACTCATGACATAAGGTTTGGTCGAGCTATCGAATCTATGACAGCAGGTTCGATTGAGGCCGATCGAACCTATATATTGGGTTCGGTTGGACCCTACTGAACCTTATATTTTTAAGTTTTTTAGAGGGGATGATCGCTTTAGTAAATAATAGTGGTGGTCTAACTTGTTTGTTAGTATTTTTTATAGTTTTCAATGCAGCTTGTATGCTAATGCACCGTTAACCCCTGTATTGTTGTCTATTGGTGGCAAACGGTACATCGACGCTCAAAGGAGGTGGAAGGTACGACAAAATGGGCTCATGTCGCTTCAAGGGCCATGAATGTATAATTATCACATGAATATCTTGGAAAAAAATTAAAAATATAAGGTTAGGTAAGACACGACTGAACTTAATGTGTAGGTTAGGTTGGGCAGTATTGAACCTTATACACAAGTTCAGTCTTGTCTCACTGAACCTCATAGTTTTGGTTGTTTTTAAAGATATTCGTATGATAATTATATATTCATGGCCCTTGAAGCGACATGAGCTCATTTCGAAGTTCCTTTCACCTCATTTAAGCATTGGTGTACCGTTTGCCACCGATAGGCAACAATACAGGGGTTAACGGTGTGTTGACATACAAGTTGCATAAAAAACCATCAAAAATACTAACAAACAAGTTAGACCACCATCATAACTTACTAGAGGGGTCTGTCTTCTAAAAAAAACCCGAAAATATAAGGTTTGGTTGGGTCCGACCGAACCTGCTGTCATAGATTCGGTCAGACCTTCGGTCGGACCCGACCGAACCTTATGTCATAGGTTCGGGAACGCAGGCCCAAATCGATGACATTTTTTTTTTCATTTGAAACCCAGAATACACACAAAAAAATCGCAAAAAATTCATCAAAGATTGCTATGAATCATCTGTCATTATGCTTTCAAATGGTGTAAAGATTGAATGTTTTAATTGCTTAGAGGTTTTTATATATTTGAGGAAACTACCAAAAAATATCTAAAAAATGGAGGTAAAATTTTATAGAGTGTTTAGGGGGAGAAGGGTATGAAGATAGATGTATGATATCTTTGGTGTTAACACCAAATAATGATGAAATAGAGGGGACGTGCTAATTTGGAATATGTCAAGTTGTTTATTGATTTATAGTATCCTTGCCTGTGTGCCTCATTTGAAAATCTAGCATTTATTTTTATAGAAGTATGATATCTTTGGTGTTAACACTAATCAAACTCAAGCAACATAACACACGTGTGTGCACAAATCTTTCACGTGTTAAAAATATAATAGAACCCTTGATTCTTGTGGAAGTTTCCTAAGAAGACAAGGTTCTAACCAATGAGCAACGACGGGAGCTTTGGTTTTTTTAAATTTTTTTTAATTTTTTTTTTAATGTTCTCTTTAAGGGTAGCAATTTGGGCCGGGCCATGGTGGGTTCGACTCGATTAAAATGGCCTGACCTAAATTCGGGCTCGATTATTAAATGGGCCGGTTTGACCCAGCCAGGTCCGGCCCTAAAATTTATTTGGTAAATTTAAGTTTACATATCAATACTGACTCTATAGGAAGGCTCAGTCCAAAAGCCCTACCCAAATATTTAATACTTACTTACTTACATACATACAATATATATATATATATATATATATATATATATATATATATATATATATATATATATATATATATATATATATATATATATATATAAACACTACTAGATATGTGTGTTGCACATTAATATATAATATTAATTAAGCTTTTTTTGTTTAATTTAAAAATTGTTGTTGTATAAAATATAATTAATTTGTTATAATCTTTTATAAAAATTTACATTATCAATTGTAATATGATAATATATAATGTAATATATGATAAGTAATGAAAGTATAAATTAATTATACACAATTAAATATAGATGTTATGAAATGAAAAAAATAAAAATAAAAATAAAAATTGTAAAAAAATTAGAATGAAATAGAAAATAAAAATAAAAATAATGTTATGTGGCTCAATATATAAAATAATAACATTAAGATTCGTTACAGAAGAAATAAAATGTAAACTACATATAGGACAAAAAAAATGACATACAAAATAATAAATCTTTTTATTTTTATTTTTAATTATTATAACTATTATTTATTTTATAACGATACTAACTTTATAGTAATTAAGATCTTTTTTTAAATAAAAAAAATTATATGTGTCCAAGTTGTTATTATTAACAAATGAATAAATAATATTATTTAATATATAATTTGTATGTTTTATTTTATTATCAAAATGAAATTTATATTGTAATATTAACAATTTTAATTTAATCATATCTAATAAATTCGACTCATATAATTGGCTCAAAAGCCCATTTGAGGCTTGGTTCAAAGATCCGATTTGTTTATCCGATTTGTTTATACATTAGGTAAGGTTTGTGCTAAGATTTTTTTAATGTCGGTCTGGCCAAACCTGATATTTTATAAGACCCGACTCGACCAGATTATTCTTAAGCTTGACAAAACTGGGACTGGTCGGCCCAATTGACCTAAATTGCCACTCCTACTTCGCTTGCTCCAAAAATTGGTTTCAATAGCCACTCTTTGTAGTCACTGACATGTAACATTAAGCAACGCTTTTGACTTGACCAAGAGGAGATTTTTTCTTCAAGTTTCATCTAAGGAGAAGGGAAGGAGCCCTCTTTTGCCAATGTGATATTGACCATTCCATTATCCTCCGCCCTTTTTGTCTGTTTTAAATTTTAAATGAATCAAATACAACAAAGTATATGACTAAAGTATTCAACTCTCATGTCAATTTTTGAACATATCACACTTTTTATACAACTTTGAAATATATATGAATTCATAATAATATACATATAAGAATTGCTAAAAGAAAAAGTTCAAAAGGGTTAACTAAAGACTGCATTATATACTTTATTATCAGCAATTATTTTTTTATTATCAATATTTTGATAACTTGAATGAAATAAGAAATAATAAATCAACTCAATGAAATGAGTAATTGTATGTTATTTTTTAAACATCTTTGTTGAACTTATTTCTTGGCATATTGAGCTGAGTCATCAGCCACACCAGCCAGATCGACCATCAGGTGACGAAGTCAACTCGAAAGGAGAAGTTACCAACTTGGCATTACTCATGCATCGACCTGCCCATATGGCAAAATTGACACAGTCACGTTAATGTAACTACAGCTCAACATTCCGAGTTGACTTACGAAATTATGGGGCGATGGAGAAGGATCTAAAGCCAAATTCCTTGCTTCACACGAGTTAATTAATTGAATCTTTACCCTTTTTATAAAAGGGTTATATGTTGTTTTTTCGCATGCTTTTTCTTGAAACGGATCTAAAGTCATTATCATAATGACATCAAATCTAGCATATATTATGGAGTCATTTATTCTAATTATTTGTCACCATGTGTTGATATATATATATTGAAACCGTGTTGAATATTTAGATAAAATTGAAAAGATCAAAAGAATAATCACTGCAAATAAAATCGCACATTATATTGCGACCCACTCTGTGTAGTGACGTCACGACCGACACATAATACTATATACACCACTCCGACGTATATAATACTGTGTCAACCTTCTTTTTATATCAAATTCCATAAAAAAAATTTGACATAATCTTTTTAAAATATTGACTAACACAAGTCCACGCTACCTGATCAAATCAAATTCAAAATCCATAAACATAATTCACATTCATTCACATAAATCCTAAATCCATATTTCTTACATCATATACATCATCACTCCGCTCAACTAATGATTATATATATATGTATATATATATACGATTTTACATATAGATAAACCAAAATAACATTTTTTCAAATCCTCAAACCATACATACATAAGAAAAGAAATCGAAGAGTCTGCTACATTTCTCTCGCCTTTTATTTTCCTTTGTCTCTACCTGAAATATTTGAGAAAAATGGGGTGAGCTACAAAAAGCTCAGTGAATATTTCTAACGATGGCACTATATATACATTAATAAATAAAACATGCATGCTGAGTAATTTCATTTATAAATAACATGAAACATAAAAAGAAATACATACATGATTATCATAATTTCCATTACAAGTGATGCAATAATAAATTAAAACATTTCTATTCCATCTCCTTCCTTTTAAGTAATAGAGTGGGTCTAACCTATTATTTGGCCGCAACAAGAGTATCCATAGTTCTCTCATTACCCATTTCTATATAATCATCAATTCTGGGTTTTTATTCTAACCAGGACAATCCTCTAGTACGTGAGTATAAATCCAATTACTCACATGGGACTAGTTTCGGAGGCTTACCTAAGAATCAATCTCGTGCAGTTAGTCTGCTCTTGCAAATCTAATGCATGCTTCATTTTAAAATCATTTCATAAATTCAACTCATACACAATAATCATAACATGCTTATCAAATGAAAAAAAAAAACATTTTATATCTATAATGCCATATATAGAATAACTAGAACAAAAAAATATTCATAGTAGTACTACATAGACCTACTCTCTACAACCACTCTACTATTTGTATCCAATAAACAATATAATCCTGTCATATATTAATTCCCAGATAATCCATAATCAGTTATATCAAATCATTATATTTATTTTTTATCAATTAATCATTTAATTATAACTCTCTAATTCATACAATTAATTCTCATAATTCCATTTCTGTCTAAAAATCACGTGAGGGCGTCCCAAATATTTTACACAACCCTCGTGATTATTTCTAAGGCAATGGATAATAGAAACATGCCTTTCAACCACATTTTTATTAATATTCAAGTTTGTCGTATTTACCGAATTCAGTCAGACATATATTAAAAATATTAATCGATACCTAAAAATCATAATTTTGGTATCGAAATGTCCATAATTCAATTATCTATAATTCTATGGTTTCAAACAAAAATTTCACCGATTTTTGACATAGTTCCAACGTCCTTCAGTGTCAAATTAGGCTTCTGATAGTTGTATCGGTGCCAATAATACTCATAGACACAAACAAATCACATATATAGTATCTACACAACTATAAGAGTGATAATATATCATTTTTGCGTGTTTCCACCCAAAGTGGGTTCAAATTCCATTTTTGGAAACATAATAAAACACCTCTTATAATAAAAATTATACTGATAAAAACGTTGTACACTAGTTAAAGATCAATTTTGTCACAAAAGGAAGGAAAATGATTTATCAACGTGACGAATCGGCCGAAAAACACTTCCTTGTCCTTTTCTCCCTTTTCGTTCTGCGCTCCTGCTTCTTTCCTCTTCTTTCAATTTCGTTCCTTTATTTTATTTTTCTTAGACACCAACACGTTGGCCTTAAAACAAACAAGATGAGCATTATTTTCATCTTGATACCATGCTTATCATGCTACATAACAAAACAACTCCATCTTTATTTATTTACTTAATTCTTACCCATCATTCATTTGATTTTTGTTTTATATTTTACTTTATCACATTTAAACATTTACTTATCAACTTCATTTAATAAACAATTCTCATGTTTAATTTATTACTTTAATGTATTTAACATGTATTCTCATATGCGCATATATTGACTCATACGTACAAAATATGTGTATTATATATCTCGGTACCTGTATAAGTCAACGTAAGTATTTGATTAAAATTATGGGGTGTTACACCTTAATTTTTAATTCGCTCTAATTAATTTCACTTTTACTTCTATGTAAGTATTGCTAAGTAAGACTGTCATGACATGACCACATCAAACTCCACCACTTTATTTATGTTATTCATGGTCTCATAAAAAACTTAGAACTATTTATGTAGATAATGAGGATGATTAGTACATTTTAAATTATGAATTTTTCTTTTGTACATTAATTCTCAAATGATCATCATAACCTTTTTTTAAAAAAAAATTAAAAATTTTCAATTTCATCCACATTTTATTTATTACTATTAGAACTTAAATATAGTGCAATCCGATCATGACCTTTATATATATATATATATATATATATATATATATTTAATATAAATATTTTACAGCTTTTGTTGTGGAATAAATTTCTATGTAGATACTAAGTAATAATTGTAAGGAACAATCAAAATTAGATAATAAGTAAGGGCCATAAGGAATAACCGAATAATTATTTAAATAACAATCCGTAACTTTAGCTATATTACCATCATCAAATTGTCTATGTTTTGGATATGAATTCGTATCATGACAAGTGGATGCACAAAATGGTTTAGGAAAATAATTTTTACATTTTCCTTTTTTTATTCATACACAATTTTTGGATTTAAAGCACTACATGGACCATACATCATATGTTTGACAAATGTTTAATATAGATGTGGATATTCATTTTTATCAGGGAGCTCGGCAAATACAAAATGATCAAAACTCATGAAATAAATAATTTTAGAATTTAATATGAATATACTTCAGAAATGAGTATGTGGTTGAACTTTCTTTTGAAACTCTATGACTTACACATATGTTGCAATATGTCCAAATGTTTGTTTTTTTGAATAATTCAACTTTTATTTTTTCTAGTTTTGCTCGAAATACTTGAGTAATCAGGTCAAGTCAATTTTGTACTTCATCATTAAATTTGAGTTCTTTTTATATTTCAAGCCAATTAGGATACATGTAATAGTTAAACAAATTTGACTTTTCAATTAATCTTTGAACTAATGTCATTGCGTCCATATTGTTGAGGATACTACGTCAGCAGACAATTAATACCATTGATTAGTTATTAGTTTGTTACTGTTACAGTTATAAGATAATTTTGACAATTAGTTCAGATGGTTCGAGATAATCAATCAATTAGTAAGTTTGTTACATTAGCTAGGAAACTTCTAGATTAATTAGCTCAGATGGTTCTTCTCTTTTCTCTTTTTTACATTCTTTCATATATGATAACGTGGTATTAGAGCCACCATTTCCAACAATGGCAAATTAATTTTCTGTCAACAATGAATGAGTTTTGTCCTCGATGCAAAAATTCAATCCTATATCGTTTAACTATTGCATGACAATTCGCTTAAACAACAACTATCTTTTATGGAGAAAACAAGTTTTAGCAACCATTAAAGGATACAAGTTACAACATTTTGTACTTGGAGAAAATCCACCATTGAAGTTTTTCACCAAGAAGATGAAGAACTGAATCAGATTAGTCCAACTTTCGTTGATTGGGTGCAACAATACCAAGTCCTTTTGTCTTGGTTTCTCTTGTTGATGACTGAAGATATTCTTTCTCATATGGTTGGATATGATACTACAACACAAATCTGGCACACTCTTGACACATTTTGCCTCGCAAGTTCATGCCAATGTGTATCAGTATAAAACTCAACTCCAAAACATCAAGAGAGATTCTCTTTAATGAATGATTTCTTGCTTAAGATTAGGAACATGATAAATATGCTTGAACTAATTTTCAATTTGTGGGGTTGCATTGCTTACGTTGCGGCATGTGGAGTTCACTAACCCAACAAAAAAGCCGTGATTGCGTTGGCGCCCAAAATGGTCTTTTTTTATAACGAAAATATTCTTTCGCTAAAGTTCAAACTTTGAGACCGACTTTTGAACTTTGGATCTCTCTTGAAAAATTCAAATTGGTGGCTTGATTCGTAAGTATATAACAAGCTAAAGTTATCTCCGTAATTTTAGTTATTTTACTATTCAAAGATAATGGTGGATTCTTAAACGATGTGAATTTACAAATGAACACGGTGGAATTTTATCCAATTTCTTTTTCTTTCTTAAAATTGTAAATTATTTTGAATATAATACTAAACTAAAATATTAAAGGGAATCGACTCAATTATATTTTTAAAATCAAATCTAAATAGAAAATTTTCAAAAATAAATTAAATTAAAATAAGAATTTTGAACCAATCCATAAATAAGCCTGATAAAATGTCGTTCAATAACCTTAATGGAGGTTATTTTGGTCATTACACACAGCCTGTACATTAATGTAATTTCAGGTCTTTGGAGGTCTCTCATTGATGACTGAATGTATTCTTTCTCGTAGGGTTGAATGCGAGACTACAAAACAAGTCTGGCGCACTCTTGACATATATTTTTCCTCGCAAGTTCGTGCCAAGGTGTATCAGTATAAAACTCAACTCCAAAACATCAAGAAAGATTCTCTTTCAATGAAAGATTTCTTGCTTAAGATTAAGAACATGGTAAATATGCTTGCACAGGTTGGAAATCCTCTATCTCCAAAACAACATGTTGATGATATATTTGATTGTCTACCAAATGAATGTGATCCATTCATTCTTACTATGGAAGCCATAACAAATGATTTCTTTGTGGATGAAATAGGTGTTTTGCTGTTGGCTCAAGAATCAAGGATCGAGAAGAGTAACAAGCTTCTTGATTCTAACCAAATTTCGTCACAAGCTTTAGTAGTTGGGAAAAAGAATTTTCATCAATTTTAAGGATTTGAATCTATGTCTTAACTAGCATTTTTTGTTCATTTTGGATGAGGTTAGATTGCACATCCACAACCTAACATGAGTGGATCTGTTTCTTTTGGTACCAATTTCTCTAAAGGTATTAGGTGTGGTAGTGGTTCTTGGCCCAAGAACAATTGACTGGATCAACTAACTACAGAGCAATCTACTAGATTTCGTACTACAACAATGTTAATTGCATCAAATTGTGTTCGTGACACAAATTGATATCCTGACTCTAGAGTAACGAATCATGTTACTCTTGATGATGAGGAGCTCACGTCGATGATGAATTATTTTGGACTAGATCAAGTCTATGTAGGTAATGGTCATGGCTTACTATTAAACACAATGACAACTCTACATTTTTATCACCTTATTCACCCAAACCCTTTCCTTGAACAATCTCCTTCATGTGCCAGACATTACAAAAAACCTATTGAGTGACTAAATTTTGCCTTGATAACAATGTTTTCTTTGAGTTTCATACTAACTCTTGTTTTGAGAAGAATTAGGATACCATAATTGTGCTTTTGAGTGGGACTATAAAGATGATTTTTATGTGTTTGATCACTCTTAGATCAAACTCTCCAATCGTCAACACCCTTCGGATTCTACCTGTTTTTCTGTACAAATTGTTTCCACCAATGTTTCCAATGTTTCTTATAATACTTTTGAGTTGTGGCACAATAGATTAGGCCATCTAGCTGAATGGATTGTCAAAGATGTATTTTCTCGATTTAACGTTTATGTTGCTAATAAATCAGATCAGTTTTTCTATTTTGCATGCTGTCATGGAAAAATACAAAGACTATTTTTTACATCTTTTGAAACTGTTTATGACAAGTCTCTACAACTTATACATACTGATCTATGGGGCCCTTCACATGTTAAATCCTCAAATGGATACTAATACTATATCACCTTCATTAATGCCTTTTCGAAATATACCTAGGTTTACATGCTTCACAATAAGTTAGAGGCTCTTCCAACATTCATCAATTTTAAAACCCAAATTGAGTGTCGGTTACAAACCGAAATTCAAGCCTTATAGAGTGATGGAGAATGGGAATACAAAGCCTTTACTAGCTATTTAGCTAATCATGGAATCATTCTTAGAGTCTCTTAAAAAATGGTCTAGATTTGTAAACCAATTACGACTTGCTTGTTTGAGGCTGTATATTGATTTATTATGATGGCAAATGTAGTTTTCATTATCCCTTTGTCAATAATAACTTGGAGGCATTCGCATGTAAACCTCCTCAGTGAGATTCCCATGAAGACTCATTTAAAGGTGAAAAGGTTTTATTTTTATCTTGGTTTATGTCGATGACATATTAGTCAATGGGGACAATACAACTAAAATTGTAGCCTTGAAGCAAATGCTTAATGATCAGTTCAATATAAAAAGACTTGGGTTTGCCTAAGTATTCCATGGCATTGAGGTTGTTCATTCACCAGAGGGCATATTTCTTTGTCAAATGAAATATTCTCTAGACATTTTACATGAAATGGGGATGATGGCATGGAGCAAAATGTTAAATTTGTTGCTAATAATGGAGAACTCATGTTTGATCTATTAGTATACCATCGTCTCATAGGTTGTTTAATTTATTTGACTGTTACACGACCATATATTGTTTTTGTTGTCAACATTTTGGGCCAATTCATGCAGTCCCTATGACAACCACATCTTGATGCAACATTACGAGTTTTGTGTTACTTGAAAGACAGTCTTGGCAAAGGTATTTTGATGACATCCTCAAGTTCTTTACAATTAACTGTTTATTTAGACCCAGATTATGTGAGTAGTCTTGACACTCATCGCTTTTCAAGTGGTTATTGTATCTTTCTTGGCTTTAGTCTCATCTCATGGAAAACCAAGAAACAAAGTGTTGTATTGTAATCCTCGGTTAAAGCCAGATATAGATCAATGACTTACACTGCTTGTCTTTGTACAATGGCTAAAATTCTTACTAGCAGATTTTGGTCTTAAAATCTCTACTCGTGCTACTCTATATTGTGATTATCAAGTAACACTTCATATTCCTATAAATCTTGTTTTTCATGAAATGACTAAACATATTGAAGTAGATTAACAATTTTATTTGTGAAAATTTCAGCAAGGCTTAATCCAAACAAGAAATGTCAGGACCCCTTCACAAATCCCCAGGGCATCTTGACCGACACAGGAATCTAACAATCCTATCCCTCATAGAACCATTAGATCACTGTTAAGCCTCAACCAAGACTCCGACAGAGTCTCCCCTATAAATTGAACATCTCACACAAATCAAATTACATGATAGACCATCCAACAAACATATAAATATCATATCCATCAAAATATATCATCATTCCGTCTATTAAAGTTCAACCATGTTAACATCTAACAATATTGGTCTATCCAATGCATTCATCTATTAATTTTACCCATCTACTTAGTTATACATGTAGGGTGTTATATACATATATTTACAAATCAAAAGTTCAAAATACATGTATACTATTACCAAACTATTCCCTTGCCCTTCTCTGTTGCTGAAGAACTTGAAAAACTTGATAATAGAATGAGCCAACGGTGCCCAGTGAATAGAATTCAATAATGTCATCATCCATTCATCTAAAATCTATGTATGCATGCTCAATGTCATGTAAGAAACAAATGCAGTTTCACATACATATCATAATCAAAGCATATATAATAATGCAATTTAAAATCCATCATCCATCTTTATTCAAGTATTATGACAAGTGTCCTAAGGCTATATTATACATATAATCAATTGTAAAACACTTTCAAGTTGATTTCTCAACTTGAGGTCACATATCTAATACAACTTGAATACTTCCGTCAGTGGCAGTGAATGATAAAGTCCATTCAATGGTCTAACCTAAGTATTTCATGACTTTGTTAAAAGTTTAGCCTGGTCTCCCCCAAGGCGTAGAGTTAATACTGATCACAAAAAATTATGTAGTAGAACAATAAATGACGAATTATATTCAACCAACAGATGATATTAAAACACACCTTTAAGTTTATTAGAATAAAAAATATGATTATTTCCTTGTAGGGAATTCTTCACCTACTAGGGGAATGTCCAAAAATCATCTTTCCCAAGATAAACCAAACCAATAACAAATAAGGGTTTTCCATCCATGTCCACATCATGCAATTCCAAATAAAACATGTATGAGTAAAACAATCCAATATATATAGGATGAAATAAATGAATAGCAAGATTGAAATTCTACTCACAACTAATGCCAAAATACTTCCCACGCTATCAATTCACTCCACACCTCTATTCAAACCTGCACATATCATCACTTTCACATCAATACCATTACCCAACATTTCTTTTTACCATTACCATTATCCAGGCAAATTTGCAAGAATCACTCTAGAAATTCTTTCACAATAGGAACATCATCAAGCTTAATCTCACTAATCTTCTCATCTTCTAGTATTGAACTAGCTAATACCACTCTCTCATCATTTGTCACCAATCTACCTTTAGTAATTGGTTTATCTGATGCTTCTCTTTTATACTCAAAGGTAGGATATCCAAGAATTTGGAATATAATTTTCTTAACAAAACAACCTACACAAGCACGATAGGCTGTTAGCCAATCCATTAATAAGATAACATCAAATTCTAAGAACTCTAGAACTTTAAAGTTCACAAACATTTCATAATCACCCAATCTAACTATGTGGTGCTCGCAAATCATGTTAGGGTAGATTATCTTCCCTACTACTATACTCAACATTAACCATGTACTAGCTCTAACAGGAGTAAGTTTTAATCTACCTACCACATGTCCAGAAATAAAAGATAATGTAGAACCAACATTAATAAGCACATACATAGGTATATCACATATAGTGATCATACCTTTTACCAATGTCTTTGATGCTTCTGGGTCAGGTTATGTCACTGCTTTAGCTTTTTCTTTACTAACAAGTTGAGGAGTGCTTCCTTGAGACACCACTGGTGGATTCGAACACTCAAACCTCTGGTGCTCTGGTTGTCCACACTGATAACTAATATATGATGTTCTAGGTGTAGTAGATCCCACCTGTGAAGTTGTGTCAGGTGCTCTAAAACTCTGACTTTCACTTTCTCTACCTCTATTATAGGTCTACTGAACTGGTGGCTTAGTCGCAGTACTTTGAGTCTGTATAGCAGCCAGTGTCGAATGAGTAGTACCAGACTGAATCACCACTCCTGGTACAGTAAAAACCTCACTCGGTTGACCTTTACTGAACTTCTATTTTTTTCCCCAGCTATTCTTACCTATGAAGACTCTGGTTTACTACTAGAAGTTGTTTGTATCTATGGTGCCTTACTTTGAGTCACCTACACCATACTAGTGCTCCGCCAGCTCAAACTTCAAAGCCTTATTAAAAGCTTGTCTATACTACTCCACCCCAGTCACTGACAACGCTTGTTGAATCACTGGTCTCAATCCTTCACAAAAGTATGAAACCTTTTCTTCCTCATCCTTAACTAACTTAGGTGCATAGGCTGTCAGTTGAGTAAAATGAAATTCATACTCACGTACTGTCATGTCACCTTACTTGAGATTCAGAACTTCAAGCTTCTTCCTCTCCCTTTCAGTAGCAAGAACATACATCTCAAGGAATAATTCCTTGAAT
This sequence comes from Paratinospora sagittata, assembly GCA_035771175.1. NCBI lineage: Eukaryota > Viridiplantae > Streptophyta > Magnoliopsida > Ranunculales > Menispermaceae > Paratinospora > Paratinospora sagittata. Next base: position 1,981,202 of record CM069612.1, read on the forward strand.
CTAGCCTAGGTCTTCACGTGGCCTTCTGTAGTAAATACTGGTATCCACCATTGTCCTCCATCACTTTCCAGCATGTGTGCAACAAGTAGTACCTGAATCTCTTCATCAAGTGTTAAGGATCTTGCATTCTTTTCCATGTTAAAGATCCAATCCTCTGCCTGTGTAAGATTTACACCACCATAAAACTTCTAAGGTTTCATTCTCATAAACCTTTGTATCAATTCAGACTGATGCCTCATCACATCTCCTGCTGATGTGGGTGTAGGGGATGGTCGTGGTACAGTTGCAGTAGGCTCTCCTGCAACCTCTGCTTTACTAGTACCTGCCTCCACCCTACTAGGCCCAACTTCCTGAGGCACAACTAGAGCTGGTAGGCGCATCACAACCTCCATTTTTGCCATCCACTCCTGCATCTACATATTTTGGGCCGCTAATGATCGACCATGAGTCTCAACAAACTCTTCTAGCCTTCTTATTCTATCTTGATCTATTTGTTCTAGACATTCCATATGTGTGCTTCTTGGTTTGCCTCTCCTTCTCATAAAAACTGAGAAGACAAATGAGGCAAGGATCACATTACGGAGTGGAACAATAAATTATGACTTATATTCAACTAACAAGAGATATTAAAACACACCTTTAAGTTTATTGGAATAAGAAATTCGATTAGTTTCTTGCAGGGAATTCTCAACTTACTAAGGGAATGTCCAAAAATCATCTTTCCCAAGATAAACCAAACCAATAATTCCATCCATGTCCACATCATGCAATTCCAAATAAAACATGTATGAGTAAAACAATCCAATATATATAGGATGAAATAAATGAATAACAAGATTGAAATTCTACTCACAACTAATGCCAAAATACTTCCCACACTATCAATTCACTCCACACCTCTATTCAAAACTGCACATATCATCACTTTCACATCATACCATTACCTAACATTTCCTTTTATTCTCAGTCAATTTAATACACTTTCACATAAAAATTCCTAATGTTCTACCATTTCTACCATGGAAAATTCCCCAATTTCACATCTAAACTCAATTTCAAATCATACTATGTTAGGAACAGTAGAAATCAGCATTTAAACCAATTTCCTACATGTTTCCATCTTCAATTTCCCAATTTCTAGCTAGGTCAACCCTCAAATTCGAGTTGCTCAACTATTCAACCACGAAATTGGAGTATAAGCCCTAAATAAGCATGATTCCTATGTGATTTGGGCAACAAGGTGCTAATTTCACCACTACCAATCGTTTTCCAACAAAGAGCATCAAAACCCTAACTTGGTAAACATCCAAACCATCACCTATTACGAAATCTATACGGTTAGAAATGTCTCTTTCATGCTAAATAGCAATTTCATGGAGAAAAATTGGAGAAAATACTCAACTTGGCTCGGATTTGGCGAGAATTTCCCTTCGGAGCCCCTTTTCTCATTTCCCTTTCTCTTCCCTTTTGTCCTTGCTGAAATGAGCAAGTGAAAGTGGGGTTCGGTGTTTTATTTCGTGTACACCGACCCACCAACTTTTATTAAAAAACTGGATTTTAACATGAGGAGCGCGCTTCTCCTTTTTTCCTGAAAATCACCCTCTCGGGTTTTCGCAAGGAGCGCGCTTCTCCCCTGCCCACAAACTTCATATTGTTTCCAGCACAGAGGAGCACACTCCTCCCCTCATGAGAGCATGCTCCTAAGCCCAAATTTCTCTTTTTACCACTTTTTCACCTATTTCTTACCTCGATTGGTCTCCCAATCAAATTTACACTATTAAACGCACATCAAGCATCACAAAAGCATACAATACACATCATTAAAGAAAAAAGTTTGGGGGTCCCATTTTATGAAATTGAGGGTCATTACAAGAAATGTATCATAAAGGCTGCAAATTGTTGATATCTTTATGAAACCATTATCTAGTGAGCATTTTGATCACTTTCTTGGCAACTTGGGCATGATTGACATTTATGCTCCGACTTAAGGGAGAGTATTATGGAAAATCTTGTGGAGCTATCTATGAAAATATTAAGGAAAGATTTATAAAGCTTCCTGTGACCGTAAGATTTATGGATCAATCCTCAGAAAGAAGATTTGTAGAGAAATTTGTGAAGGGAAAGATTTATCTCTTTCCTAATTTATTTTATTTTCTTATTCACACCATCGTTTGAATTATTTTCTTTTTAGGATTACAAATGTTGTGACCCCTGTTTGGGTGACATCACGACCAACCTAGTACCCCAGATAATGTCATTTCAAGACAAAACCTGAGGTATTGCTCAACCTCTACCTAATATATAAGCAATACCTAAACAAATACAATCAATCTATATATGACAATTAATAAGGGAACCATAAGATTTGCTCCAAAAATCCAACATGATTAAAATATCTTGTACATTCACATGGTTCCATATATACTAACACCTGAATAAACAAACATTTAATCTCCAAATGAAAGTCATATACATGTCATAACCACAAACTATCTATGTAATATGTATATATATATTTACATTGTGATAGTTATACACATGACAAAAGAACAAAAGAATCAAAATATCAAAAAATAGCCTTGTTCCCCATCTAACACCTACATCCAAGAAGAAGAAGGTTGTATATAGTAATCTAAGCCTTGTCTTTTTCTTTTGGATCCGAACTTGAGAAAATAGGAAAAAAGGGGTGAGCTTCAACTTGCTCAATGAAATATTCTCACAATTATAACTATAAATGTATTTATAAAACATGTATGGCATAAAGGAAACATTACAAATACAAGTCCATCAATTAAAGTTAACATATATACATATCAAACTAAATCATGTAAATCATGCATAAGTTTTTCCACAAAAACATCCACACGCCTCAACCAAGGTCACATCTAGATGATTCTGCCTATACATTCTCATATTTCATGCTATAGGGAACCAAAACAGAACATCCATTTCCCACCCTTCTACCCCTACATTCTTCACAAAGGAAAGACCATACCACGTCGTACTAATTCAAGTAACACCGGCGAAACATTTCCCGAAGAATAAGTAGAATGGTAATTCATGCTCTTAGGTATTCAATCCAAAATACCTAAGACAACCATGTGTCCAAAACCTTGTCATGATGTACAAATACCATGCACATATATCATAAATGTATACATTTAAACAATTCAAGTATATATATAAAATGCCATTAATGGAGAATAAAAGTGAAGAATACTCACAACAAATCTAAAAGTCAATTTACAAGCTAAGGCTACATTTGGTTTATGATTCGGATACAGTTCTTTATGTCCAAAATTTTGGAAATACGAAAAGTGTGTGTGGTTTGTTGAAACCCGAAAACAGTTTTCCAAAATTTATAAAGAAAATGAGCTATTTTTAGGGAATGAAAAAATGTTATTTTCTGAGTTTTCACTTTTTGAGATGCATTCTACTTTTCGGATCACGAGCCAAACAAGGCCAAACAATTCTCAATTGATCAATCCTTATCTCAATGTCCTGAAATAAGCATAATTATACAACATGATCAATTTCAAGTTTTCATATACACAAATGCTTAAACCCAGTTTAATTCCCAATCTTCCTTAAACCAATTCTCAACTCATAATCCCAATAATTCAACTCTAAAAACATCTAAACCACCAAAAATTAGATTAGCAGCAACAAATACACTTCTGATAATCTAGAGTTTCCATCAAAACTCACATGCATGCCTAATTCCCAAATTACAAGATTGCTACATCAATTTCCATGGAATTCATCATCAAATCCATTACAACTACTCTCGATCATTGGAAATCAAGCTCAAAACTACAAGGTTAGGGTTTCCAAATGCCAAAACCCTAACTTCAAATTCAAATCCAGCACATGCATGACATCCAAATTGCAACTCCTAGCTAGAATTCATCAAATGAAGCAAGAATATGAAAAATTTGAGGTAAAAACATTACCTTTGGAGCCAAGATCCTCAAACCCCCAAATTCTTCCTCTTCTCTCGTTCTCTCTCTCTTTCTCAAATGAAAATGATGCAAATGAGGGTGAAAAGATGTGAGTTTCATTTTATACCTTTGTTGGGCCCATGCATTTTCACTTTAAAAAAAACTATCCAGATGCAAGGAGTGCGCTTCTCAGAAACCTAGAAAATTTTAGCTCTCTATCTGCACTCAGAGGAGCACGCTGCTCACTGAAGGAGCGCGCTGCTCATTGAAGGAGTGTGTTGCTTACTACGAGAGCGTGCTTCCCTGAGCTCAATCAAAATTCTGGCTCTCGGCCAACGCAAGGAGCGTGGTACTCCTACCCATTTCCAAAATTTGAACACTTAGACATTTCTCTATCAACCCGTACACATCTACAATGTATTAAACATGAAAATACACTCGTATATGAATCAAATACATGTTAAATATACATTAAATGCCTACACAAACATCTAAAGTCGGGCAATTTACGTCATCATGATGTCAAATGATAATTTAGGTTGTTACAACAAATCTCTTGTGCATATATTTATTGTACAACGCAAATGCTCCGCAATAAGAATGAAATAATTTCATTATTCCTCCATTTTATTAAAAAAAATTCCTTCTCGTACTTTTTATTATAATTTCTTTCTCAATTTTATTAGTATGAGTGAAGGTAGCTAGATAAGGTTTGAATATTATTTCTCTAGGAATCTAAGGATCTTCGAAGATCCTAACATGATTGTCATTGCCAATGCACCATCTCAAATCATGTTTTAGCAGCTCTCTCCCCCCATAGAACAATTCACCATAAAAAAGAATGATTGGCACCACATTTAGCTTCCATAAAACTAATTATGGGTAATACTTAGCTTTTATAAGTTGTTCAACAAGGATTGATCCTTTATAAGCAATTAAGCGCCTGCCTTGTTTTGCAACTAAAACTTGGTCGAACATAGCCATTTCTCTAAATCCTAGACCTCTATAAAATTTAGATTAGCATAAAAACCTCCATTTCCTCCAATGGATATTTTTCTTCATAAAGGAGTCACCCCACCAAAATCTTGCCATTAAGCTCTCAATATTTTCCAAATGCAAATTGGTAAGTTACAGCAGGTCATAGTATATGTCAATTTGTTTCCAAAGGCAAATTGATAAGCTAAAGCAACTCATAGTATATGTTGTAACTGCTTGGATAATAGCCACAAGGTTCTCACCTTGTTTCTTACCACCATAGAAGGTAGTCGTTCCAAATATTCCGAGTGACATGCTATTATAGAAATTATCACAGAAAATTGTATCCGAATCACAAACCAAATAAACCCTTCATTTTTATTGCTATTAATCTATACAAGTTATAGTACTATACAAAATGCGACTAGCAGTAAAAATATGTACATATTCAACTCGTTGCATAGCTCGTAGAAGGTGAGTGTTCTGTGATAGAACATGGCAAGATATCTCTGCTACGCATGTATGTCAAAAATTGTCGAGGGAGCTCTTGCAGAAGTGCTTGAACAATGGAGGCTTGTGAACCTATATATTAATTTAAAGAAAATATAGTAAGCAAATTAACCAGTATGAAACATGCATTGAGGAATATTTCAAATTGTAACAACCTGAAAGAAAAAATTTTAAATAATAAATATATTAGTTTTATATAAGTATTTTAAATTAGGCCTAAATAAACTAATTATATGATTATAATTAAACATTAATCAATCAATATACTCTTATGAATAACATTAATTTGGTTAATTCAATTTTGTAATAAATATATATATAATGATTTATGCAGCTCGCCTTATGAAAAATATTACATACACACCATATTCATGCATCGAAAGTAATGGTTATTTGATTGTACTTACCGTGTGTTTCACGCATTGGAACAAATTGTACAATATCTCGAGTGGCTACTCGTCCTGTTGAACTCTCCAAACGTATTCCATTATCAGCATCAAGTATCTGTAAATAGAAATAAATCAATCAAACACCAAAAGAAAAAGGTGTTCAAATGCATTGATTTAAACTTACTTTTAGAAAGCCAATGGCCGGTAGCTCACTAGATTAAGCACCTATCCCGCCTTATATGAGATGGCCCGCCTTATATGAGATGGGGGTTCAAATCTCCTCATTTTCATATGGAATGAGGCATTTGTTCCCTGTATTAATAGCTGCCTTTGATTTATTGATTAAAACAACTTATATATATATATATATGTAATGATCTAATGTAACAAATACTATAAGTTGACCCAAAAAAAAAAGAAAATTTGAAAAACTGGTTACTTAACTAAATGTTTCTCAACTTTAAATGCATCAAACTTTCAATACATTAGACAGCTTATAAAAAAGCCAAAACTGAAAAATCCAGAGAGTTGAACAACATATTTTTACCGAATCTTTTGTTCATTTATTTTATTTTATTTTATTTTTTTGAGAAGAAACAATTTAAGGTTCCCCCTAACTCGTTGGGACCTGGTCCGCCCTAATATGTCGAGTGTCCAGATACATGATATATAGGTTGACGGCTGACCCGTTCCCTCACAATGACTCGACTAGTCCCCACGTACACCAACCCGCCGCTAGCGAAGGATTTACCAAGGGTTTCAAAGCTAAAAATTACTGACTGACTTAGCATGACCTGAGAATCGAACCAACAACTTTCAAACCCCAATAGATGAAGTATCTCAGCCTCGAACCATCGAACCAATGCCGCATTGACACTATTACAGTTTCAATTTTGAACCACTAGAGAATATTACAGTTTCAATAAAACATTCAAAATCTGAAACTGATTTGAGATTATTATTATTAAAATACACACATCACCTTTTAAATTTTGATAGTTATTTAAGTTACATCATAATTGGGCCTCTTCTTTTAGATTCAAATATTTTTAATTCAATGTTTGTATGAATTCAAACAAATTGTCTTGGGATTGATTGATGTTGGTAATGGATGTTTACAATTAAAAGATAAAATTAGAATAGTAGAGGTACCTCCATTTCTTTAAAATCTGCACCTCCCACTCCAATAATAAGAATTGACAAAGGTAAATCAGATGCATTCACCAATGCATCCTTTGTTTCTTGAAGATCTGTAAGTACTCCATCCTAAACCAAGAGACTAATTAATATTTCATTAGGCCAAGATAATAATAACAATAATAATAATAATAATTTATACTATTTATAAAGTCAAAACTTCTTAATGTCGGTGTACCACTTTTTATAAAAATACCAAAATTATCCATTAACTAAAATTATATTTAACTTAAAAAAACAACAAATAAGGGCATTTGTGTAAAATGCCACAACTTCCTAAAAGGTTGCCACGTTGCTCAACCCACTTCTTTAAAAAACCGTCTTGAACCAATCCCATGCTCTTGATTTTCTTTAACTTCTTAGCTACATTCACATATAGAAAGAGTTGATGTTTGCTGTTATAATTAAATATTTATAGAATTTTTTTTTTGTAATATTAATAAATACAAGAGAACCGCCTTTTATTCTTTTTAGTAATTCTTAACCCTTTTGACTTTTTTAATAACTTTCAGCCTCTTTTATACTTTCCGATGGGCTAATAATAATAATAATAATAATTGTCAAATAAGGTTGTTTGCTATTTACCGTAATAATGAGCAATATATAGTACTTGTTTTGGTTGTAGACGAGGGACTGGCTTGCAATTTGTGCAGCTCTGTTAATTACTTGGCCAAATAAAGTTGGCCCTGCAAGAGTAACATTGTAAAGAGAATTTGAGTAAGCAGACATAATTCCTCTCACTCCTTCTACCTGCATGAAAAACACAAAAAAAATCAGTCCAAATCTAGTTCAAAATAAACATTATATGTGTTCAAACCATTTTTATTTTTTCTTTATTACTTTATCTTCAATTAAGGCTACTCCTGACATATTCGGAGTAAGCTATCCACTATATATATTTATATAATATGTGATCACATATGCACAAGTCATTTGATAACTTTCAAATCATATGAATTGATTAACTCAAAGATCCCAAACATATTGTTTAATAAGATGGAAATTAAACTAAGTAACAAAGAAAGATTTTTGAGTAAATCATTCCAATTTCTTGTATTAGCCCTTTTGCCATGACTTAACAAGAAAGTAATAGAACAAAGTGTCTTAAACTAGAACACCATGGCCCATTAAAATAAAGCACCCTATTAGTCCAAGTGATTCAATTTTCATATTCAAAATTAAGTAATTAACATCATGAGCCAACTTGCATAAAGTCTACATGTTAAATTACTAGAACATATATAATATAATTAGCACAAAGAATTTCGATTTTCCTCTAACATATATACCTCAGATTGATCATGTGCACTTCCATTCAAGTTAAAACAGTGAGACACAACTCCACTTAACTTTCCTCCAAATCCCCATGCAGGAAAGCGCTTATCAGAATCATAGAATTGTATCACTTCTCCAACTTCATATATAGCCTGTATATATATAGCAGCTTTGTTTCATTATATCATATTTTATCTCATTTTCTATATATATATATATATATATATATATATATATAATCTTATTATCTAAAAAGCATGATAAAACATAAAAGAGCAGTGCTATATGTACTCTCGGTCCAACGCAATTTTCCTACTCTAACACCTAACCTTTCTTAAATATTTATAGGATGCCCATAATTTTAGGGATGATGCGTAATACACGTACATTCCTATAACATTTAAAGAAGTTGGGTACTAATGTCAAAAAATGGCATTGACACTCAGCGTATGTAAAATATTTTTCAACATAAAAACTTTACCAGTTGGTATGCATTTAATCGGCCAGAAGGATCAATATAATGCAACGAATCTGGTGATCGAATATTTCCATTTGAAGCTGGAGCACAATTAGGAAATCTTAAAGTATAAATATAATAGCCATCAAATAGAATAAATTCAAAGCAAATAGAATACTAAAGATTATTAATCTTTTGTTTTTTTTTTTTTGAAGCTTGGGTATCCAAGTCAGCTTGCCCGCACCAGACCCAACTAATTCCAGTGGAGTACAAGCCTCTAGCTCGCTAAAGGGGCACCTTCTGAAACCCAAGATAAATCTCCGTTCAGGCTCATATCTTGGAATGGAGATACGAGAATGGATCCCTGGATCTAACCAAGTAAAGACTTTGGCACGCCCCATTCAACCACTCCGCCAGGCCAAACTTTGGTAAAGATTGTTATTCTCTAATATTGTTTTTAATTGAAAAAAAAAAATCATTAAGGACCAAAGGGAAATTTTTGTACCAGTGAAATCAACAGCAACCATAAAGTTAAGCTCATATCCCCCACTTGAAATATAGTCCAAAAAACTATATTGTGTTCTCTCTGAAAACCCTTCAACAAATAATTGACCTTTCATCATCTGTAAATGTGTGATATATATATAACATATATATTAGTTTTTTTTCTTTTTTTTTTTTGGGCAAGTAACATAATAGTTGATCAATTAAGCATGGAAACGTCATTTAATTATAATTAACTAATTAAAATTCTAGCTATAATTATATACTTAAAAATACCTTCATACGGTCTTGCCTAACAGAAGACGGTCGATGAAAATTGACTCCAATTTTTTCTTTATGAAGTTTTTCCAGGTCTGCTATGGATTTGTGGAGCTTCCTGTTGGAGAAAATTAATGACAGTATAAGATATTTGGAAATTTCCATAAAGGGCAGTAAAATTAATTTGCAACAAAATTTTTTACTTAAGAGCCCAAAAAGATAATTAGAACTCACCCTATAAGTTCATGATTCCCACTGTTATTGAAATCAAAACACTCCAGAACTAAGGGGTTATCCTGCATCAAATTGAGACCAAAAAAACAATAATGAAATGTAAATAAGAAGAGGAATATATAATATGGTGGCTTGTAAGTTATAGTAGCTTTTTTCAATTTTTAATACACTAGGTTCAACTACAAATAATATTTGTATTATATTATTATTATTATTATTATTATTTCTCGGCAGGTGTCCTCCTCCCCTTTGGGGCGAGACTGATCCTTCTGAATTCGAGGATTTGTAGAGACAATGACACCTCTCCCAACAGAGATAGGCGAGGAAGGGTTCGAACTCGTGATGAGTCTCTTAACTATACCTCGTAGTTCGATCTCAAAACCAGCGAACCAACATCATATTGCCATGTAACTATTAGAATCTTAATTATCATGAAAAACTTATAACAAAATTCAAATTCCTACCGTATTTTACATTGCAACAAGAATCATACATAAATACAAGAAATCAAAATAAATAAGCAACAAGCTTATATACCCTGGTTCCATATTGCTGAAGAGTCGAGCAAACAGGCTTCCAAGTGGGATTCAAGTTGTTATTCACCACTTCTGTTTTACAAATAGGAATATAATCACCACCTTCGACGATTTTCGATATTCGCAGAAACGGGTCCTAAATAGAAATAGAAATTAAAGTTATATAAGCCATCCATGAATTAATATTATAGCTAGTGAGAAAAAAATACATACACTTTTTGAAAAAACATCCTTGTTTTCCAAGTTAGAACAACGGAATATTATTTCGACGGTTTTCCTTGAAGCAACTGCTTCCTCTGCATGGATGGTAAGCGTCCCAAGGTTTCTTTTTGTTCCACCATCGCCATTTCTTCCTTGTAGTTTTAGTGTTAAACTCTTATTATGTTTAGTCACTATCTGCCATGAAGAACAAAGAAAAACAAACAAAACTTAAGAAGAATTATCACCTCCAAATAATTATATATCCCAATCACATTTTCCATTTTTATATATTCCATGTTACAATTTACAAATATGTATAGAAAAATCAGTTCATGCAGGTCTCTAATACACAAATATGTGTTTGCAAATTAACATTTGTTTGGATGAATATACAAAAGATTTGAATTGTTTTGAGCTCAAAGTTCATAATTATGTAGAGCCAGTTATGCAACATGAACAACATTCTTAGTAAAATTATATTGAAAAATTAAGAATCAAAAGCAACATATATATATACCTCTGACAGAAAGCAACTTGCTTCTCCAAGAAAGTCTTGCTCATTCAAATTCAGCATCTGCAAGAATTAATGGATATCAGAGTGTATAATAATTAAATAAATAAAAATTCTACTTCTGCCAAAGCGAATTCATTTGTTCAAATCTCAAAGGGAAACAAATATTTCCTTATCCTACCAAGAAAATGATCATTTTATAAAAGTGTTCAATGCATGAAGAGCACAAGTTTGTTCGATGCATGAAGAGCACAAGTTTGTACAATTGGTAAATAGGTGACTTTGAAACCCAAAGGCCCTAGGTTTAACTTTTGTCACTGCTTCACCCTAGGAGGTGAGGGAGATTACCAGGTTAAGAACCGGCCTGATTCCTCCCTGAATATACAGTGTGGTGATGGTGTTGGTTATACAACTCACAACTAATATTGTTTCTTTAAAAAAATAAAAATAAAAAGAGCACGAGATTAGAAAAATGTAAGGTACCTTTACAGGAATATTATGGTATGTACTATCAACATCAAATACATGAAACCTGAAACAGAACTTTTAAACATGTAAGGAAAAAAAAATACATATATATATATATATATATATATATATATATATATATATATATATATATATATATATATATATATGGATGAACATGTAAAGAAAAAAAGAATGAAAATAGGAAGTTAGGGCTAGTTTGGCTCATCATTCAAAAATAGTTTGGAAAAGAACTTCGTTTTCAAAAAAAAAAAAAAAAAAAACTGTTTTTAAATTCTATACCAAACCAGAGCCTACGTTATCCTCATTTTTGTAGAACAATGAGAAGCTTACACCAATGACTGAACAATCTCAAATTGATAAGAAATGGGAACTTTGCCAATCCAAACAGGATTCAATGTATTCATTATTACTTCAGTACGACTGATTTCCTCGAGTGCTCCATCACTTCTCTTTGCATACACTACTGCCATAGGATCACTCTACAACAAAAGGAAAAGTAAGAATGGAGCAAAACAACACTATTATCATACTTGATTGAAAAAAGAAAAAGAAAAAGAAATCTTCTTATACTAAATAATCCTTGTTACTAGCTAGTATATTGATGTTGTATGTTCATAGAATCAAGAGCCCTTTTTGCATTTTTCCCAATAATGATCTCCCCTTATTACCAGTTTGGTATAGCTTTTCAAAAGCTTTTTCGAACAAGCCATGGTATCAACCAGCCTCTCCAAAACAAGTAATAAAATTACTTTTCTACCAAAATATGGTTTAAAAGCAGATGTTGTCAAATGATCTTAAAAACTACTTTTGTGAATAAATAATTTACAAGTTGATCCTACTCTTTCCTATTTTTTAAAAAGGTTTTGAGGCAATTTTGGATGTGTGTCCTAGAGAATACTAGTTAGCTACCTAATCTCCAAGGAAACATTTCTCAAAAGCTTCATCTTTTTCCCCTCTAGAATATGAAAAGCTTAATTGTGTATTCATTTTACTGTAATTTGGTCCAAAAGCATATATTGTCAAACGACCCAAAAAACTACATTACTAAGTTGATCCTATTCTTTCCTATTTTCGAAAAAGTTTTGAGGCAATTTTGGAAGTATGCGTGAACACTAGGTTGGCTACCTAACTTTAAAAGCCAAGGAAGCAATATTTCTCAAAAACCTATGTCTTTCTCCCTCTAAAATATTAAAAGCTTAATTATGTATTCACTTTGGTATATAAACAGACATGAAAACTCACCAAGAGATATCTAAAATTAATTCCCATTTGTATTAAGAATTTTTTACTTTATATGATTATAATACCCTTTAAACATGATTGTGACAAAAAAAAAAAAGTAGAGAGAGTAGTACTTAGCATTTACTAGAGTAGAAAATCAATGATGATTTTGGTTTTGGAGGTGTTGTACCCTTAGAGCTTGTTGTAAGAAAGAAAGAAAAGGGTCTTTGAATGGGTGAAAAGACCCTTTAGCACATGTAAGTATCTGATGACTTTAATTAGCAAACCCTTATGGGCATCAAGGAATAGTCAAAGCTTGGGGATTCATTAGTGTAGCTGGAATAATCTCAACGTCCCCAAGAACCAATGAGAGGGGAGTTTCATAAAGCTCGAATGTTTCAATGGGGCCCTACTAGCTAAACAAGGATGGAGAATCATCAATAGTCCATTATCACTTCTCAACCAAGTACGTTAAAGCATAAATACCATCCAAACCAATAAACCAATAGTTCATGTCAGTCCAACTAAAAAAATGACCTTCATGGAGATGGAGGAGTATTTTGTATGTAAGATTTTACATCATGGGATCATATGAAGGGTGGGTGATGAGAAGAGAATTGATATATGGAAGGACCCATGGCCACCAAGACCAAATGCCTTCAGAGTAATAAGCCATGCAAGACAGGGAAACCAAGTCAAAGGGAGCTTATAGCTTATTTCCCTCAGCCAGGTTTTATTGGAAGGATATCTACAAAAAACTGAAAACAGCTAGAAAAGTATGAAAAGAATATTTTGGTTGTTTAGTCCTCATTGACTGGAAGGAGTATGGCTTTGGATATAACCTGTTCTAATTCATCAGATGATGTTGTTCACGTGTTTTTAGATGCAACTTTGCAAGAGCTTTTTGGTTTGGTAGCCCTTTGGGGATGGACACTTCGACTCTACAAGAGGAAAATATGATGGATGTTTCGAAATGTTGTTCATAGGTGTAGATGCTATCCCTTAGGACAGGATAATGGAAACCAATTTCCAGGTAGCAACATTTTTTGAAGCTCAATAACCTATAGTTGATGAGAATTATTCAAATAGCTAGGTGGGATATCAGACCCTACAATGTGGCACTCGTGGAAAAGAAGGAACAAAATGTTGTTCATAGGTGTAGATGTTATCCCTTAGGACAGGATAATGGAAACCGATTTCCAGGTAGCAACATTTTTTGAAGCTCAATAACCTCTTGTTGATGAGAATTATTCAAATAGATAGGTGGGGACCCTACAATGTGCAGATCATGTTTTGTGGACCTGAATCTTTATTAGTATCAATATTATCCCCTATTTAACCACTTTTAGGCCTAGGTGTGGAGTTTTACTCCAAAAAGCCTTTATACTAATGATAGTGAGATCCCAACTTATATTCCATGTGATGAACTTATAGATATTTGATGTGGGACAATTATTTCGATACACACATACCCAACAAATCTCCATCTTGGACAAAAATCTAAGTTCATCACAATCACATATCGCATGATCCATGTCAAATCAACTATCATCATCATCATTTCGAGGAGTAGCAACTACAGGACCCATTCGCGACCCATGAACACACGCGCGTTTTCCATCTTGACATATGTGCGTTCTAGCCGAACCATCGGTTTTAATACCACTTGTCACGTGGCTTGAATCTTTACTAGTACTGATATTGTCCCAACTTAACCACCTTTGGCTCAGGTGTGGGGTTTTATTCCGAAAGGCCTTGGTAATATTGAGGGTGAGATCTCAGCTTATATTCTATGTGATGAACTTGTCGATATCAGATGTACGACTATTATTTCGGTCTATAAATACTAAACAAATTTTCACCTTGGACCAAAATCTAATTTCATCATGATCACACATCACACAATTCATGTCAAATCAACTGTCACCATCATCTCAAGGAGGAGCAACTCGAGGAACCATCCACGACCCATGAGCACAAGCTTGTGCTCCACTTTGACATACGTACATCTCAGCCTAACCATTGGCTTTAATACCACTTGTTATGTAGTCTGAATCTCTACAAGTATTGATATTGTCCTAACTTAACCACTTTTGGGCCCAGGTGTAGAGTTTTACCCCAAAAGGCCTTAGTACTAATGAAAGTGAAATCTCAACTTATATTTCATGTGATGAACTTGTCCATATCCGATGTGAGACTATTATTTTAGTCAACAAATATCCGATGGATCACAGGGTTTGGAACTGTATGTCTATGCAACATGAAATGTAGCTTTAAAAGACTTATGGCTTGTCTAGGCATTAGTTTCCAGGCAAGGGATAGTCCAGAAAGTGGGGCAAGCTTTTTTAGAAAAAACTTAATCAATTATTGAGATGGCTAAAGCTATAGGTATCTTACAGGCTCTTGAAAAGTACTGCATGGATACTGCAAAGGTTCTAGTTGTTAAATCTAATTCTCAAGTAATGATCTACTGTATAACTAAAAGGTGAGATCAAGTGGTGAAGATTGAACCAGTTATACAAGACATGATCCATTTTACATTCGGATGTCTTGTTTGCCCAGGTGGTTTGGTTCATACCATAGTATGTCTTCTTAATACAAATACAAATGTTTTTTCTAACCAAAAAAAAAAAAAAAAAGTTGTCATTCACCCTCTAAGGTCAGATAGTGGCAAGAGTTAAACTTGAAAGCTATAGATTCTAAAGTCACCATTTTACCAATTATACCAATTCCATTTTATCTCATTATATAAATTAAATGTCCTTGAATTATGCATCAATACATAATTCAAGAGCATCCAACGTATATTCCTGAGGAATGTGCTAAAAATAAGTTGGAGCATAGTGTATGTGTAGCATAGCTCTATAAATTAAGGTCTTGAAAATAGATATAGTTAAAAGTTATAAATGGAAGGAAAACCATACCTTTGATGTCAAATCCATATCAACCAAGTTTGCGGCCGATAACGATAACTGTATAAGAAATGGAATGTTATATAATTGTGAAAGCATTGATGAACAAACCTATACTATTATGATGAAAACACTTATAACTAACTTTGCACAAGAATGCCTTTTTGCTATCCAAAATGTCCTTGAAATTTTGTATTGTACATTAATAAAAAAATAAAAAAATAAAAAAATAAAAAATATAAATGAAGCAAAAGCCTTATTATTAACCAAAGATCAATTTGTGATAGGATACCTCAAGTTGGGTGAAGAGAGCATGGAGACCGTTTGATTGGAAGAAAAAGTCAATTAAATCATTGTGGGTTGATCCTCCTGATGATGAGCCATTGGCATTGATGATGGTATTAATGGACCTGATTTGTTCCCCTCCTATTGCTTGCTGTCCTCCTCTTGTATCTGACCAACATCCTCCCATTTTTCACCTCACTCCTACTACTATTAATTATTCCTCAAGTGAATTATATATATCGCTTATATATATGATTATTAACTAGTTTTATTTAAACAAATTAAAAGGAGTTGTTAGATGACAAGAAGATCAATATAACTCAAAGAAAATAATATGATAAATATACAAATTTAGAACCTATTAATAAAAAATTAAAATAATAATAATAATGGGATTTACTTACTATTTCTATGCTGAAAATCACAGATATTAATTAATAAAAATTAAATCAAAATTTAATATTCATCTACTATTTCAATAGAACAGAAGAGAAGAACTCAATTTTCATGTATCAAACACTAGGAGATTTGGATAAGATTTAATAAATTAAAATAATAATAATAAAGAGCACACACACCCACACACACATATATGCTAATTAAATTACTTGAATATTAAGTAAACTATATTAAACAGTTGAAAGAAATAAAACGTACTAATATAATAAAAAATAAAAAAAAGTTTAACCAAGTGATGTACCATTAATTCATGAGCAAATGCAATATTATTTAGATGGGCTGTGGTGAGTGGAAAGAGGGCAATGGCAATGAACTGGTTTGTTATATGTTGCTTGCCTCCTAATTTATACTTGCTAGTGAACCTCGTCTATCACGCCAAGTTTTTAATAAGTTCCACCATATCATTGAATTTTATAAACAGAGACGAAGACTGGAAAAATCGTCCTTTGTTTTTTTTTTTCTTCGTTAAGTTGCCAAGAAAATTAATAGGAGACTAAGTACACGTCGTCTTTGCGGTCCATATAAGGTTTATTTCTACTGCCAACGTTGTCACCAATAATGCTTTGAGGTTGGGACTTAAGGTTACTGATTCAATTTATACTTTATGTTGGTTTAGTCGATAATTTTTAACTTTATCATCTTTGGTAACATTTTTGCTGACACCGGGTTGATATAGGGACTAATTGGGTTATGGTAAAAAAATGGGTCGGCCGTCAACTTATTCATTGTGTATCTAGATATATATATTATATGGGTGTCTAGATCTGGACACCCCACAGGTTAGGACACGCAGAGTCCTCAACGGGTTTGGGGGCCATGGGTTGTTCCTTCTCAATAAAAAAAAAATTATTTCTATTTGCATATTATATATATATATATATATATATATATATATTATGAAACATTATATGGGTAAAAGGCCAATTATACGGGTAAAATGAGTGAGGTTGGGACGCTTTACTATTGGGGTTTGAGGTTGCTGATTCAATTCATAGGTTATATTAGTTTAGTCGATAATTTTTAATTCTATCATTTTTGGTAACTCCTTCGCTGGCTCCGGGTTGCTGATTCAATTCATAGGTTATGTTGATTTAGTCGATAATTTCTAATTTTATTATATTTGGTAACTCCTTCGCTGGCTCCGGGTTGGTGTGGTAACTAATTAGATCGTGATAAAAAATGGGTCGGTCGTCAACCTATTCATTGTATATATATATATATTATATGAGTGTCTAGATCTGGACATCTCACTGGTTAGGGCAGACAGAGTCCTCAACGGGTTCGGAGGCCATGGTTGTTCCTTCATAAAAAAAAAATATTTCTATTTGCATATTATATATATATATATATATATATTATGAAACATTATATGGGTAAGAGGTCAATAATATTACTTTTTTAAGTCATGAATTGCAAGGAAATTTAATTTAAAGAAGATTAATGATATATAATTATTGGTCTCTCTTTTTATTTTTTTATTGGTCTCTCTCATATAACTGATTCTAGAGAAACCTTTATGATATACATAGTATCATTAGTTAAGAGGTTTTTTTTTTTTTTTTTAACTAACCTTTTTTATAAATGTGGAAACAATAAAAATATTTCTTCCTCGAAGGGAAAAAAAACAAGGTGAAAAGATAGAATATTATCACATCCGTACTTGGAAAATAAAAATATTTCACATCCGTACTTGGAAAATGAAGAATATTATCATTTTCTCTTTATCGGTTGTAAGTACTTGAAAAATAAGAAACGAAGAAAAACTTGCATGCCAAGTTTACCTTATTTTTTTAGTGTTGGAGTCCAAAACTAATTATCCGGATTTTGCTTTACCAAATGGGTTTTTAAGGGGGCGTTTGGTTAGTGTTTCGAATATAATTTTTTTGTATTCAAAAATTTAAAAACACAAAAAATTTATTTAATTTGAGTGAATCTAAAAAATAGTTTTTAACCTTTTATAAAAAAAATAAGTTATTTTAAAAAATAATAAAAAGCCATTTTCTGAGTTTTTTTATTTTTATTTAATTTGAGTGAATCTGATTTTTATTATAAACTAATTAAAATTATTTAAAAAAGAAAAGAAAATAAATAGGTATATAAAAGACTAGTGGTTGGTTTCAAGTTTTTTAGCATTACTAATGTTATTGAAACATACTTAAATTAGCAAACATACTTTTAATATTATACTCTTAAAAATTATTAAATTATTTCGAATTACACATTGATTACTTAACTCAAGGCGATCCAACGGCCATAGTATCAAAAGTAAGGGCCAAAAATGTATTTATTTAATAAAAGACTCTTAAGCGCCACGGTACAATCTACTGTTTAAGCTACGTTTGGTTCGTAATTTAAAAATAAGAATACAATTTAAAAAATAAAAATTTAAAAATTAGTGTTCTTATCGTTTCTTGAAAATAATATATTTTTTAAAAAAATTATTTTAAGTTTTAACCAACTAAACACGTATTTTATATTTTTTAATTTTAAAATATAAAAAATTGTATCTAAATTTTAAACCAAACGCAATTTTATTTTTATTTACTTAATTACTTTTTTGACATAGTTGACTTGAATGAGAAAAAATTAAGTTGGTGTTGACTCATTGAATGCTTCATAGTTTTCTCCAAAGAGATCAATCAAGGAAGGTGTTGTTGCCGCGTCAGGTACAAGTGGTAGACATGCTGATGATTGCAGGATGACGTCTCTTGAATATTCAGCAATTGCCTCATCATATATTCGCTCACGGTTCCGTAAGTAATTTTCAATGAAAAAGCTTCAGTAATAGATGTAATGTTGAGGAATAAAGCACTAAGAGCGAAATGGATACGGCGGTTCATGCACAACAACCAGTCATTTTAGGCTAGGGTAATTTCAAGTATTCATGGTGCTTCGACAGATGATTGGGTTCGTGGTAGTGGTCACGGTGTTACCTATCAAAGTCCATGCAAGTTCATCGCCTTGCTTCACTACAACAAAAAAAGGTTTTTAGCGACAAAAATATTTATTGCTATATCTAAATATTTTGTCGCTAAATGATTTTGCCGACGAAATATATTTTGTCCCTCATTGTTGCTAAATGTCCGTTGCTAGAATCTTAGCGACAAAATTTCAGCATGTCACTAATGAAAACATTTAGCGACATACTTTTGTAGCTAAGTAACGATCAAAGTGAGAAAATATATAGTATTTAGCAATAAATGTTTTTGGTGCTAAGTACAATATTAAGCGACAAATGATTTTGTCACTAAGTAATAATTATAGCAACAAAAAAATATAATTTTTGCGACAAAACCTTTTGATACCATTAAGAATCTTTTAGCTTCAAAACTCTTTTTGTTACTGAATTATTTACTTTATGAATATATTTTGCGACAACATATATTGTCGCTAAAACACTTCATGCAATTAAATACAATACACACATATATATATATATATATATATATATTCACCTATATCCATAAATTAAACAATAAATATGCAATTAAATATAATTTTAAATTCAACTAAATTTGGAATGACATATTTACTAAATATACATATATTTCAATGTTTAAACAGGGAAAGCACATTAGCATTCACCAAGCCACAAACTTTACTGTTACAAAACGACATTATTCCTCTCTTTCTCTCTCCTTCCTACATTAATTTTGAACAGTTCATAACAAAATTCTTCAATTAAGCCTCTGCAATGTCCTTTTTGTTGGCTTAGACATGTGTTTCCATATTCAAGTAACACATCCTCTTCACTTTCTTCTTTCTTCCCTGATAAGATAGGTTAAGGAGTATTATCAAGTAAAAAGAGGGCAGTTTTTTAAGTGATTACTGAGACTCAAATTTCTCAAAAGTGAAACTGAATTTTTTATAAACAACTAATAGAGGAAAAGGAATAGCATGAATTTTTTTTATAAACAATTGAATTTTCAAGACAAAGAACAATTATGACAATTAAGTACATGATGCACAAGAGACTCACAAGATTTTCAGATTTGGAATTTGAGACAAGGTTGAGGGAATTGGACCCTTCAACTAATTGTTCTTTAAGGTCCTGTATCAGAATTTGACAAATAGACGCATACATTAACTATTCTTGCAGGATAACATGAAATAGCATGCTCCAAGTGGAAACCTAGGTAGGAGACAACTTACAATTCTTCTAGATTTTTAAGTCTAGATATAGAGAAGGGTATGCCTCCCTCAAGCATATTCGCCGATAAATCACTGAAAAAACAATATAATTACATGTCAAGACATGCAAATTCTAACATAACCTGTTGGTCAGAGAAAGTAAACTGATAAAAAAGATAAAAAGAAGGAAAAAAAAAAAAGGCAAGAGGTAAGTGCTTACATAATCCTAAGAGCAACACAATTGCCCACTTCATCTGGGATTTGCCCGGTTAAGCGATTCCCCTTTAAATGTCTGCACAATGATAAAACATGGTCCAAACAAATTCCTTTTTCTCATTATGTTAACTGTATCAAAAGTTCCATAATTGACTAGATTAGTTTAGAAGATTTTTAACAGTTTAGTAGAATTAGATTCACACAAAATTCATATGAAAGTTCCTTAAGTCAATAGATTAAATGTTTAAGCAAAAGCTCTTAACATCTTGTATTGAGCTCTTTTTGGAAGATCGTCTCCTTTATATTTAGGCATCTTAGATCTTAAAAGAGAGGTGAGAAGGAAGGGAGGGATTCAAACAGTTACATGAAACTTGCATTTCCTCTCTTCACCCAACTATGGTTACTGAAATGAGGAAGTATAGCTACATTTATTAAACATTGATTGGTGTGACCGATCAGGGAGTTTCCTCGTCTTCTTTAGTTTTTCGGATATAAAACTACAACAGCAAGCAAGTATAGCTACATTTTCCCAACCATTGCTGCACATAGTAAATGAAATATCATCCAACACAAATTCATCCATATTTCCAGCTACTTTAAAAAAGAAAAAGAAAACAGTTCTTGATTTCAGAAACTAGAAATAACATCTCCAGCTTCAAATTCAGATTTCAAACATCCAAAAAACCAAATAAATTATCGTCACTACAAATCCCTAACATCTTCAGCTTCAAATTCTCAACAAACAAAGCAAATCTAATCAAACAATAACAATAACCAGAACAAAGAAAAATATCTACAACAAACACACCACCAGGAACAAAGATAGAAATCCAGATCTGAAGAACAAACCTAGAACAAAAATCCTCGACTAGTGGAATCCAACACATCCGAGATGCTAATCTCATCTATGATCGCTGAATCTCCCAAAGAAATCCTTCCAGTAAATCACAATCTCTGATTCCGTTTAGTGAAATTAAAGGAAATCGAAGAAAACAGAAGAGAAGTAGAGAACGGATGAAGAAGAAGAAGCGAGAGGGCTTGAAGCTATTACCAATGCCATCCTCGCGATCTTCAATTCTCTGTTTCGATTTCTCCAAAATAACAGACGAAGAAGAAGAAGCAATAAAATATAAATTTTATAAGCAGTTTTCTTTTGAGGTTTTCCAATCAAACAAAACATGGAGCAAAACTGCAGGTAAAGTGAGTAATTATACGAAGTGCATGTGAATTATCGCTAAACTAGCATTTAGCAATAAAATATAAATTTTCTAGCTATTTAAATTCTACAACTTTGTTAAATACACAGCGACAAAATCATTTTTTATCGCTAAAACTACCACTTAGCAACAAAATAAAATTTGTTACCATTTCTTTATATAATTTTCATATATACGGCGACAAAATTAATTTTTTATCGCTAAAACTAGCATTTAGCAACAAAATAAGTTTTATCACTATTTCTTTATATAATTTGTATATACATAGCGACAAAATTATTTTTTCATCGCCAAAACTAGCATTTAGCGACAAAATAAATTTTGTCACTATTTCTTTATATATTTTTATATACATAGCGACAAAATTATTTTTTTATCGCCAAAACTAGCATTTAGCGACAAAATAAATTTTGTCACTATATTTTGTTGCTAAGAAATTGTCGCTAAAAGCCCTTTCTGTTGTAGTGCTTGCTTATGACATGTTGGCCCATATTACAACTTTCGATTGGTGAGGGCAAAACCTTTTGGAGGATAGGTGGATTGGTGTCACAACTCTAGCCGAAGCCACTCCTAGCCTTTACCCTATCTCTTCTCTTCATGAATCCCCTATTTGAGCCTCTGTAGTTTCTCTTAATAGTCTTGATACCTTCAGCCAGTCTTGGAACCTTTCATTTATCTAGAGCACTCATTATTCATGAAGCGGATGAGATAACATCTCTCATTTTGAGGCTTGATCAAGTCTCTTTATTGTCATGTCCCGACTCTATCACTTGGTCTATTAATCCTTCATGAGGCTTTTAATGCAATTATGCAAGTCGTACGTATTTTGAGGTTCTTAACAAATGTCCATCTATCCCTTCTTTTAACATTGCCTATTCTATCTGGAATGCTCACATCCCCAATAAGGTTAAGGTATTTGGGTGGATGCTTGCTCATAGGAGATTATGCACTATGGATGTTCTTCAAGATGGATTACCTTCGCTATGTATTTCTCCACATGTATCTTTGCTATGTATGCAGGCCAATGAGTCAATTGATCATCTATATTTCTCATGCCCTTTTTCAATATGGATATGGGAAAGTTGGTTGGTATTCTTGGAAGAAATATCCTCAACTCCTTCTAATTGTGTGGAGGCTTTGTCACTATCCCATAGGGGTGTAACGGGTTGCGTTGGGTCAGGTTCGAGCCAAAACCAACTCAACCCAAACAGTTCAAGTTAGAAAAAATGAAACCCAATTCGAACCAAACTAGCTCCTTCACCTAACCCGAACTAGATCGAGTTGGGTTGGGTTGGTCATTTATTTGGGTTGAGATACCTTGAATTTTTATTTTTTATTTTTTCCTTTTTTTCTTCAGGAAGATGGCTTGAATTTTAGAAAAAATAAAATAAAAAAAACATAAGAAGAAAAACACAAACAAAGAAGAAAAAGAAGAAACGTAGAGAAAAGCAAATCGAAGAAGAAGAAGAAACGTAGAGAAAAGCAAATCGAAGAAGAAGAAGAAACAAAGAAGAAGGGTTGAGAGGTTTTACGTAGAAAGCTAAAAAAGTTGTGATTTAGGTTTGGGACTTTAGGGGTTTCGTTAATTTCACGATTTGGTGGCTTTAGGGGATAAGAGATTTAAGGGTAATGTTAAGTTCAATTTGGTTCGGGTTGGGTTGACTTGGGTTCCAAGGGTGTTAATCCATGACCCAACCCAAACCATTCGGGTTGAGATTTTTTCACCCAACCCAACCCATAGGGTTGTGTTTGATTTGGTCGGGTTGAGCCATGGATTGACACCCTTGGAACCCAACCCAACCCGAACCAAACCGAACCCAACATTACTCTTAAATCTCTTATCCCTTAAAGCCACCAAATCGCGAAACTAATGAGACCTCCAAAGTCTCAAACCCAAATCACAATTTTTTTGGCCTTCTCCGTAAAACCTCTCAACCCTTCTTCTTCTTCTCCGATCCGTTTTTTCTCTTCATTTCTTTTTCTTCTTCTTAATTTTCAATTATTTATTTTAATTCTTCTAAAGTTGAAATATCTTCTTGAAAACAAAAAAAACAAAAAACAAAAAATTTCAAGTCATCTCAACCTAAATGACTAACCCAACCCAACCCGAACTAGTCCGGGTTGGGTAGGAGCTAGTTTGGTTCGGGTTAGGTTTCATTGTTACCAACTTGAACTGTTTGGGTTGGGTTGGCTCGAATCCGACCAAACCCAACTTGTTAGTCGTTACACGCCTACTCCATAGAGTGATATGATGAAATCTCATGCAATGTTATGCATTGCAGAGATTGAGCAAGCTAAAAAAATAAATCCAAGGTGATATGGTGAAATCTCATGCAATGTTATCCCTCATTTATTTGCTTGGATTTGTGGGTTTTGCAATAATTTCTCTAAAGTCTACAACTCAAGCTCAACTAATCATTTTTCCCAAATACGTAGGGTTGACTACATAAATCTGCTTCCTTTATCTGATTTAGTAGATTCATGTCATAGTTGATCTCACAAAGTTTTACGTCAGTTGTCAGCTACCTAACATGACCTCCCTCCTTTATCCGAGCTTGGTACCAATTGTGTTTGAAGATATGCAAATATACTTAGTACAAGCGAGTTTGTTGTTTCTCTAGAGTATTGCTCTAAATTTCTATGATTAGAGCTAGGGAAGAAAATAAAATTAAATTCCTACCCTTGTCATCCCGAAATGTTGTCATTTGACTCTTGTTTGGTATAATTCACATCATTTTCAGAAAAAACTTCAAGTTGTTATCCGCCAAACTTCATGTTTTTATCTATAGAATTAGAACTTTCAATTGTTTTAGGAAGATGAACCAAATCTTTCCTAGCTTGAACCTCCTACATTGTAGAGATTCCCATTGGGGAGCCTTACGATGATAACTAAATAGACAACCATCTGAACTTCATATTAAGTTCTACATTCATAGTCTTAAGTCCCATAAAGCTTTACCATCTTCAAATACAACAAATTATAATCATATATATCCTCTATTATGTCTAGCTCAATACTATAGGTCCTGTTCCTCCTCATTGCTATTTTATTGTCACACTAAGATGTATATTTCCCTAGTTATGGCCTAAGAACCACCGTGACCGTATTCATATTACAATACTTTAGAATAACAGATTTCTCTTCCTAAAAGTACTAATGAATATTCAGATATGTACCAAAGAGTTCAGATATGCATAAAAATTCAAATGGCTTGAAAGGAGGAACACAGACCAAAGAGTGCAATTCAAAACACAAAATCATGCAGAGCTCACAATGAACATCAGAAAATAAAGAGGAGAGGGAGGAAAATGTAGATGAAATCAATAACTAGGATGATCGTAGAGATAAGCAGGAAAAGTTGATAGAGAACACAATAATCAATACAATTTCCTCTCAAAATGAATAGAATCTCAATTTGGAATCTCAAGGGCCTAAATACCCAAAAATTAAAGTAGATGCAAAGAGTCCATGGCCTGAAGCAATTTCATCTAGGTGGAAACTAAGGTCAGGGAAACTTGGCGAATTGAAAGCCAAGCAGTGGCATTTCTATCCCCGGGGAAAAAATAGAGATGTCTCCTACGCTACCCGTAATATGTGGAAGTATCGGCATAATTTCAATAGAGTCATTCGGTCTAAATGCTACATGTAAAACATAAGCTAAAAGGAACATTGGCTTTCACAATTCCATCTCCGTCTACCAAAACTGCTCAAAATGTTTCAAAAAACGTAGGCATATGACGCACAAAAAGCTCACGCCCTTCTTAATCTCTAAAGAAAGGGCGTCCTAACATCAGCACAGTTTATGCAATGAGACGCAAGGAGAGCTTTGGAATGATTTTAAGAACCTGCAAAAAGAATGTGTGCAGGCCATCATATGGTGAAAGGATACTTCAAGTTGGACTAGATGATTTTAATGAAGCTATTGAAGATTCAGAGATAGAAGACCTCTAATGGAGATATAAAATAGTATTCCAAGTGCAACAGACAATTAGGAGACTGAAGAAAAACCCAAACTTGATTAAGGATTCTAATCAAACGAGAATGATGGGACTTGTTTCCAGCCTAAAAAAATGTAGCTAGTTTCACCCACAAATACTTTCTCCCTTCACTTATGAAGATTGCTCTTTCTCAAGAAACAGGTTTTATGCCCAAGCATTTTAAAGATATTAACGCTTGGAGCCAACATGGGGGCTTTACAAATGAGGCAGTGGTATCAATAGCAAGGTAGAAAATACAAAAAAAGACCACTCTTTTGTATGTGAATTCTCATCTACAGTTCAGGAGAGTTGCACGAGCTTTAAATTAATAAAAAGATCAGTAGCAATTCAAGAGAGATGTTGATAAAAATGCAAAGGAATGAGCAGTAAACAAGTATGAGATTTACAATAACAAAAATGTAGAATCAAATGACCATAGTTTGGGAGAGAATAACTTATTCTTACATCAGACCAATTAGCTAGAACAACACATCAATCAACC
Source organism: Paratinospora sagittata (assembly GCA_035771175.1). Taxonomy (NCBI): domain Eukaryota; kingdom Viridiplantae; phylum Streptophyta; class Magnoliopsida; order Ranunculales; family Menispermaceae; genus Paratinospora; species Paratinospora sagittata. Next base: position 2,007,603 of record CM069612.1, read on the forward strand.
AAATTGAACAAAAAACAAAGCTAAGAACAAATTGTAGCAGAATTCTTCTAAGGTATCATTGCCAAAAGAGCTATTCTAGATCAATAAGCCACACCTCAACTAAATAAAAAAAATAAAAATAAAAACGAAAGAAAGAAAAAAACCTAGATAAAAAGCAGCAAAATCTTGTGTCTTAGCTAGTCACAGAACAGGAAATAGTTAAAGCTATCGATGAATTTTCTTTTTTTCTTTTTTTTTTGGGTCATAAACTATCAATGAATTTACTTTTTTCAAAAACATTCAGAATGTCTTCTCTTTCAAACTTAAAGAATTAAAAAAAAAAGAAGGGGGGGAAGAAAAACAACAAACTAATCTAAGTAGGAGGATCATGTCCAAGAACTCTTGAATAGTTGAGGGAAACTCAATTTCACCAAAATCACCTCCATTTTTGCACCTTCTTGAAGCAGCAGCAGCAGCTTTGCCCAATAGGCAATTCTCAACCTTTCCCTATTATCATCACCAAAATCTTCCAAAACATAGTTAATCCACCCATCCAACCTCTTCAATTCCGTCTCGCATTTGGGCCCCTTTGCCCCATCAATCTTCAAATAAAACCTATCATCATTGCATCAACAGCACAGTCCTCGACCCTTAAAGTCATTTTGATATTCTTTGAAACCCAATGGATCCAAAAGCAATTTCAATCATATTATCTTCATGCTCTCCCTCGACAACTACTCCGCTATTCTAACATCTATCTTGGCTATTGGACTCAATGGTATGAAATCGAACACCATTAACAACGGGACTTTTGACATGAATACCCCTCAAAAAACTAATAATTTCACAAATGCCATCCATTACAAAATAATGTCAAATTTGCCTCGTTTTACTGTTCATTGCACAGTCAGCGCTCCAAACAAGCGCCACGTCAGCGCGGAGGTGGAATTTTTTAGGGTTGAAGGGAAGACGTCTTTTCAAAAGACGCCTTCCCTTCAACGCTATTTTTATATTGAAGAGAATGCGTCTTTTGAAAAGACGCCTTCTCTTCAATACTTTTTACCTGAAGAGAAGAGAAGGCGTCTTTTGAAAAGACGCCTTCCCTTGCAATTTTTTATTTTATTTTAAGGGAATGCGTCTTTTAAAAAGACGCCTTCCCTTCAACCCTACATAAACCCCACCCGCGAGCAGAAACTCACTCGCACCACTCCTCTCTCTGAAAAAGTCTTCGGAAACTCGCCGTCGTCTCGCTCCGACACCGACGTCTCGCTCCGACGCCGACGTCTCGCTCCGTCTTCGTGTTGCCATTCTCGATCACTAAACAAAGGTGACACTTTTTGTTTTGGGTTTTTTCTGTTCTGGGTTCTCTTCATTTTGAAGGTAAATCTCTATGCTTTTGTGATCTTCTTCTCGTCTTGCTTTCCTAAGAACAAAAAAAATAGTGTAAAAAATTCTTTCTGGGTGTTGTTGCATTGCGTTTTTGAGGCAATTGTAGAGCCGAATTTTTGATGTTTTGTTTGGGTTGGAAATTCCTTGTTTCCTCTGCAATATGGTTGTTCTTTGTTTTGATGTTGGTTTTGGCAAAGAAAAAAAAAAGTTCTTGGCTGGGAAGAATTTTTTTTTAACTTGAGAGAGTCAGTTAAAGGCAAATATAGATTACGTTTTCATTTCTGTTAATGTGAAATTATGGACCACTTTATCTCAAATCAATAATGTGATGATCTTTTAAAATATGTATGCGAAGAAATCAGAAAAGTTGCTTACATTAAGCAATTTATTTTTCTATATGGAGGAAGGAATATCTATCCATTTAAATTGCACTTCTCATTCATGGTTCTTGTGACGTGCCAGGTAACTAATTTCCAAATTCATGCATGACATGATTTACGTGGTCGCCTCATGGATTTTAATTATTACTACTGTTTCTTCAATGAGAATGAAATGATTTTGGATGAGATACATTTTCCCACAGTTATAGTCATTAGGCAAAATAAGAAGCACAGCACAGTTTTGGAATTTTTGGTTGCTGAGCTTCTGTGATGGAAATTTTTAATTTCATAAATATAAATTCCTTGTCAACCTTAGATTTATAATGCAAAACACCATCCTCTTTGAAGCTACTCTTAAGCAACTGGTTCATTATTAAAGTAAAAAGAAAATCTCAAGGCATAGATACCATTATTCTACTAGATAAGCTCACATTTCAAGGTCAACTTCAATTCAAAATATACAGTTTCTGAAAGAAGTTGGTAGAATATTGGAACTTCAGAAAAAGAGGTATGAATTAGTGAATGACATCATAATAAGACTGGTGTGGCAAGAAAATATGACTTCTAACAATGCAGTTGCTTCTACATATTTTTAAGTTTTAACCTTTCATGAAGAAATGATCTGACATGGGAATGGGATTCCGTCGACTCCGGGGGATCGGGGGAGGATAGTGGGACGTGCCGGAAGTGGTCGGGTTAAAAAAAACCAAGTGGTTTGGATTCGGTGAGGTCGAACAGTTTAGAAAAAGCTTATGTTTTTGATTTAAACTTGAATTCGAGATGGGGGTCCAAAAATTCAACTGGACATGGGAATGGGATTCCGTCGACTCCGGGGGATCGGGGGAGGATAGTGGGACGTGCTGGAAGTGGTCGGGTTAAAAAAAACCAAGTGGTTTGGATTCGGTGAGGTCGAACAGTTTAGAAAAAACTTATGTTTTTGATTTAAACTTGAATTCGGGATGGGGGTCCAAAAATTCAACTGGACATGGGAATGGGATTCCGTCGACTCCGGGGGATCGAGGGAGGATAGTGAGACGTGCTGGAAGTGGTAGGGTTAAAAAAAACCAAGTGGTTTGGATTGGGTGAGGTCGAACAGTTTAGAAAAAGCTTATGTTTTTGATTTAAACTTGAAATCGGGATGGGGGTCCAAAAATTCAACCGGACATGGGAATGGGATTCCGTCGACTCCGGGGGATCGGGGGAGGATAGTGGGACGTGCTGAAAGTGGTCGGGTTAAAAAAAACCAAGTGGTTTGGATTCGGTGAGGTCGAACAGTTTAGAAAAAGCTTATGTTTTTGATTTAAACTTGAATTCGGGATGGGGGTCCAAAAATTCAACTGGACATGGGAATGGGATTCCGTCGACTCCGGGGGATCGGGGGAGGATAGTGGGACGTGCTGAAAGTGGTCGGGTTAAGAAAAACAAGTGGTTTGGATTCGGTGAGGTCGAACAATTTTGATTTTTCATTCATTAAAAAAAAAAATTATCAAGAGAAGGCGTCTTTTGAAAAGACGCCTTCTCTTGAACTAAAAAAAAACTTTGAAGGGAAGGCGTCTTTTGAAAAGACGCCTTCCCTTCAACGTTAAAAAAAAAAAGTGAACGGAAGGCGTCTTTTCAAAAGACGCCTTCCCTTCACCTAAGATAAATCGTTTCTTTTTAGTTGAAGGGAAAAAGACGCCTTCCCTTCACCTAAGGGAAGGCGTTTTTTTAAGTGGAAGGGAAGGCGTCTTTCTTCCCTTCCACTTAAAAAAATTCCACCTGGACGCCCACGTGGCGTTTGTTTGGCGCGCTGACTGTGCGATGACTGTGCAGTGAACAGTAAACTATGGCAAAGGTGACATTATTTTTGAGGGGATGGCATTTGCGAAATTATTCTTTTTTTGAAGGGTAATCATGTAATTTGTCCATTAACAACGCCTACAAACTTAATTCGCATGTTAGGCCCACATGCCACAAAATACAACACTTCGTTTAATTCAAAAGAAACATGTTGAGTAGGGTTTTAGCCATTATTTTTGCAACAGATCATGAACAAATACCTTGAGGGAGGATTATATAAATTTAAAAAGTTTAACAACAGGTTGATCTACGTACTTTTTGCTTGAACCATTTTGGGAAAAACATTGGTTGTACTTGCATGATATTTTTAATTACTTTCCTTCGTTAGTTTCTCCTTATGGTCCTGTAATCTTTTAATTGTTTAAAATGTATAATACTATTACATTTCTTGTTGTTTTCATTCACGACCATCCCACCTATATATTACAAAGTAGCCTAAAAATCAGGAAACATGTTCCGTCTAAAAACAAGAAACATGTTCCGTAAAAACAAGGAGTTTTGTTTCGTTTTCCTCGCCCTAGCTCACCGTCAACTTCTACACCTTGCTCCCCCACCGTATTCTCCAACCCCTCATCACGCTCATCCTCATGTGCGGGCTGTTGCTCGGGCTGCACCATACCACCAGACCCCCCTCGAGGGTGGACGCTGATTCCAACCCCCCCTCAACGCACACAGCACCATCATCGGCACCCTCATCGTCACTCCATGCTCCATCCTCATTATTTGCCAGCACAGGAGTCACCACATTCCTTGGTTGGTTTGGCGCAAAAGGAAATTCTTTCTCAAAGAACTTGACATCCCTTGACACAAAGTACTCATGTGTTTCTAAATCATACAATTTCCAACCTTTCTTCCCAAAAGGATAGCCAACAAAGATACATTTACGGCTCCTACTTGCAAATTTATCTCCTTTGTGTCGTTGATTATGAGCATAGCAAAGACAACCAAATACTCGAATAGCATCATAAGAAGGCACTTTCCCAAACAACATTTCATATGACGATTTAGTCTTAAGTAAAGTGGAGGGTGTCCTATTAATCAAGTGACACGCTGCCAACACACATTCACCTCAAAATTTGATTGGTAAGTTCCCTTGAAATCTTAGGGCTCTAGCCACATTTAAAATGTGTTGATGCTTTCTCTCAACTCTCCCATTTTGTTGAGGAGTCCCAACACAAGAAGTCTAAAAAATAATCTCATTATTTTGAAAATAATCATGCAAACAATTAAATTCGGTCCCATTGTCACTTCTCACACGTTTTATTACTTGGTCAAATTGACGTTCAACCATAGCAACAAAATTAAGAAACATAGATTCAACTTCCATTTTATTGCAAAGTAAATAGACCCAAACTCCTCTTGAAAAATCATCTACGATTGTCAAAAAATAGGTAGCCCCACACGAAGAACGAGCCTTGTAAGGCCCCCACAAATCCAAATGAACAAGTTCAAAAATCCTACCAGCGTTATTCGTACTAATTGGAAAACTAAATCTATGTTGCTTTGCACGCGGACACACATCACAAGCTTTAGTATTTGTCCTACAAGAGTGACTTACAGCCGGAATCATCTTCAATATTTTCTCTGACGGATGCCCCACTCGTTGATGCCATAACTCGAACGATGAATCACCATCCACTGTCAAGACCTTCACTTGAGGAACACCACGGAAAAAATAAAGTCCATCCAATCTTTCACCCGCTCCAATCACCTTCCTCGTCGGTTGGTCCTGTATAACACAAATATTATTAGTGAATTGTACAACACAATTTGATTGATCGATTAATTGAGTAACAGAAATTAAGTTGCATGTCAATTGTGGGACATAAAGCACATTGTAGAGCTTCAATCCTCCTGGCAGTACGACATTCTCCTCTAGGTTTGCTTCTGCCGTGTTTCCATCCGGCAAACCCACTGGGCAGTATTGCACTTTTCTCACATTCTTCAAAATAGACAAGTCGCACGTCACATGGTTCGACGCTCCTGTATCGATAATCCATCTAAAATGACTGTTCTTACCATGTAGTTGATCTTTTGTTTTGTCGAAGTTCAAAAATGCAAGAAGTTGCTGCAGTTGCGTTGCGGAAACACCTGCAAGAGCCGCAGCGTCGGTTGCACTCGCCAGCCTCTGCGAGTTCCCTGCGTGCTGCCCAGATGAAGTTCCAGCCCCGCCAATTTTATGGGCGCGGACAGGCGGTGGGCCATGCCCTCTGCCACGGCCAGAACCTGCACGCCCACCTCCTCTTCCTGTCCGTCCTCCACCACGACCCGGTCCCTTTCCTCCGCGAGGTCGGTCCCCCCACCATTCAGGGAACCCGTGTAATTGAAAGCAAGAGGATTCGGCGTGGCCTTCTCTATTACAATGTTTGCCAAACTTATCAGTAGTATCCTCAAAACGAGACTTACCACGCGTATCAGGCTGAATTGCGAATGCCATGATACTATCTCGTCCATCCTTGGATGACTCGCCGCCACGCAGTCGTTCCGCTTGAATCACTTGTTGATATGCTCGATCAAGCGTCGGCAATGGCTCTTGTCCAAGCAGATTTGATCGAATTGAAGCATATGCTCCATCGAGGCCGATAAGAAAGTGATGTAGACAACCCTCTTCTCTCAGTTTTTCTACCTGCGTGACTATGCTACACGTGCAACCTCCACACTTACAAACCGACACTTTCACATATGTGATCAATTCGTCCCAGATTTTTGACAAACGACCAAAATAAATTGCCATAGTCTCGGCTTTTCCTTGCTTGCACTCTCCCAAGGATGTTTTTAATTGACATATACGAGTACCGCTTACCACACAAAATCTATTTTTGAGATTGTTCCACAGAAGTTGTGCATCATCATATTCTCCAAGGGTCGACCGAATGGACGGCTCAATGGTATTGGTCAGCCATGACACCAACATCGAATGCACAACTATCCAATCCTCAAGTTTCTCCTCTGTTGTTGGCTTCGGAACCTTCCCGTCCACAAAGCCAAATTTTCTCTTTGCCTTAAGCGAGGTTCGAATTGCCCTCGCCCATTCATCGTAGTTCTCACCACGTAATTGAATCGGGGTAATGATGTTTCCCGGACCGTCACTCGATCCAAGATGATACGTCATATCCACCATTTTGTCACCCTCTCCGCCAGCCATGAACTCAGGCGCACTGTTCACGCGCACTGTTCAAGCCGAGCCGCACTGTTCAAGCCGAGCCGCTCTGTTCAAGCCGAGCTGCTCTGTTCAAGCCGAGCCGCACTGTTCAAGCCGAGCCGCACTGTTCAAGCCGAGCCGTTCTGTTCAAGCCGAGCCGTTCTGTCAAGCCGAGCCGTTCTGTCACGACGCCCCTGACGTCGGCTAACGTCATGACCGGCACAGCGTACTATACACTGTACATATTCATATACAGTATATAATACACTGTCAGCCTTCACGTACTCTCACAAACCATCCCAAAATGTACAATAATTTTTTTTTTAAATATATGCCCACACATCCCATCTAGATGATAATACATATATCTATAATGTGTGATACTTATACATATCAAAATAACAAAAGCTATTTCCTCCAAGCAGACATACACATACCAGACTCACTCACGGAGTTTCCTTTTCCCTTCGACTCAGTACCTGAAATATTGGAGGAAATGGGGTGAGCAAACAACAGCTCAGTGAATATAGTTCTTGAGATGACAATTATATACACTTAGAGAAAAAAGACATTTAAAATCATTTCAAATACTTATTCAACACATGCATCATTCAACGAATATATTATACATGTCAACAACATAAATTGCATGATTTTCAATACCACAATGCACAATCTCCCTCCTCCGCAAGGCAAGAGAGCAGGTCTAACCCTTGTATGGCCGTACAAGGTAGACACAGTCTCTCATCACCCAAGTCACAGTCATTTCAAGGATCGCAACCCTTGTTAGGACAGACCTATTAACAATGAGGACTCGCAAAACCTCATCCGGGTCTAATTCCTAACGAAATGACAATGAGGAATCGCAAAGCCTCATCATTACAAACTCCAATGCTAAAATCAGTTTGCATGATCCATAAAACTCAATGACTTATATATAATATCACATGCATACAATCAAACAGTTTATATGCATACAATGCCATACAAGAACCAAATCAAGGAAACTATACTCACAGGACAACACGTTCCACTTAAACTCAATCATCGTCGCTTTCGAGTCCAACTCCAAATTAAATCCAACTAATTTAACCTGTCACAATCACGCCATAATTCAATTTCATGTCTTCATATTTATGTACATCTTTAATTTCTCAATCCACTTCAAATCACGAATAATAAATCCCTTTAGGACTCATAAGCAGTTGAAGAAACTATTATCTCGTTTCTGTGGTCAATCTAGATATTTCCACAAGAAAGAATAGTGAAAATAGATTTCTGAATCATATTTTCACGACACCATATACTTAGTTACTAAAACTATTAAAGCATATCTACATATCATGTTTTAACGTCCGGAATGCAGTTCTTCACGATTCTATAAACTCAAACCGGGGTTTCGTTGGGTTCACATCACTGGTCACATCGCTGTGCACAGTACTATTCACATTACTGATCAATGTTTACTATTCACTGTACACTATTCACTATTCACTGTAATTATGCACTGTTCACTATTTACTGTATACTGTGCACTGTGCACTATTCACTATATACTGTGCACTATTTACTGTTCACTATTCACTATTACTGTGCACTATGCACTATTCACGGTATACTGTGCACTATTCTCTATTCACTATTTATCACTATTCATCTGAAAGATATAAATTGTATTAAAATTGTCAAACAGTCTCCAAAACGCGTGAAATCGAATCTAATCACAGATTCGGAGTCCCGACAGTCTCGGGAGTGTTTTTCTACCTTCCTAGCGGATTTTCATTCACGTTGAGGGTCAAAACCCCAATTTAGTAAAACGCCGTAAAACGGCTCCCACAGTCAAAATTAGTCCGCTAGAAAGGTTACATCTAGCTTGGATAGTAATTTCACGAAGATATAGCCTGAAAATCACTTACCGCGAAGCCGAATTTGATGAAAATCACGCGTTCTTCTTTTTCTTCTTCTTCTTCTCTTCTCTGCTTCTTCTCTCCTTTCCCTCTCTCGAAACGTCTTAGATAGTATTTTATTTTATTTTTATTTTTATTTTATTTGTTTTTTTATTCATATACTATTTGATGAACAGTAAACTTATTATTTAATACTATTCGTGATACTATTTGATAAACAGTATCTTACTATGTAAGTACTGTTCATTATTTGCTTTTATTTTCTCTTTTTATTCGTTTTTCTTCGTACCCTCAATCACACACACGTATATTTGGCTTCTACATATAACATACGTGTATTCTAAAGCGTATATTTAGCTCTTACGTATAAAATACGTGTATTATATATTTTGATATACGTGTACTTCAACGTATGTAGTTAATTAAATTTACGGGGTGTTACACGTTCTGTCAAGCCGAGCCGCTCTGTTCAAGCCGAGACGCTCTGTTCAAGCCGAGCCGCTCTATTCAAGTGAAGCTGCACTGTTCAAGCCGAACCGCACTGTTCAAGCCGAGCCGCACTGTTCAAGCCGAGCCGCACTGTTCAAGCCGAGCCGTTTTGTCAAGCCGAGCCGTTCTGTCAAGCCGAGCCGTTCACACAGCACGCGCACGCTGCCCAACGCAGCACGCGCACCAACGCTGCACGCGCACACTGCCCAATGCAGCACGTGCACCAACGCAGCACGTGTACCAACGCTGCACACGCACCAACGCTGCACGCCGGTCGCTTGTCGCCGGTCGCCGGTCGCCTCTATTCTCCTCAGTCCCAAAGGAATAAAAGAGATTACGTTTTGAGGAACTAAAAACCTCTTCTATCATCCCTTCTTGTTCCAAGTCCTCCACTCCATCATAATGCATATTCTTTTTCTTCTTCTTCATCTCCTTCTTCTTCTTCTACTTTGGCTTCTGTACTACCGAGCGGTCGCGCCGTCCGAGATCGGAGTGATCGGAGATCGGAGAGAGTTTCGTTGTTCTGTCGCTGATCTCTTAAGCCGCTCTGATACCATGTTAAATTTTCTATTACATTTCTTGTTGTTTTCATTCACGACCATCCCACCTATATATTACAAAGTAGCCTAAAAATCAGGAAACATGTTCCGTCTAAAACACAGGAAACATGTTCCGTAAAAATATATGCCCAATAAAAAATATCGTAATAAATACATAAAAAAGAAATAAAGTGAAAAAAAAAAAAAATTGACATGGTTAAAGGACTTACAAGAAGTAGGGTTGTAATTCATCATAATTAAATAGGACAAACCATCGTGCCATTTAATAATCTTTCAATGTCATGGTCAAATAGTTTGTCGTGCCAAATGGAAGAACCCTTTGATTAACAACCTGTAATGATCCATTCAATGTGTCTAGAACAATCATGGTTTAAGTTCCATTGCAACTACTAAGAAGAATTCCTCACAAAAATTATTACTTTATTTTGTTCATTGAGCTACACCACTTACATCCAAAACATTATTATGATCCATAACAAAAAGAATATGTACATGAAATCTTACTTTCCAAACCAAGACACAATAATTCCTTAATTGATTTGAGAAACTATAGGGAAGTCAAAATGCTAACTGACAAAAGATAAAGAATGAAGGAATGACAGACAAAGAAAAATGAGGCGCCGAAAGAAACCGCGCTGAAAGAAAAAAAAAATGGCGCCGAATGCGGCCGCCTCGCGCCTAAAGTTTGATTTAATATTAATATAAATATATTAAATATATATTTATAATTACGAATTTGCCCCCGATTACACCTATAAATAGAGCTTAACTTCATTCTTGATATTCATTCCTGAGAGTCAGAGAGTTCTATTCTAAAAGATCTATTTAAGAGATCTAATCTGTAAGATTCACCTAAGGGTGTAGTTTGTATTCTCTGATAATACAAGTTTGCTGTCTCCCGTAGACGTAGGCAATTTGCCGAACCACGTTAAATTTGTTGTCTTGTTTTTTCTTTCATACTTTATCACAATTTCGCACAACAGAAACCTCCAATTGATTCTTGTCTGTGTTTTGTTACTTGTTTGAACTAACACCACTATGAGAGAATTCTCATCCAAATTCTCAAACACCCATAAATGCTTAGGATTCCCAATGTTATTTTACTTGACAAACTTAGTTAATTTTTTCCATTCGGAGCCACCCTCTTAGAATTTCACTTAGTTTTTTTGTCGATATATTGATTCAACTTAGATTTTGATTAAATTTACGCTCCACTTAATTTTCCATTTCCACACCAGCTACCTTGAGTACTAGGAGTTGCAACTTTGAATGGAAAAAGTAAACCGAGTTCATTAAGTAAAAGAATACCAGGAATCATAGTGTTGAGCGTTTATGGGTGTTTGAGAAATTAAGCAAAAATTCTCTCCTAGTGGTGTTAGTTCAAGCAACAACAGGCAAGAATGATTTAGAGGTTTCTTTAGGATTTTTTTGTAAAGATCTTCAATTGTTTCATAGCTTTTTGAGTTCCCTGTAGTTTCTCAAATCAATTACAAAATTCTTGTGTCTTGGTTTGGAATGTAAGATTTAATGTACATATTTTTTTGTCTGTCATGGATCATAATAAATGTTTTGGATGTAATTGGTGCAGCTCAATGAATGAAATATAAGTTATGATGTTTGTGAGAAACTCTTAATAGTTGCAATTGTACTTAAACCATGATCATTTTAGCTCATCAATCCATCAAACAATGGCTTTCAATAATCAATGAACATGTCATGAGGACTAACGACACCAAAACCACAAATCAGCAGACGTAGCATATGCACATGATTATTGTTCATAAGTTGTTGTGGCACACTTCTAACGAAATTTGATCTAGTGGATTTATAGAGAGCAAGTGGAAATTATCATGAACCAATCAAAATTCACCTTGAGATATTCCTAAGACAATCTTGCTCATTCATAATGATCTCCAACTTCAAAATTTACATCTTCATTTCAAACTTAATTCATCAGAATTAGTCAATTACCAATGAGTTTCTGAAGAACGTTGTCTAAACAAGACATCCCCACAACAAGAGCTATCAACTCTATCATCAAATCCAGAAGATAACTTGAGAACAATTAGAGATATTGCATTGACAATAAGAAGATCTCAGTTGACTAAAACTGCTAAAGCGCCGCAATGGCAGATGCTATGTGCAGCAATCTTAACAGAAAACCAAGTTCGAATAATCAACAACTTGATACAAAAGTTATATCCATATATTAGTATTTAGTACCACTACACAACATGTAATACAATGATCTACAAGCTAAAATCCTAGTCCCCTAATCGCAACAAACTTGCTGCATAATAGGTCTATTCTATAGTGTATAACTACAAGTCAACATGAAGAATCAGACCTAACCACCATTAATAACATTTAGGAAGAAATAGTTTATACTTTTTTTGTAAGACAGGAAATTACAAGAGAGACAAAATTTAGGAAAAGGTTGCAGCTAAATGACACTAACTAGCAATCAATTATTAATACACAAAATACATCTAAAATATGTATGAATTGTAGATGATTCTCTCAAAAGTGTCATTTCAATTTGCAAGTAGACTTCACAGAACCATATATAAGTGTGAAGGATTTATTGATCCCCTGCTCGCTTAATTTCCAGATCTAGGTGATTTAATAATCTTCTCCTCATTTAGTTTATAGATCTGTTAAGTACTCATTTGAAGCTATTTGATTAACTTGTGTTTTTGTGAAAATTACTAGAGTCAAGTGGTGAGCAATCAAATTATGTGATCAAACAGTGAAGAAGAAAAAGAAGCTCTTACTTAAATCTCTAGGGTAACAAGGCATGCAACAATGGTGACCAAAACAACCAAGATGAAAACCCCGACGAGACGATGTAGATGGTGTTGGGAAAAATAAATAACATAATCCTAACTGAAAAATAATATTTTTCTCCCCTTTTCACTTTTCATGTATGTAAATCAAAAATACCAAACACCATAATCCAAACACCAAATTTCTAAAATGGAAAACCTTTCAATTTGGAGAGTAAAAACTGTGACACTAATCCAAAAAATTCTCTACCATGACGATAATGGGACGCAAACTCCTTAAAATTAATTAGAGGATATCAGATCTCAAGAGAATAAAATCTCCTAGATAACAAAGCTCTTTACCTACTAACATGTAGATAATTAATCAACTGAACATGTATTCTTAGCAACACTATATTTGAAGAAATCTAGAAATACACTCCTTTGAAGAACAAAAATTTATATTGGATGAGAATTGCACGAAAATTCAGATGACTTAAAAGGAGGATTGGGAACCAAAGAGTTTAGTTCAAAAGTCACAAAACATGCAGAGCTCACCCAATGAAAACCAGGCAATAAAGAGGACAGAGAGGACAAAGACAATGAAATCAATAACTAGGATGATCACAGAGATAAGACCGGAAAAGTTGACATAGAACACAATATTTGATAGTCTCATATCCCAATAAATTGAATCTCCACTTGGAATATCAAGGGCCTAAATGCTCAAAATGTTAAGCAAATGCTAAGAGTGCATGACCTCAAGCAATTTCATCCAAGTGGAAACTAAGGTCAGGGAGACTTTAACACTATTGAAGATTCAGAAGTAAAAAAATAAAAAATAGAGTACTCTAAGTGCAACAGACAATTAAGAGACTAAAGAAGAGTCCAAACTTGATATAACTCCAATAAAACAACAATGGTGGGAACTCATTTCCAGCCTCAAAAATTTAGTTTTCAGTTTCACCAACAAATAGTTTAATCCCTTCACTTATGAAGATCACTCTTTCTCAGAAAATTTGTTTTAGGCCCAAGCCATTTAGAGATATTAACACTTGGAGCCAACATGAGGCTTTACAAATGTGACAGTGGTATATATCAAGAGCAAGGTAGAAACATACTTAAAAAATAAAATAAAATAAAAAATAAGACACCACCTTTTGTATGTTCTTGTCCAAAGTTCAGGAGAGTTATGCAGGCTTTAAATTAGTAAAAAGATTGGTAGCAACAATTCAAGAGGATATTGATAAAAAATGAAAAGGAATGAGGAGTAAACAAGGATGAGACTTACCATAGCAAAAATCTAGTATGATCAAATGGCTACAATTTGGGTAGGGAATGTATAATTCATCCCTCCACAAAACCAATTAGGTAGTAAAACACATCACTCAACCAAATTGCACCCAAAAAAAAAGCTAAGAACAAATTGTAGCAGAATTCTTCTAGAGTGTAATTGCCAAAAGAACTATTCTAGATCAATTAGCATCACCTCAACTACATAATAAAAAAAATAAAAAATAAAATAAAAAAACTAGATAAAAAGCAGCAAAATCTTGTGTCTTAGCCTGTCACAGAAGAGGAAGTAGTTTAAACCCATCCATAATTTCTATTTCCTTTTTCTTCTCTTTTTGTTTTTTTTGTTTTTTTTTTTTTGGGTCAAGAAGCTATCAATGAATTTACTTTCAACAAAAAAACATTCAAAATTTCTTCTTTTTTATACTTACAAATTTATAAAAAAAAAAAAATAAACACCCACTAATCTAATAAGTAGGAGGATTATGGTCCAAGAACTCTTGAACAGTTGAAGGAAACTCAATTCCTCCAGCAGCATCAGCAGCAGCTTTGCCCAATAACAAATAAGCAACCCTCAACCTTTCCCTATTATTATTCTCTCTAACACCACCATTATCATCATCATCATCACCAGAATCTCTCATAAAATACTGAATCCACCCATTCAACCTCTTCACTTCTTTCTCACACTTCGGTCCTTTTACCCCAACAATCCTCGAATAAAACCCATCATCATCATTACCACCACCATCACCCTTCAATCCACTCTCAAATTCTTTGAAATCAAACGGACCCAGAAGCTCTATTAGCTCCTCGATCTCGTCCTTTCCCTCATCGTCATCGTCATCGTTGTTGTTGTTGTTGTTGTGTTGCAATGCGTTCGATTGAGATAATGGGTGTAGTTGTAATTGAAGGAATTGATGAGGCGATTCGGAGAAGAATTGTGGAGGTGGGTCGCTATCTTCGATTGAAGAGGAGATGTTTTTGTTGTGATGTTGGGTTTGGAAATTGTTCAGATAAATGGGCATAGAGGAGGAAGCAAGATCGTTCGTTGATATTAGTGGTTGTGATGATGAAGACGAATTTGAGAGTTGAACTTCCTCTGACATCAATCTTTTCTCAACCTGAGCATTACAACAAGTTGATTAATCACCAAGGAAAAAAAAAGAAGCTGGGGTTTCTTAGATTAGAGCATTACCTGCTTCAGAGAGGAAAAGAATTTGTTGTGGCGTGACGGTTGTCGCATCGTTTTTGGGAGTTCAAGAAAAAATACCTATCGCAGGCTTTTTAACCCGAAATCAACCAATAACAATCATATCATATACCCAACAAAATCATTCAATAATAGATTAAGCAATTTAAATATCAATTTAGGACTGTTTGCTACACCGAATAAGAGGATTATTTTATAAAATTTAATAAAATTAAAAATAAAATAATTATGTATTTGATATTATATTTGAGATTGGAATAAAAAGAAATTAAATATTTTTTTAAAACTTATTTTTAAAAAAAATTACGTTAAACCTGAAAAACAAGAATTACAAATCCCAAAATCAACCATGTTTTGAATTTTCTTTTAAAAAGAGAAAGATGCATGAAGAAGAAGAAAATGAAGAAGAAGAGGAGCTCGGATAAAAAAAAAATTGGTAGGATTATTTTTAATCTTATCTAGTTGGTAGCCAAATATGGAAATAAAATTAAAATAATTTTATCTCATCCAATTCAAGTACCAAATGCACCCTTAATGTGATTTAGTTGATCGGTGCCTACATTATATAATGTTGAAAAAGATTACAATAAAATAAGGTCATCCCGAGACACCACTTTTTGTCACATATTCAATCACTTATAATCTTTCAATTCTTAACTCGTTATTTAACTATTCTACCACATTTAAATCTGAACATTCATCTCATATTTATAATGAGACCCATGGGCCTGACCCGCCTTCCTTTAAATGGCATGATCCAGACTTAGGCCCAATTATTATATAAGTCGATCTAGGCCGATCTCAAAACTTATTAGGTAGGTCCAAGATTACATAGCTAGATTCAACTTGACCCGTAAATTCAGTCCAAAGGCTCGGCAGGAAGGGCCAATCTTTGACCCAAAATAAATATAAAATATATAAAGTGTTATTTAATTAGAGTATATACAATATATATACATTCAGACATACATAAACACACACACATATTTATTTATTATATATATATATAACTAAGAGTTTATAAAGTAAAAAATAAAATAAAAATAAGCATAATAATAATCAAGAGTATTATATTTAAGAGTATATATAATATATATAAATGCATAAACACGCACCCCACATATATATATATATGTAAACACTCGCTTATTATATATATATATACATCCCCCATTCCAACTCGCTTATATGTAAGCATTCGCCATCTTGCTCTTATAGCTAATTGAAGAAAAACAAAACTCTTATTTATATACGACAGGATCGAAGCCCTTTGATTAGGCCTTTTTCTTATTTAAAGTATATATATAGCCCAAAGCATCCGTGTGTGTATATAAGAGTATAGTTTTAGATTTGAAAAATTGTTGTAATATTCTAATATTTAAAATTTTCCTCAAAATCTCGCAGTGACTGCTCAAGCATCACCTGTGGGGTTCCCTTTGTGGGTTGAGTGTATGTGTACGTGGGTGTGTTAACAATGTTATTATTTCAAAAAATCAAAAAAAAAAGTAAGAATGTGTTTTACTCCCACATCGCTTAATGAGTCTTCTCCTTTTCCCCTTAAAATCTTGCGATGACTACTCATTTTTTGGGCATCATCTGTGGGGTTCATTGTGTGGGTTGAGTGTGTGTGTGTTAACAGTGTTATTATTTCAAAAAAAAAATAGTAAGAATGTGTTTTACTCCCACATCGCTTAATGGGTCTTCTCCTTTCCCCCTTAAAATCTCGCGGTGACTACTCATTTTTTGAGCATCATGGGGTTCTTTAACAATGTTATTATTTCAAAAAATTAAAAAAGAGAGTAAAAATGGGTTTTACACCGACATCGCTTAATAGGTCTTCTTCCTCTTTCGCCCTCAAAACCCCGCAACACCTGTGGGGTTCCCTATGTGGGTTGAGTGTGTGTGTGGTATTACTTAAAAAAAAAAGAGTAAGTGTGGGTTTTCCTCCCACATCACTTAATGAAGCCCTTTCCCATTCAAAATTCTGTGGTGACTGCTCATTTTTTTAGCGTCACTTGTGTGGGTTAAATGTGTGTGTTAACTGTTATTACTTTCAAAAAAATATTTAGAATTTCATAGTAAATTAGAAAATTTTAGGTTTATAAACTATTTGTTATTTATTTAGAAATCAATAAATAATATTTATATTTATATGTTTTATTTAACTATTGAATTGAATTTTTATAGTTTGTTTTAGTTTTTTAACCTTAAATAATTTTGGTTATATTGACCCAATCCATACAACTCTTGGATTGGGTTTGGGCCAAGATTTTTTAATACATGTCAGACTTGGCTTAGCCTGGTATTTTTTTAGACTCAGCTCGGCCAAGCCTGAATACTTTTAGGCCTGATAGGGCTTCGCCAGCCTAGCTCTGGTGGGCCAAATTGTCACCACTACCTCTTGTTACACCTTCAATCACTTATAATCTTTCAGTCCTTAACTCGTTATTTAACCGTTCATTTAAATCTATAATGTATAAATTATAATCTGAACTATGCATCCCATATTTATAATGTATAAATTAGACTTTCCATGCAACTGAAACACTAAAATTAAACCTATAGTACAATTAGAAACCCTTCAAAAATTAAAAATTTACTTAACTTACACACTTAAACCTAAAGTATTATACTATGCTCCTAGCCCTTAACCCGTTTTTCAACTATTCTACCCCACTTAAATCTGAACTATTTATCTCATATTTATAATGTATAAATGAAACTTTTCATCCAACTCAAACACTAAAATTAGACAATTAGAAACCCTTTAAAAATTAGAAATTTATTGAAATTAACACACTTTCTATTTTTATTATTACACTACTAATCAACTCGGACATTTCCTATTTGACACATTAAAATTAGACATTTTCTATTTAAATTTGGACCAAAATCTTATTATAATAAAAATATTTGAATGAGTTCATCGTATAACCATTTTTGCTAAACTTCCAAAACTAACCCTTTAAACTTATATAACCAATTTAAAATCTAATTGACTTTTGATTTGGGTTTAAACATGGGTTTTTGACACACTTTATGACTGATTTTCAGTTTGTGTAAACTATGTTATTTTTCAGGGTTTTGTGATTGATCTAGTAACCCATATAGTCAATTGGAGACTTTGGTGCTTGGGGTAATTTGAGGCATCCTAGTGTTTCTTGTGGTGATTGGAATTGGAATTGGATTGGCTAAGCTTAGCCAATCAAGTGTTAGTGTTCTTTTACTTTTGAATTTCTTTAAATGTGGCATTGTATTACTTAAATTGATTTGAATTGATACATATAAGTGTTATGCACGTTTTAATGTTCCATGAAATATATTTGAGCATAATTCATAGGGTTAGCAATTTGGTTAGGTCTCCTAGTTGAGATTTCTCTTGGGAAGTCTCGTAAGTCTACTGGTGATTCTCAGTTGTGGTCCTGACAGAGGGTTTTATGGCTTGTGTATAGGTAGGCTAGCTTAGGCTAATCCTACGTGTTGCACGACCCCATAAATCTTATTAGAATACGAGTATGACATGATTATAAATGATATGCATTGTCTTGTTTATGATATGATACATTATATTGACATGTATGTAATCTTAATTCATCACCATGACACTTCAAATGTTTTGATGATCTTGCCATGATTTTTATAAATGCACATATATTGTCACTTGTTAATGACATTCACTAAGCTTGTTGTAGCTCACACCTCACCTTTTTTTTTTTCAGGATCTGATAGGAAGGGTAAAAAGAAGACTTGACTGCGGAGCATCCCTTGGTTTTTGTTGATGTAGGTGTTGTACATTTTCTTTTGTATTTTGATATTATGTACATGATAACACCTAGTATATGTATATTTATCACATAGATGAGATGTGTTGGGTTTTGTATATTTTGTGGACTTAAGAAATTTTATTTTTGGTAAATTTGGAGATGTAATATATTTATTCATTGTTGATTATATTTAGATGGATGTTATATTAGGATTGCGTTTTATTAGGTTTAGTGTTGTATTAGGCTGATAGGACTCAGGGGTTCCGTGTTGGTCAGACGTCACGTATTGTGGGTCGTGACATTCGGGCACCTTCTCGATTCGGGCAATGGCCCAATTTTTTTTTTTTTTTTTGTGTAAACCAGGGGTATTACATTTGCAATTAACTAATTTTCAGTTTTTTTCTACACCCTACATTTTTGGTTTTTTTTTGGAGCAACTAAACATACCACAATATTTGTAATTAACTAATTTTCAGTTTTTTTCTCAAGTGTGTAGAAGTCTCTAAGGATTCAAAAAATTCGTTCTTCACTCCATTTGAAAGCACAATGGTGGATGATTCAAGTTAAGACGAAGTTCAACAATCTTTGGTGAGTTTTTTTGTGTGTATTTTGGGTTTTAAACGAGAAACATCATCATCGGTTCGGGTCTGCGTGCCCGAACCTATTAAATAGGTTTGGTCTATGTAACAGAACCTGTGTATTAGGTTTGGTCAGACAGACCGAACCTATTTGTTAAGTTCGGTTACATATGACCGAACCACTTGTTTTCCTTTTTTTTTTAGTCTTGTTAAATGAAATTGTTTTTTATGTCCTTGTGATTGTTTTAATAATTTATTATTATTATTATTATTATTGTAGAACGAAGGGTCAAGCTAAGTCAATATGATTGGTTCTGAGATTGTTATAGACTACACGGAGCAATTCATGCCAAACCTTTCATTCAGTACTAAAGAAGAACTTGTTGGATGGGTCCGTGAAGTTGAAAGAAGGAATGGATTAGTTCTCATTACTTGCAATTATGATGATGGGGGTAAAGGTAGACGACCAAGAATCAACTTTGCTTGCGAGAGATTTGGTCAATATAAATCTGTTGCTGTGTACTGTAGTTAGAACATAGCAATCAATTCACTCATATAGTAATTACTCAATGCTGATTAATCTTTTGTAATAAAACGATAATTTCCTGTATCTATTTGGTTGGTGTAAATTATTGATACCAATGGCCTAGAAGGTAGTTCCTATAGTTTGAATAATACTATTGTGTTGAAATATTTTTATTGAACGTGTTATTTTTTTACATATGTATTCTAGGTAGCCACCGTAACTTACTAGAGGGGCCATCTCCTCGTAAAAAATAAAAAATACAAGGTTCGGTCGGGTCCAACTGAACATAAACTCTCAGTTCAGTTGGTTATAGCCGAACCTAATACACAAGTTCAGTTGAACCTAACTGAATTTGTGTATTAGATTTGGTTGGATCCAACCGAACCTTGTATTTTGTATTTTTTTAGATGGGATGACTCCCCTAGTAAGTTACAGTGGTCACCTAGCCCATTTGTTGGTGTTTTCGGTGGACTTCAATTCAATTTATGTTCCGGTGCACTGTTATCCCCTTATTGCTTCTAATCAGTGGGAAACGGTACACCGACATTCAAATGAGGTGGAATGTAGGTCGAAATGGACTCACGAGGCTTCAAGAGCCATGAAAGTATAACTACAACACAAGGATCATCGTAAAAAACCAAAAAAAAAAATGTTCGGTCGAGTCAAATCGAACATAAACTCTCGGTTCGAGTCAAATCGAACATAAACTCTCGGTTCGGTTGGCTGAAGTCGAACCTAATATACAGGTTCAGTTGAACTGAACCAAACCAAACCTATGTATTAGGTTCGGTTGGATCTAACCGAACCTTGTATTTTGTGTTTTTTTAGACGGGATGGCCCCTCTAGTAAGTTACAGTGGTCACCTAGTCCAATTGTTGGTGTTTTCAGTAGACTTCGATTCAATTTGCGTTCGTGCACCGTTACCCCCCTTATTGCTTCCGATCGGTGGGAAACGATACACCGGTGTTCAAATAAGATGGAATGTATAAATGGACTCAGGAAGCTTCAAAGGCCATGAAAGTATAACTACAACACAAGGATCATCGTAAAAAACACAAAATACAAGGTTCCGTTGGATTCGACCGAAGCTAATACATAGGTTCAGTTGCACCTGATTGAACCTGTGTATTAGGTTCGGCTGTATCCAACCGAATCAAGAGTTTATGTTCAGTTTGACCCAACCGAACCTTGTATTTTTGATTTTTTACGATGATCCTTGTGTTGTAATTATACTTTTATGGCTCTTGAAGTCTCGTGAGTCCATTTTGACCTACATTCCACCTCATTTGAACGTCGGTGTACCATTTTCCATCGATTGAAAGCAATAAGGGGGCTAACGGTGCACCAGAACACAAATTGAATCGAAGTCCACCGAAAACACCAACAAATGGGCTAGGCGACCACCGTAACTTACTAGAGGGGCCATCCCGTCTAAAAAAAATACAAAATACAAGGTTTGGTTAGGTTCAATTGAACCTGCGTATTAGGTTCGATTGTATCCAACTGAACCGAGAGCTTATGTCCGATTGAACTCGATCGAACCATGTATTTTCTATTTTTTACTAGGGGATGACCCTTCTAGTAAGTTACGGTGGGTACCTAGAATTCATATATACAAAAATAACATGTTCAACAAAAACATTTCAATACAATGGTGTCATTCAAACTATAGGAACTACCATATAATGGTATCATTCAAAGTACACCTCCATTTCAACGTAAAGCAAAGAAACAAATTTCAATTTGAAATTATAGTTTAGTCCAAAAGTAGTATATCATTACAACTCAAAACAAAAACTACGAGACAACATTTTTTCAGTATTAGTAATCTCTTGCGCAACATTTTGCGTGCTTGTTTCATTGATCTCTTCTTCTTCCTCCACATTGCTTTGGACATCTGGTAAATTGGAACAGATTGGCTGAGCACATGCAACACTTTGATCGGATTGGGTTGTATTGCGTCTCCTCGTCATATCTACATACCACATCAAAAAATAAACTTACTAGAATAGTTTCTATAATGAAAAAACCTAAAATACAAAAACAAAAAGCAAAACAAATGGGAAAATCATGGTTTGGTAGTGCCCTACCGAACCTAATGCCTCGGTTTGGTCCTGCACTACCAAATTTTGGAGACCGGTTCGGCAGTGCCTACCGAACCATGGTTTTCAAGGGCTATGTTAACACTTTTGCCCTTATTTTTTTTTTTCATACACACAAAAATACAATAAACAAATAATTGCACAATGGAAAAGGCAAAAAAATCGCTCAACACATGCACAAATACATAAATGTACCCAAAATTTTTATGAAATGAAAAATACCTCAAAAAAGTTGGAAATATTCTTCGAAGATGCTGAAACAACACCCAAACAATGGTAAAAACTTCAAAAGCATAAGCTCTGATACCAGCTTGTAACACCCCGATTTTCAAAACTTAATTTTTTGTAAAATAATGAATATTTTAATTTTATATAACAATATCATTGAAAATCGAGATGTTATTCGTATCCGTCTATCTTAACCCATAATCATTATATAGATAGTAAAATTTGCAAAACTATGAGTTTATATTCTTATAACCAACTTACTGGTCAAGATAAACGAATACCTTTTTATCTTCATACCAAGGACCACATAATTCTACTATACAAATTTATATAGTGAATTATGAGGGTACTTGCCCTTGTCCATCCATCATGGACACAATATTTTAAATACATTCATCAAATAGAATTCAAATCCAAGGCATTCACACGTGAAATGAATCACATGGTCTTTACTAACTGTAATAATATTCATAAATTTCAATTGTCAATACGACTCGTTTAAATAATAAACTTAAAAAAAAATTAAATAAAAACATTCAGCCCTGTCACTACAATACTAACAAATTAATTAAACCCACCCCTACTACATTGAACTACGTCACGAACTTGCGACTTTATTTTCTAAGTACCTGCATGTGAAAAATAGGGGGTAAGCTTGAAAGTCCAGTGGGTCATCTAAACAATTCACAACATTTTATTATGATACATACACAAGAACATTACAAACAAGTTTCACACATTAATGGTTGCAACATTAGATTGTTTGAGTCGAGAATTTTATCACACTCTAAATCACGTACCTTTAGGAAATCAAACTCAGGGTGGCACTACCCAAAAATTAGAACTCGTTGGCGATATTCATCATGAATAACTGCCTCATAATAAACATTGGCCATATTCCTTAGAATAACTGCCCCATAATAATCAATGACGATATTCCTTAGAATAACTGCCCCATATGTGTGATTCTTATCTTAATTGTGTTATTTAGTGATGTCACACCATACATACAAACTATGTATGATATTAATTGTATTCATAAGCCATATTCAAATTCCACTACACATAGGATCATGTCACAATGCCAAGTATAATAGTATTAACGCATGAACTTTACTATGCCAATATTCCAAGTCATACGTTTCATTATCAAGCATTATAATTTATAAATGAATTGCATGCATTTAATTATCATTTGATCAGAATAAAAATCATGTTAACACACATATCATCATGACTAACAATCACAACATGGTATATATAAAATCATGTACATTAGGCATGCTTAAGCAATCTAATAATACTATAGACCTAATTAATTTAACATTCCTATCTATATATCAAAATAAAATATTATGAAGGTCTAGAATCATCCCCACCTGAATCGCTAAATTCCAAATCCCTTAAATTCCTTGTCACGCCTAGTACTCAACCTATACACATATATTGCGTTTGTTAATATAATTACTCATAAGAACGATTATGAGTGTAGAGGTATATACATATATATAGTGGTGGGATGTTTAAACTAAGTATATATATATATATATATATATAAAATAACATATTATAGTGCCTTGTGATATGATATAATGACGTGTATGGTATAACATGATATAATACAATATGTGGTATATATATAAGGTGTGGTGATTTTGAAAAGGTGTGATATATATAATATAATATATAATAGGTGATAACATGATATAATACAATATAAAGTGTGGTGGTTTTGAAAAGGTGTGATATATAATATAATATATAATAGGTGTGCTGATGTGGGTTGTTTAACAACCAAAAGGGAATAGGAGAATTAAAGAAGAAGGGGTGTGATATATAATATAATATATTATAATATGATATAATATAATATGTGGTATATATATAAGGTGTGGTGATGTGTGGGGCTTTTTAAAAAGGTGTGATATACATATAATATATAATAGGTGTGTGCTGTTGGATGTTTAAAAAAAAATTAAAATGGAATAGTGAAATAAAGAAGAAGGGAGGCGTTAATGGTGGTGAGTTGCAGAGAGGTGGTGGTGGAGAGAAGAGAGAGAGAGATTCAGAGCGAGGGCGAGAGGTCGGAGAGTGGCGAGAGCAGGGGAAGATGGCGGACAAGAGAGAAGAGAGAAAGAGCAGCGGAGAAGAGAAGAGAGAAAGAGCGGCGAGAAGAGAAGAGAGAAAGAGCAGCAAGAGAGAAGAGAGAAAGAGCGGCGGAGAGGAGAAGAGAAGAGAGAGAGAGAGAGCGGCGAGAGCAGTGGCGAGATGGGGTTTCAGGTTTTGAGCAGAGAGTTGAGAGAGAGACATGGCGAGAGCGAGAGAGCAGAGGAGAAGAAGAATTGCAGTCGCAGCGGCGATGAGCAGCAACGGTGATTAGCGACGGTGATGAGTAGCAGTGGCTACAGACGGGTTGTAGTGTGCGCTGGAGAAAAGAAGAGAGAAGAGAGAGGGTTTCGAGAGAAAGAGGAGGTTTGTGCGATTGTTTTCGAAAGGGAGAGTTGGGTTTTTTTGTGCGAGTGGTTTCGAGAGAGAGAGGCTTGTGCGATTGGGGTTTTGAGAGAGAGAGGCGCGATTGTAGGAAGAGATTTCAGGCGAGATTTCAGCCAAGATTTCAGGCGAAATTTCAGGCGAGAATAATTTTGAAATTGGAAGGTAGATATATATATATTTTTAATCTGAATTTTCAGGGGATTACACTTTGGAGACCGGTTCGGCAGTTCGGCAGTGCCTACCAAACCATGGTTTTCAAGGGCTATGATAACAGTTTTGCCCTTGTTTTTTCTTTCATACACACAAAAATACAATAAACAAATAACTGCATAATGAAAAAGGCAAAAAAATCTCTCAACACATGCACAAATACATAAATGTACCCAAAATTTTTATGAAATGAAAAATACCTCAAAAAGTTGGAAATATTCTTCGAAGATGCTGAAACAACACCCAAACAATGGTAAAAACCTCAATCTATAAGCTTCGTTTGACGATTTTTGGAGAAAATACGGTTCGTATCGAAGAGGAAGAAGAGGCTCGTATCAAAGAAGAAGAAGAAGAAGAACGACAATGGCGCAAGGTTCAAGCTTGAAGAACGGCAATGACGCGAGCTTGAACAAATGGCAATGGTGGAATAGAATAGGTTGAATCGACGATATTTTTTTTTTGTTTGTTTTTGTAATTGAGGGTTATTTTAGGGAGTATTGGATATTTTTTTGGGGTAAAAAAAGTAGGTTACTATTGAGTGTGGTAAAAAGAGTAACTGTGGTGTGAGGAGTAAATATTATGGTATGTTTAGTTGCTCCCTTTTTTTTAATTTTATTTTCTAATTTACCCTTCTCACATCTAAGTTTTACTCCTAATTGCCCTCATTAATATATTTGAATGATTTTAGTTATTTGGATTATATTGAAGACAAAAAAATATATAATTCTTTTTTAAGAAAATTTATTTTGTTCTAATTATCTTTTAGTAAAAACCATGCGCAACGACACAGCATAAACACTAGTATAAATACTACTACTACTAATAATAATAATGCCTTTAATTTGAAACTTTAATTTTAATAAAAAGAGTTCAACATTAATAATTAAAAAAAGAAAGAAAGTGCAGCGCATATATGCATGTACTAGTTTACTAATAGAATATTAACTTAAATTTTACTGGTGTTATCTTTTAGTAAAAATACTAACATAATATAGAAATGAGAGTAAAAAAAAGTTTAAAGTGATAATTGAAAAGGTTAAAATTAGAAATATATCAATATAAATTTTAAAAAAAAATACAGAAAATGCTAATCTAACTACAAAAAAATATAACTTCAAGTACAACCACACAGACACAACCATTGGATTATTTATTACACACCTTTAAATATGCAACACACATCCATCCAATTGTTATGAATGTATAGCTGTACTTAGAGTTATATTTTTTGTAGTTAAATTAACATTTTTCTCGTAGAAAATAGTGAGAAAAGTTATTCACAAGCTGTGACACTTCTATATCATTAAAAGTAAGCACACGCACCTTATTTGTCAAATATGAGGCCTTTTAGTATGAGCTAAATCTCAACTCAATTCAAACAAGTTTGGCATGGTATCTTCCAACCCAACCCTACCTTAATATTCTTTATACACAACTTAACCCTACCCAAGCGAGCTCGGGTTGGTCAATCATGTTGGCTTTTATAATGATTTTAGTATAAGTTAATTAACCTCAAACAATATGAAAGTAAGGTAATTGGAAACATTTTGTTAAATAACATATCTTATCGTATAAATAAAGATATATAGTGATAAAATTTGTTAATTTAGTTTTAAATAATAAAGACATCAATACAAAGTAATGATGGATATTAAAAAGAAATCAATTTCAAGAGCTTAGTTTTAATTACAATATAATAATATCATCTTATAAAAATGATCATTATGTTGTAAAATAAAGAAGACTCTACAAATAAAATAAATAAAAAGAGACATGCTTGAGAAAAAAAATAGAGAAATGGAAGGAGAAATTTTATTCTCATAATATTCTAGACTTGTATAACTCTATTTTTATCAAGTGGAACATACATTGTGTTGAGTATATCATGCGAATCTATGTTGATCGACGGGCAAAAGCTGTAACATAGAGGAGACATCTTCTCTAAAAGCCAATATGAGAGTATACTAAACCTAATTAATTAGTTGAAGTATTAGGTGGAATAAAAAATACAAAACTAATTATAGTCAAAAAGCCCACTATTACATCAGCTTTTAACTTTAATACATTAAAACAACACATTTTTTAATAAACTTATAAATCTGATGTGGATGCTTGACTCATCAAATTTTAATCTCCTCATTATTTTCCTTTTATTTTTCTTAAATGATGATTAATTACAATACTTGTCTAAATAATTTAATTAATGGTTGTGATTTTTTGAACGCTGGCTCTCTATTTCTTCTCCCTATTCATTGATCGAAGCAATCGCAATTGAAATTTATTGGCGCTAATAGTTTCAATGCATTAGCACTTGAAAACGCACTAATTAATAAAATGCAATAATAATTTACTACTCTGAAAAAATGAATTTTACAACAACAACAACAAAAGAGAGTGAGACAAAAAGAATAAATAAAAGCTAAAAATCTAAATAACTAAATAAAGGAAGAAAGAACCAAAAACGCATTTCCACATGCTATCATCATCTTATCTCTTCAGTAACTTTGCTGAACCAACACTGTCTTTGTCTTTAGAGATTAGATTGTCTATTTGAGTCGTCTCATGATCTCTTGCAAGGGTTTCAACGAACTCTTCTGGAACCAAGCACCTCTCCTTTGAGTACAGCTTTTCTTGTATAATAGGAGATGAAAGAAGAACTTGCAGTAATTGTTCTCCCTTTGCATAACTATGGGATTCTTCATCTTTGTTACTTTCCTGCACATCATAAACACCTACCCATTAGTACTCTTGTCCATATATCATCCCAAAGAAGAACCAAAAATAAATAAAAAATACACTGATGTGTTTAATTGGTAGAAAAGAAAATGAAGATTTTCTTGAGAAAATTAGTGGTTTTTTCTTGAGAAAACCCTATTTTTCATGAATGCTTACAACCATAAGAAAATTATTTTTTCACGTCTAACAAATTACAAACCATGAGAAAATTTTCTTAAAAAAGTTCTCTTATTAAGAGAATTATCTCTTATAAATAAAATATTAGCTACCAAATAATAGGATAATATATATACATATAAATACGCACCTGATCATTATGAATGAGTTGAAGAATTCCAACTTGGGCTTGCAAAAACTTGACATACTTGAAAGCAGCTTGAAACATCTCAGCTGTATTCATCTTATTCCCACCAGGAATAAGCTTCCCAAGCTCTTGTGTCTTCTCACTGATCTTCCTTCTTCTCTGCCTTGCCGCAACACTCTGTACTGACAAATTATTACTACCCTCATCACCGCCACCGCCGCTGCTACCATTATAATTAGATATGGGCTTCTTTTGCGCTTCATGATGAATCCCGGGAAACAAGAACTGATCATTAAGAGTACAACTAGTACTACTACTTGAGAAATCAATGTAATTAGATGGATTTACATGATAATACCCATTGAAGCAATTCTTCAGCAAAAAATTGTCATCTGGGTAGTTATGATAATATTCCAGCTGATTATAATCATCAGTACTACTACCATTGCAACTGCAGCAGCTGCTTCTTGTTATCTTCTGGCGTTTTGAGTAGTTATAATTGTAAGAGTTGTAGCAGCATTCAAAACAATCTTCATGATCATGATCAGCAGGTGAGATTGATGAGAAGATCATTAGCTGATCAACATCTTGTATTAATGGGTCATGATAATAAGGAAGATTATAATATAGAGGATCGGTTTGGAGATTATAGAATGAATCAGAGAGAGTGTAATTTGGGAGATTGAGGCCTAAAACTTCTCCTGTCGCCATCTTTGTTTGTCTAAATATACAACAAGATCATGTGGAGACGTTGAAGAGGAAGAAAGTAGTTTTTTGTTTAATTTTTTAAGTAATAATGGAGGAAAAAAAGGAACCGATAAGGATGAAGAAGGGAAGGTTATCCAAACTGTTGGAGCGGTTATCCTAACCGTCTCAGTTGTGGAGCAATTTCACTTAATAAGAGCTAGTTTTGGAGTACTTGATTTTATATTGTATATTAATGTTAATTTACTTGTATACCCTTCTAAATGTAAAACTTAAAAATTATAGTATTAAAAAAAAAATCTTCAGAGGAGAAGGGGCACTTTTGGGATTTATTAAAAAAAAAAATGAAGTAATTACCTAACTTGTAGGAACGACGTGAGCGAGAGCGTGAGGGAGATGTAGGAGTTAAGTTAGGGCGGTTAAAAACGGTTTCTTTAACCGTTTTCTTCCTCAAACCTAAAAGGTGCTTAGGTGGAAAATTCTTGAATTTTTATTTTCATCATTTTTATATTATTAGAATTGATGGTGAAACCCTTTCTTTTTTTATTATTCAAAATACCTTTAAAAAGTTTATTATATAATTAATTTTAAAAAAATTAATTTTATTGTCAATAAGGCTAATTTAAATAGTAATTTTGTAATTAACTAATTTTTAGTTTTTCATGCACCCTACAGTTTAGGCTTTTTTTAGTAAATTTTTTCCTTAATTTATCTTTTTAAGTTTTAAGTTTTACTCTTAATTATTCTTATCCATATTTTTAAATGATTTTAGTCATTTTGATCATATTAAAAGATAACATATATAATTATTTTTAATACAAATCACATGTAGCACACTTTACAAACATTAATATTTATTTGTTGTAGATTTTTAAATTTATACGATCCCAATAACTGTTTTTTTTAGTGCTGACACAAGGTCAGAGGATACTGGCACGGGGCTAGAGGAGGCCGGGACACAACTGCGAAGGGTATAAAAGGCCAGATGGAGACTATGCGAACCAACTACCATGATCTCACTTCCACTTTCATTAGGGGAAGGAAAGTTCCTACTTATTTATAGATAACCATATGTTCAAAGTGATAGTTTTGAAAGTTTGGTAAAATTAATCACAGGACGAACTTTTTTCAAGTATTTGCATTATATATAGAATAGAAAGATATATATATATATATATATATATATATATATATATATATATATATATATATATATAATATGTATTGAGTGGATACAATCGAATCTTGCACAGTGTGCATCTACCTAAGGGGCATCAGGGCTCACTAATCCCTTCACCAATAATTCATTGGAAATTGAAAGGAAAACTAATGTCGAGTTTTGAACTCGGGTACTTTCTGTTCTCTAAGCTTCCCCACAACCTTCAAATAATATTAAAAAGATACAAATTTGAATTAATCCGTGAATAATTAGATTTTTTTTGGATAAAAAATAATTAGATATTAATGTGTATATACTTGTGTAACACAAATTATTACTATTGTTTAATTAAAATTTAATTATGAGCTAAATGAAATAATTAGAATGTCCTTTTTCCTAAAAATGAGAAGTAGATAAAATAATAAAACCTAATTCTGAAAAAGGCTATAATAAAGCTTAAATGGTTAGTCAAATTATCATTTAATCCTATAATTAGCTACTAAAGAAACGATAATAATAAAGCTTAAATGGTTAATTTTTAAACCTTTATAAAGATGGCTTTAGTGTGAAAAACTAGGGCCTATTTTGTTGGGTATTTAAAAACACGTTTTCAAAACATAAATTTTAAAAACTGTTTTTAGAGTTCTTTTTTAGAAAATATAGAAAACAAAAAAAAATTGCTTTCTTATTTTCTTCCCAAATCTTGAAGATAAATTCAAAAACAATTTTAAAAAATTTGGAAAACAACCTAATTAAGCAATTTTTCATGGAATCTTTGTTTCAGGAAAAAAATATTTTTAAATTTTATACCAAACATGACTTTAATTATTCATATTATATATCAGTACTATTATAATAACAAAAGGGAGAGCTTAAAATATGATGTTTATCTAGTCTTGCAAAATAGCCCTCAAAGATTTTATTATTATATTTTAATTTAGCCTTTGTCCTTTTTTTTATATATATAAAAGTGCTTATAGAAAAACACATAGGTCTCGTTTGGCACACAGGATAGGATAAGATTGGACTAAATATAGTTCAAATGTTATGTTTGGGTGTGAGGTGAGATGAGATAAAAATAATCTCACTTCATTATGTTATCCCGTTCTAATGGGATAAAATCATCCCAACCAAAATGGTGGGATAATTCTTTTTCTTTTTGGATGCATTTCGCTCCTCCTCTTCTTCTTCGTGTCTCCTCTTCTTCCTCTTCCTCATTCTTCCTTCTTTTAAAAATAAATAAATAAATAAATAAAATTCATGAACGACCATGGCTTTGTGATCGCAAAATCATGGTGGTTTTGTGTTTATTTTTTATTTTTTATGTGATTTAATTTTTTTTAATTTAAATAAAAAAATAATTATTTTTCGTTCCAATCCCAAACATATCACCGAACACATGATTACTCTATTTTTAATCTTATCCTGTCCAATCTAATCCAATTCCATAAAAATAATCATATCTTATTCCGCACACCAAACGAGCCCACCATTTGAAAAAAAAAATGAGTAAAATTGTTCATGCCATAATAAAAATAAAATTGATTGAGTAGTTTAAAAGTGTTTTTGTAATAAAAATAAAAAAGCGTACATATAGCATTACTCTTTATTTTTTTAAAATGATGATTAGTTACAATACTTGTCAAAATAATTTAATTGATGGTTGTGATTTTTTAAACACCTAGCTTTCTAATTCTTCGCCCTATTCAGTGATATTCAAAGCAATTGCAATTGCAATTTATTGGCGCCCCTCATTTGTTTCAATGCACTAGCACTTGAAGATTCTCATGTTTGTTTCACTATTTACACTTTTTTAGCAGTGAAAAAGTGATTCTCGAGAAAATAGGATTCTCACTCACGATGGGAAAGTGATTCCCATAGGGATAAGTGATATTCACTTTCTCGAGAAAGGTGGGAAAACTTTTATTTAAAAAATAAAAAATATAAAAAAACCATGGCACCCTAAAAAACAAAATCACCCCCTTTGTTCTTTTCTTCTATTCTGGCGACGACAATCCACATACGATTTCGACGAGAGTTCATCTACATCTCTGGTGAGGTTATTTTGAATTCCATCAAGGGTTTTCGTAGTTCTGATGAGGTTTCATCGGTTCCAATTGGAGTGAAGTTCCTGCTTCGATCATCTCTATAGTTCAACTTAATCTATCTAGGGATCGGTTCCAATTGGAGTGAAGTTCCTGCTTCGATCATCTCTATAGTTCAACTTAATCTATCTAGGGTTGAGAAGGTAATCAATTTGTGTTTCTTCCTTGTGATTTGGTGGCATCATAGTTTGTTGAATATCTTGCATTTTATTTTAATAATAATTTAAAAAAAAGTGAAAATGATTCTTTGGTCCCATGGGTTTTGAAGAAGTCTATTTCCACTTTCTCAATGAGGAAGAGGTGCTTTGACGACCCCCCTCTCAATGAGGAAGAGGTGCTTTGACGACCCCCCCCCCCCCCCCCCCCCCCCCCCCCGGTCTCCCTCTCCATTAGAATTTTTATATTTTAATTTTAATTTTTACCGTTATTTAAGTGCTTTAATGGTCTTGGCCAACCCTTGAACTATTGTGTTTCTTTCAACTATGATCATTGATTTGTATTGATTGAGTCTATGTGTGGGTTCTTATATTTATATTTATTTTATTTTATTTTTTATCTTTACAAATTCTTGTGTTTCCTAAATTTGTCTAGTAGGATCATAATTTGTATTGCTTGGTTAATTCTCATCTATTTTATTAAAAAAATCTTCTCATTTCATTATTATATTTTTTTGTTCAAAGCCTTTTCCATTAGTTAATTATTATTATATAAGCAGATATGACTCGTGGTTGCAAAGATAAGAATTGCAACAATCATGGTTCAATACATGAAGATTCTAATTAGGAGGCAGAGAAGTAAAAAATAACGGAGGGATAATTCTTTTCATAGTCATCAGATTTGACAACTAAATTATCACCGAATGATAAATAATAGTGATCTAGTATGTATAGAAAACACTCGCATGGATAAAAGAACTTTTTTTATTTTGTGTCACTACCTTAGAACTATCGGTGGTCTCAAGGGAACAAAAAATATAGATGTTGAAGAGATTGTAGCTGTATTTTTACATATTATAGCTCAAGATACTGAGAATAGAGTTATAAAATGCGAATTTGCGCGTTCAGGCGAAACAATTAGCAAAAATATTGTTTTAAGAGCTTTGTTAAGACTCCATGAATTGTTATTGAAAAAGCCAGACCCTGTCCCTCAAAATTCTACTAATGCACGATGGAAATGGTTTATGAATTGTTTAGGAGCACTAGATGAAACATTGTAATATTCTAATTTTGCACAAAAAAAAAAAAAAAAAAAAAAATGGTTCAGGCGCATTTTTCCTATTTAAAGACCCCTCCCCCTCCTCATTTCTCACACCAAAATCACTCATCTTTATGATTTTCCTTCTCTCTTTCACTCATTTTGAGTTTTTGTCTTTTATTTTGAGACTTTCTTTCCGAGACTCTCTGTGTAGTGCAACGCGGTTCTGCCCGAGAGAAGGAGCCAGTTTTCAAAGGAGTTTTTATCTGAAAGTGAGGAACGAAACATAGGTTTGCGTGTCTTATAACTTTTATTAAAGTTTACATTCATTTATCATTATGTCTACTATTTATTTACATTATTGTCATACTTATGCCTATATATTTAGAGTTCATGTATTACACTGTTGTTATGCCGGATTAATGGTCAATCTGGCTCAACCAGACTTAGTCTTGTCCTCAGTAACTTTAAATAGTGAACATGAGGCAACGTGCTGCTCTAGACGATTGGTATTTAAGTAGACCTTGTGTCTCACCTCTCAACTGGAGACTGATTTGGTTGGTCTTATTTGAAAGCTATCAGCTTATACAAGTAATATTGAATGTCCTAACTTTGCACGTAGTGATACCGACCCTAATAAGGATCACCAG
Organism: Paratinospora sagittata; assembly: GCA_035771175.1. NCBI lineage: Eukaryota > Viridiplantae > Streptophyta > Magnoliopsida > Ranunculales > Menispermaceae > Paratinospora > Paratinospora sagittata. The sequence continues at coordinate 2,041,313 of CM069612.1, forward strand.
ACGTTGCCAAATCCTGTCTAAATATTAAGTAAAGACCGGACCAGTTCATGCATTAGCATCATACATAACATCACCTAGGGACGTATGTGGTTTATGATTCACAGAATAGTTAGAAGCGATGCTCGCTATTCATTATATTTCTCTGGAGAGAGACATACAATGAGAACCTGGCTACTCCTGGGGAGGGACATCTGTACGTGAATGCAGAGCGTCGTTCCTGAGGAGGGACGTACAATGAGAACCCGACTACTCCTGAGGAGGGACATCTGAACGTGAACTCAGGCGATGTACAATCATCAAACCAATACGAGACGGTGTCACGCATACATACATATTAGATTGATTATGATGCTCTGATGTGTATTTGAGATATTTGATTATGAAGTTTGCTTTATTAATTGTTATATTCACGAACTATTTTGCCCACTGAGCGTGTAGCTCACCTCGTTGTTATCCAATTTTCCACAGGAGATTATGGTGGACTGGGTGCAGGTTTTTGGGCCCACATTTTGTACAATTTGTATTATTCATTGGGGATTTTTTCATATACAAATATATTCTGAAATTAATGAAATCAGACTTGTACTTAATCGTGTTTCTGCGCACTCAGTTATTGTTAAAATGAATTCGCGCCCCATCCGTGAGTGTCACGTCGGTTTAGACGCGTCCGTGCGGGGTGTGACATTTAATGGTATCAGAGCGTAAGATCCACGGTCCGCCCAAGTCCACCAAATTAAGGGAAGAAATTATTTATTAGATATATATATATCTAGAACTATATATATATGAATTATATATAGTTGAGATTTATATTAAATATATATCTAGAAAACTATATAGTTTTTTTTTTTTATATATAGTTTAGATTTATATATATATATATATATATATATATAGTATGAAAACTATATATATAGTTCATGACTAAATATATATATCTATGTATCTATGTATGTATGAAATATATATATCATATTGCTAATGGAAAATGTGAATTAAATGATGGCATAAACATCAAGAGAAAAATAAAAAATATTGTCCAATGGACAAAGCATAAATCTTAAAAATGTTAGGAATATATTTTGTGTCTTTCACAAGTTTATTTTCCTTTCAGCAAAATAATGGCCTCAAGTGAAGGAACGACTTTCGGTAGTAGGGAACCAATTCCCACCAGACTCAAGGAATTGTCCAAAAGGGAGGTTATGACTATGAGGAGTATCGACAATAGAGATCTCCGCCTCCATCCGATCCTTCACAAAAACTCGCAACACTGGGGTAGTTGAATATAACAAAAGTTGAGGGTCACGTCTCTTACAACTTGATGAAATGCTTCTACGAAGCCATGAATTGCGTAGGACTTCAAGAAGATGGGATCAACCCTGTTTTAGAGATAACGGTCAGGGGAACAAAGATTTCTATCAACGTCGAGATTATTGCACGACTCATGGAGATTCCGATTGAAGATAGAATCATTGACCCACACGAACCCTAGACAGTTGCAGAGATTATGAAGTCCAACGAACAGTTGTTCAATTCCCTCGCCAAAAACCCGTACACCCAATCAACGTACGCCCACCTCCCAAACAATCTCCTTAAACCACCTCTTGCCGGCCTTGGAAAGATCGTATTCGGCAACATCTTGCCGGAAAAGGTGACTAGAAGTGCTATGTCAAGGGCTCAACTTCTCGTGCTATATTGCATAGAGAAGAAAATTAAGGTCTCCTTACCTCACATCATCATCCAACAAATGTTGCGGATGATTCAAAACCCTTTAAGAAAGGAACTCCTAGGCTACGGAGTCTTGATCATGAGGATGCTATACGAGGCAAACGTCAACACTTTTGATGAGTCTTCGAAGCAGATCATTGAGGGGGTTACAACATCCTCTATCTTCAAGATATTTGTCACAAGTGGAGGGGTAACTAACGAGGAAGTATTCGGCGCGACTTTAGGAGGAAATATCAAAAGAATTAGTGACGAAAATGGACGTTGTTACCGAAAAAGTCGACGCAAGATTCCTGTTAGAAAGGTACCAAATAACGAGCCAAACCAGAACCTTACGTCAAACCCAGCCTCGAATAATGATCCAACCGAGCACCTGTTCTCTGATGAAGATTTATTTTCCAACCTAAATCAACCTCAACCAAATCAGGATAGACAAGAAGTTCCAGCAAATCCACCTTCCTGGAACATGCCAACTCAAGGCAATACTAAGTACCAAAAGGTTTCCAACTCCTGAAGTATCGTATTGGCTAGTTCCACAAGTTCCTGTGAACCAACAAAAACAAAATTTTGCGGCACCAAATCTTGGAAGACAGGACATCCTAATGAGCTCATTATTTCAAGACTTTTCAACCCAAGCATATCCAAATGTCCAAGGGGTTTCAGTTAGGGAATCCCCACACCTATGAGTCAACCATACGGCCAATACTTTCCACTAATGCCTACGGCCTACCCTCCACCTATGGGACAGTCGACCCATCAACCATCGATAGGGCAATCAACTAACCCATTCGAGCAGTTAAATGTGATAGTAGCTAGTATTGCTCGGATAGAGGAGACTCAAAATGCTTTGTTAACACGTATGCAAAATGCCGAAGAACAACGAGCAAATTCTCAACCTTTTTCTAGTAGTCTTTCTGTACCTAGCAGGAGGTCTAGAAGGAGCACTAGTAGGCAGGAAAATCAGGAATGATCACTGGCATTGTAAAAAATTATTTTTGATATGAATGAAAATGTTTTGTTTAAGACTATCTTTGGTGGGCCGACTTACAACCATTCTTTCTTTTGTATCACTAACTTTGGAGTGGTATGGGACACAACAAAATTGGAGGATACTAAATAAAATGTGAAAGTAAGAAAACCCACGACCTTGTATGAAAAGAAACATTTGGAAAAAGTCGCATTACTAACATTATCACTAAGTTTACACGGTATGGGATGAATAAACTTGGACGATACTATTAGTGAACTACTATTCAACCAATGTTTTATAGAGACCGTGTTCATACAACTTACCTTGGTTGACACCCTTATTACCAAATTCATGTGGTATGGGACACATGAATTTGAATAATAGTCCAAAAGACTAAGCGAAGGAGCTTGAATACATAAGATTGCGATAGAACGTTAGATCAGGATATTTACCGACGCAAATCTTAGAATTTTTATGACTCGTATGGATTTTCAATGAAATATATATGTATGTTCACAAAAACCAGAACCAAAACATTTGAAATACTTGCAAAGCTTTATACTTATTATATAAACATTCTAACCTTGTTTTACATCATGGCCAAACATACGAGCACATAAGATTCTTTGATTCCTCAACAAAAATCTTACACTATACTTAGAAAAATAGGTGGTTTTTATATTGCAGTACTCTCGAAATTGTTGCTGAGAATACCATAACATTATATTTGGCTACAGTTTCCTAAATCATGGTTTTATTTTCTCCTTGCCAATGAGAAAATGCAAACCAGGAAGAGAGGAAGGTCACGTATTGTCCGTCCAACAGAGGAGGCACCTCCTGAGATTCAGAACCAGGAACCACCGCCTCCGACGACAGCGCAGGCCACACCTGACACTGCCATGACGTCTGGGCAGGCAATGCCACCCCAACCCACACCATTTTCCATGCCTTTGAGTATGGAAGTCTTCTTCGCTAGATTTATCGAGGCGATAAAAGTAACAGTTCAGAGGCCGTTCGTGAGACCGCGGCCAATCAGGTTGTCACTGTTTAGGCACCTGTGAGATCTGGGTCGGAGACTCAAATCGACCAAATTACGAAGTACAAGAGGCTACAACCTCTTACGTTTGCTGGCACCAGTGATGCTGAAGAGGTGCAGAAATGGCTGGATGAGTCAAAGAAGGCTCTCGATGCAATGAGAGTCGATGAGGCTCGAAAAATTCCACTTGCGACCTACCAACTTGTTGGTGGAGCAAATACATGATGGATAACAGTAAATGAGGACCCAAGGGTCAACACTACGGACATGAATTGGCAATAGTTCGAGTCACTATTTATTGATGAGTACTTTCCCGGCGCTGTGAAGAGGTAGAAGCGTCAGGAGTTCGCCAAACTATACCAAGACGACATGACAGTCAGGGAGTACTCTGGCAAGTTTAAAGAATTATCGGTCTACTCTCTCTCCACCATCTCAACAGAGCAAGATAAGACCGAGAAATTATACAATGGCCTTCGTCCTGACATTCGACAAGCCTTGTCGATCTTGGATCTCAAGATTTACAGGGAGGTCGTTGACAAGGCCATGAGCTTTGAGCAGGAGAAGATTGTGCAGGAGCAGAGACTGAATAGGGGAAAACAGCCTGCAAAGTTTTCCCAACAGGGCTCATAACAAGGCAACAAGAAGAAACCCTACTATAATCAAAACTCAACCCTCCCAGCCCCTGTTAAAAAGAATGAGGCCACGACACCTGCGGCCAAACCATCTAACCTTGGCCATCAGGGTTTTCGCAATCATGGCCGAGGAGGCCGTAATGGCAAGGGTGGCCGTCGAAACTGTAATGGTAGAGGTGGTGGTCAGCACCACAAACAGCAGGGCCAACAGAACCATCAGCAGAAGAGGCTGACGTGTTACAACTGCGGTTAGCAGGGCCATGTAAGAAATGTCTGTCCGCATCTTCAGCAACCTATTCCCGTTGTTCCAGTCTAACAAGCACCACCTGCTGCTAATGCCCAACCCAGGCAGAACCAACAAAACCAGGGCAGAACATTTGCTATCGCTCAACAACCCCTCCCAGACAACAATGTAGTCGAAGGTACAATACAATGGTGCATGTCTTGTTCGATTCGGGTGCTATGCATTCTTTTATATCGTTTGCATTGGTAAGACATTTAGGGTTGCATCCTGAACTCACAGAAATCACAATCCATGTCACATCACCTTTAGGATCTAGTACTGACATGAATTTGCAGTGTTTTCGATGTGAGCTTCGAATGGCAGAACAAATGATATATGTAGATCTTTTTGTGATGGACATTGAAGACTTCGACATCATCCTCTGCATGGACTGGCTCGCACCACTGAATGCAAAGATCGATTGCATGAAGAAGCAAGTTCAGTTAACCTTGCCCACGGGGGAGTTTGTCAAGATTCAGAGAACAAGGAAATGGATACACAACTCTACTGCTGCACTTCTCAAGGCACAGCTTCGAGTCTATCCCTTGGTGATGAAAATGAATCACCAGCATTGTACCCTCTTGAAGTACACAATGTCCCTGTAATATCTGAATTTCCAACAGTTTTTCTAAATGACCTTCCTGGTTTACCTCCAGTTAGGGAATTCGATTTTGAAATCAATCTCATACCTGGGACCGGGCCTATCTCAATTCCACCATACAGAATGTCAAATGTCGAACTAGTCGAATTGGACAAACAACTGAAGGAATTAGTGAGTAATGGCTTCATCAGAAAAATTTCATCACCCTGGGGGGCTCCAGTTTTGTTTGTTCGCAAAAAGGACGGTTCGTTATGACTTTGCATTGACTATCGCAAGTTGAATAACGTCACCATTAAGAACAGATACTCGTTGCCCAGGATCGATGATTTGTTCGACCAACTTAGAGATGTCAAATACTTCTCGAATATTGATTTACGATCCGGTTATCACCAACTTCGGATTCGAGAGTCGGACATTACCAAGAAGGCATTCAGAATTCGGTACGGTCACTACGAGTTCTTGGCCATGTCTTTCGGTCAAAAAAATGCACCTGCTGCATTCATGGATTGATGAACCGCATCTTCAGGTTATACTTTGACCGATTTGTGGTAGTTTTTGTGGACGATATCTTGATATATTCCTCAACCGAAGAAGACCATAAGATACATCTGAAGATAGTCCTCAAGACCTTGAAAAGCCACCAGTTGTATGCAAAGTTGAGTAAGTGCGAATTTTGCGCAAAACGAGTTCAATTCCTAGGCCATGTGGTTTCAGGCAATGGCATTGAGGTCGATCCTTCTAAGGTTGAAGCGGTTTTAAACTGGAAGTAGCCTACCACTGTTGCTCAAATTATGAGTTTTCTTGGTTTGGCTGGCAATTACAGACGCTTCATCAAGGACTTCTCAAAGATTGTTGAACCTATGACAAAGCTCACTTGGAAAGACGTGTGATTTATCTGGAATCCCGTCTGTGAAACTTCATTTCAGTTAGTGAAGAAGCGCCTCACGACGGCACCAATACTCATCACTCCAAGAAATGCACTTAGATTTTCACTATACACCGACGCCTCTTTCCAAGGCTTAGGTACCGTACTAATGCAAGAAGGCCAAGTTGTAGCATATGCCTCGAGGCAACTGAAGATTCATGAGGGCAATTACCCAACACATGACTTGGAACTTGCAACTGTCGTATTTGCACTGAAGCTATGGTGTCATTACCTATACGGTGAACAGTTTGAGGTCTTCTCTGATTACAAGAGTCTTAAGTACATCTACACCCAGAGAGACCTAATTCTCCGCCAAAGACGATGGTTGGAATTCTTGAAAGATTATGACTTTCAACTCCAGTACCATCCCGGTAAGGCCAATGTTGTCGCTGATTCCTTGAGTAGAAAATCTTATGTTGCTTGCACTCTTAACTTCGAAATGGAGAAGTTGGCTACAGAGATGGAGAATTTTAACCTACAACTGATTGAGGAGGGTGCAAGATCACGAATTTCTCAATTGTCAGCCAACTCTGAGTTGGTTCGAAAGATTTCAGCAGCTCAAGCCAACGACCCTATGTTAATGGAGAAACGCGAACTTCTACTCATCGGACAGGACCTTCCTCACTGGTCAGTCTCTGAAGACGGGACCATTTTCTATAAAAAAATGTCTATGTCTACCGAACGATCCTGAGGTTCGGAAAGAAGTGCTCATTGAGATGCACTGTTCCAGGCTCGCTATGCATCCTGGGGGTGACAAGATGTACAAGGATGTCAAGCGACAATTCTGGTTTTATGGAATGAATAAGGCGATCGGACACTTCGTTGCTCGATCTCTCGTTTGCCGGCAAGTTAAGGCAGAACGAAGACTTCCCTCTGGACTTTTCCTGGGGAGGGACATCTGTACGTGAACTCAGGCAATGTACAATCATCAAACCAATACGAGACGGTGTAATGCATACATACATACTTGATTGATTATGATGCTCTAATGTGTATTTAAGATATTTGATTATGAAGTTTGTTTTATTAATTGTTATATTCACGAATTATTGTACCCACTGAGCGTGTAGCTCACTCTGTTGTTATCCAATTTTTCACAGGAGATTAGGGTGGACTGGGTGAAGATTTTTGGGCCCACATTTTGTACCCTTTGTATTATTCATTGGGGCTTTTTGGGAGAATGTTCCCTTAACTATTTCATGTACAAATATATTCTGAAATTAATGAAATCAGACTTGTACTTAATCGTGTTTTCACGCACTCAGTTATTGTTAAAATGCATTCGCGCCCCGTCCGTGAGTGTCCCGCCGGTTTAGGCTAATGTTCCCGCATCAGATAGACCTAGGTACCGAACTGAGAAAAATGAAATTGCTACCAATGTCTTGGGTGTGTGTTCACAAGAAATGGAGTTTATTTATGTCTTGCCTGGATGGGAGGGCTCAACGCTGACTCTAGAGTGTTACGAGATGCTATATCTAGGAGAGATGGATTGAAAGTACCACAAGGTGTAATACCCCAGATTTGCACACAAAAAATGAACTTAGGGCACTTCCCTAACGGATAATTTATGTGAGGGAACATTCTCCCCAAATCTCCCTTTAATTAATAAGGGTTACAAAATGTGGGCCGAAAAACCTCCACTCAGTCCACCCTAAATTCCTGTGAAAAATTGGATAACAACAGGGTGAGCTATTGCCTAGTGGGTAAAATAGTTCGTGAATATAACAATTAATAAAGGAAACTTTATAATCAAATATCACGTAAACACAACAAACATCATAAATAGTACAACATGTATTTATGCATGACACCGTCTCGTAATGGTTCCATGATTGTTCGGTGCCCTGAATTCACGTACATATGTCAATCCCTAGGTAAACTCAAGTTCTCATTGTAAGTCCCTCCCCAAGGTCGTCGCCCTGGATTCACGTACAAATGTCCATCCCCAGGTAAACCCGGGTTTTCATTGAACGTCCCTCTCCAGGGAAATATCAAGAATAGTGAGCATTGCTTGTAACTATTTTGTGGATCATGAACTACTTACATACCTAGGTGGTGCTTATGTATGATGCCAATGCATGAGCAGGTTTGGTCTTTACTAACATTAGACAGGATTTGGTAGCGTCTGGTGATTCTTATCAGGTCGGTATCACCACGTGTAAAGTTAGGATGTTCAGTATCACTTATACAAGCTGATAGCTTTCAAATAAGACCAACCAGATCAGTCTCCAGTTGAGAGGTGGGACATGAGGTCCACTTAAATACCAATAGTCGAGAGCAGCACGTTGTCTCCCGTTCACTATTTAAAGTTACTAGGGACAAGGCTAAGTCTGGTTGAGTCAGATTTACCAATAATCTGACATAGTAACAGTGTAATACATGAACTCCAAATATACAGACATAAGTATGACAGGTACGAGCATTAAATTCAATAATGCAGTGTAAATGAATAGTAAAAATAATGATAAATGAATGTAAACTTTAATAAAAGTTATAAGACACGCAAACCTATGTTTTGTTCCTCACCTTCAGATAAAAACTCCTTCTTGAACTGGCATTTTCTCCCTAGCAGAACCGTGTTGCACCGCAAAAAGAGTCTTAAAAAGAGAAGAGAGAAATCACAAAGAGAGCAGGAGATAAGAGGGTGATTTGGTGCGAAAATAACAAAAGAGGGAGGGGGGAGGGCTCCTTATATAGGAAAAGGAATGCCCAAAGTTCTTTTTTTTTTTTTGCAAACCTGGGTTATCGCACAAGGTAAATTCTTATTTTTTTTTATTAAACTAGTATAGTATTGTAATAATGCTTTTTTATTATATTATAATATTTTATAAAATATTTTGTAGGATATTATTATCTTTGTGATGCGGGATATCCTAATGGTGAAGGCTTCTTAGAACCATATAGAGGACAACGATATCATCTAAATGACTGGGGTAACCCACCTACTACTGCTGAAGAGCTTTTCAACATGAGACATTCTTCAACAAGGAATGTAATAGAGAGGGCGTATGGACTATTAAAAGGACGTTGGGCAATTCTAAGAGGTTGTTCATTTTATCCAGTCAAAGTACAATATCAAATTATTGCCCTTCTTCACAACTTAATTAGAAGGGAAATGTTTGTAGACCCATTAGAACAACAATTAAATGAGAGTGACAACAGTGATAAATATGAAGAAGAAGAAGATTTAAGCGGTTTAGGAGCTGATCACTATACACATATTGAAACATCAAATGCGTGGAGTACTTGGAGAGACAACTTGGCCCATGAAATGTTTGAGCAATGACAAGAAAGTCGACATGCATAGTTGCATTTATTATTATATGATGTATTCTTTATGTTTATTATTTAAGACAATTTATTCAATGCATTCTTTGTGTTTCAAACTCATTGATTGTTAAATAAGGCCCCTGAATAGCACTGTGGCCGGTGAAATCCTCTATATCATCAAACACTGGAGAGCAAAATGAGTCAGATTCATTCTCAGAAGGTTCTGACATTTGCCTCACAAATGGTGGTGTAGGGCTCTGCAAGTTGCAGCGTTTCAGGGGAGGTAGGTTGAGCGGCGGAATGCTTTTTCATGTTGTTGCCTGAATCCGGCCCCCTGGCAATTTTGGTAGGAGATCTTGCCAGGATGAGAGTACAGGATTGTTTCGGACAAAATTGTTAGGAAAAAGCCATGCACGCTCTGGCGATAAGGATCGCTTTCTGTGGGGCGATAGAGTTGGTAATGTAAAGTAGTTGTGGCTTGACTCAGATCTTGAAGGAGTCGCCACAAGTTGCCAAAGAGGCCATTGCGTGTGTGCATCATTACCTCCATTGGCCTTATTTTCAAACATCTGCATAGTTATTTAAATGAAAGAATATATTACGATATTGCAAACAAAGTTCCATCATTTTATTGATAAGTGAAAAATACAATGTATCACATCATCAATTATTACTAGAAAACAATTCAGGGTATTTCTTTTTAATTGTTGTCTCTAGTTCCCATGTTGCTTCCTCTACTCTGTGGTGATCCCAGAGCACTTTCACAAGTGATATGCTACGTCGCCTTAGTTCTTGAATTTTTCTATTCAGAATCTGTATTGCTCTATCTTGATACCTATTTCCTTCCTCAACCCAAACCTCGATCAGAGGGATGATATGCGAAGGATCAGGACGATACTTTCGAACCATGGATACGTGAAAAACGTCATGAACTTTAGACATGAACGATGGAAGGGATGGACGATAGGCTAGTTTGCCAATACGTTCAATGATATGAAATGGACCGATATACCGTGGGGAGAGCTTTCCTTTGATCCCAAAGCGTTTGACACCTCTTGTAGGCTGAACTTTAGAAAAACCAAGTCCCCATTGTCAAATTCTATGAGTTGTCTGCGCTTGTCAGCATAGCTCTTCTGGCAACTTTGTGCTACAAGAAGTCGTTCCTTTACTAGTGTGATCTTCTCAGAAGTTTCTGAAACTAGTTCAGGCCCCAACTGCGGTCGATCTCCCATATCTAACCAACATACCGAAGATCTGTAAGGGCGACCATAAAGAGCCTCATATGGTGCCATGCCGATACTGGTTTGGTAGCTGTTGTTGTTTGCAAACTCAGCCAAATGTAAGTGTTTTGCCCATCCGTCATAAAAATCCAAAATGCATAAACGTAGCATGTCTTCCAAGATCTGGATAAGATGCTCTGACTGCCCGTCAGTCTAAGGATGAAAGGTTGTGCTCATGGTGATCCTGGAGCCCATTATACTCTGGAAGCTCTGCCAAAATTTTGATGTGAATCGAAGGTCTCGATCAGATACGGTCGTGAGTGGTATGCCATGGAGGCGCAGGATCTCTCTTTCATACAATTCGGCAAGCTTGGCGGGGTTATCTGTGAACTTTATTGGCAAAAAGTGTGCAGACTTTGTAAGTCTGTCAATGATAACCCAGATAGCATCTTGCCCTTTATTATTTCGAGGCAAGGCCGTAGCAAAATCTATTGTAATATTCTCCCACATTCATTCTCCAATAGGTAAAGGCTGGAGCAGTCCAGAGGGAAGTCTGCGTTCTGCCTTTACTTGCCGGCAAATGAAACATCGAGCAACGAAGTCTACAATCGCCTTCTTCATTCTAGAAAACCAGAATTATCGCTTGACATCCTTGTACATCTTGTCTCCCCCAGGATGCATGACAAACGTCAAACAGTGCATTTCAGTTAGCACTTCTTTCCGAACCTCGGGATCGTTCGGCAGACAGAGGCATTTTTTTGTAGAAAACGACCCCGTCTTCAGAGACCGACCATGCTGGAGCAATCATTCTTTGAACCCGACAACATGTTCTCTGACTGTCATGCTGCCCTGGTATAGCCTGGCGAACTCCTGGTGCTTTTGCCTCTTCATAGTGCCAGGGAAGTACTCATCGATGAACAATGACTCGAATTGCTGCCAAATCATGTTTGCGGTATTGACCCTTGGATTTTCCTTCACCGTTATCCATCATGTACTTGCTCCACCAACAAATTAGTAGGACACAAGTGGAATATTTTGACCCTCATTGCCTCGAGAGCCTTCTTTGACTCATCAAGCCATTTTTGCGCCTCCTCTGCATCAATGGTGCCAGCAAAAGTAAGGGGTTGTAGCCTCTTGTACTTCGTGATCTAGTTGGTTTGGCTCTCCGACCCAAATCGTACAGGTGCTTGTACAATAACTACTTGGTTGTTTGCAATCTCACGAACGGTCGTCTGAACAGTTACCTTCATCGCCTTGATAAATCTGGCAAAAAAGATTTTCATGCTCAAAGGCGTGACAAAGGATGTGGGCAGAGGTGGCAAAAGTAATGGCAGTGTCATGTGTGGCCTGCTCTGTCCTCGGAGGCAGCAATTCCTGATTTTGAACTACAGGAGGTGCCTCCTCTACTAGACGGGCTGTGCGTGGCCTTCCTCTCTTCCTGGTTTGCATTTTCTCACTGGCAATGAGAAAATAAAATCATGATTTAGGAGCTGTAGCCAAGTATAATGTTATGATATTCTCAGCAATAAGTTCAAAAGCACTGCAATATAAAACCACCTATTTTTTTAAGTATGGTGTATGGTTTTTGTTGAGAAATCAAAGAATCTTATGTGCCTCGTATGTTTGGCCATGGTGTAAAACAAGGTTAGAGTGTTCATATAATAAGTATAAAACTCTGCAAGTATTTCAAATGTTTTGGTTCTGGTTTTTGTGAACATACATATATATTTCTTTGAAAATCCATACGAGTCATAAAGGTTCTAAGATTTGCCTCGATAAATATCATAATCTAACGTTTTATCGCATTCTTATGTGTTCAAACCCTTTCGCTTAGTCTTTCTGACTATTATCCAAGTTTGTGTGTCACACCCTGCCCGGACGCGCCTAAACCGGCGGGACACTCACGGACGGGGCGTAAATGCATTTTAACAATAACTGAGTGCGTGGAAACACGATTAAGTACAAGTCTGATTTCATTAATTTTAGAATATATTTGTACATGAAATAGTTAAGGGAACATTCTCCCAAAAATCCCCAATGAATAATAGAAATGGCACAAAATGTGGGCCCAAAAACCTGCACCCAGTCCACCCTAATCTCCTGTGAAAATTTGGATAACAACGGGGTGAGCTACACGCTCAGTGGGTAAAATAGTTCGTGAATATAACAATTAATAAAGCAAATTTCTTAATCAATTATCTTAAAAACACATAAGAGCATCATAATCAATCCAATATGAATGTATGCATGACACCGTCTCGTATTGGTTTGATGACTGTACATCGCCTGAGTTCACGTACAGATGTCCCTTCCCAGGAGTAGCCGGGTTCTCATTGTACGTTCCTCCTCAGGAACGACGCTCTGGATTCATGTACAGATGTCCCTCCCCAAGAGTAGTCAGGTTCTCATGGTACGTCCCTTTCCAGAGAAATATAATGAATAGCGAGCATCGCTTCTAACTATTCTATGAATCATAAACCACATACGTCCCTAGGTGGTGCTATGTATGATGCTAATGCATGAACTGGTCCGATCTTTACTTAATATTTAGACAGGATTTGGCAACGTCTGGTGATCCTTATCAGGGTCGGTATCACTACGTGCAAGGTTAGGACATTCAATATTACTTGTATAAGCTAATAGCTTTCAAATAAGACAACCAAATCAGTCTCCAGTTGAGAAGTGAGACACGAGGTCTACTTAAATACCAATCGTCTAGAGCAGCACGTTGCCTCCCATTCACTATTTAAAGTTATTGAGGACAAGACTGAGTCTGGTTGAGCCAGATTGACCACTAATCCGGCATAACAACAGTGTAATACATGAACTCAAAATATACAGGCATAAGTATGACAGTATGAACATTATACGCAATAATGTAGTGTAAATGAATAGTAGACATAATGATAAATGAATGTAAACTTTAATAAAAGTTATAAGACATGCAAACCTATGTTTCGTTCCCCACCTTCAGATTAAAAACTCCTTTGAAAACTGGCGCCTTCATACGGGCAGAATCGCGTTGCATCGCATAGAGAGTCTCGGAAAGAGAGTCTCAAAAGAGAAGACAAAAACTCAAAATGAGTGATAGAGAAAAGGAAAATCACAAGGAGGAGTTATTTTGGTGTGCGAAATGAGGAGGGGGGAGGGGTCTTTAAATAAGAAAAATGTGCTTGAACGTTCGGGCGCCTAGTGCGGGCAGGTACCTGAACCATTTTTTTTTGTGCAAACGTAGGGTATTACACTCTATCCCCCTTAAAAGGATTTCGCCCTCGAAATCAGTCCAAGTAGTCATGATAGTTATCTGCGTGAGATTCACGGTCGTTGTCATCGTTTGCTAATTCAGGGTAATGCCTGTATGGTCCCTGAATGGAACTGTGGCCGATGGAATCCTCAACATCATGAAACCATGGAGAGCAAATGGAGTCGGAATCGTCCTCAGAAGATTCCAACCTTTGCTTAATAGATGGTGGTGTAAGGCGCTGGTCACATCGTTTAAGGGGATGTAGGTTGAGCGATGCGATGCTTTTTCTTACTATTGCTCGAATCCGGCCACCTGGCAATTTTGGTAGGAGATCCTACCAAGATGAGGGCATGAGATTGTTTTGGGTAAAATTATTATGAAAAATTCATGCGCGCTCTGGCGATAAGGATCGTTGTCTGTGTGGTGATGGAGTTGGTGATGCAAAGTAGTTGTGACTAGACTCAGATCCTGGAGGAGTCGCCACAGGTGGCCAAGGAGGCCATTGCGTGTGTGCATCACTATATCCATCGATATTATTTTTAGACATCTGCATAGTTATTCAAGTGAGACGATGTATTAAGATATTTGTAACCAAAGTTTCATCATTTTATTGATAAGTGAAATAATACAATGTATCGCATCATCAGTTATTACTAGAAAACAATTCAGGGTATTTCTGTTTAATTGTTGCTTCTAGTTCCCATGTTGCTTCCTCTACTCCGTGGTGATCCCATAGCACTTTCACAAGTGGTATGCTACGTCGCCTTAGTTCTTGAGTTTTTCTATCTAAAATTTGTATCGCTCTCTCCTGATACCTATTTCCTTCCTCAACCGGAACCTCAACTAGAGGGATGATATGCGAAAGATCAGGGCGATACTTTCAAAGCATGGATACGTGAAAAACGTCATGAACCTTAGACATGGACAATAGAAGGGACAGACGAAAAGCAAGTTTGCCAATACGTTCACTGATCTGAAATGGATTGATATACCGTGGGAAGAGCTTTCCTTTGATCCCAAAGCGTTTGACACCTCTTGTGGGCTGAACTTTTAGAAAAACCAAGTCCCCCTTATCAAATTCTAGAGGCTGCCTCCGCTTGTCAGCATAGCTCTTCTGTCGACTTTGTGCAACACGAAGTCGCTCCTTTACTAGTGTGATCTTCTCAGAAGTCTCTTGAACTAGTTCAGGGCCCAACTGCGGTCCATCTGCCATATCTAACCAGCATACCAGAGATCTGCAAGGGCGACCAAAGAGAGCCTCGTACGGTGCGATGCCGATACTAGTTTGGTAGCTGTTGTTGTATGCAAACTCAGCTAAATGTAAGTACTTTGCCCATCCGTCATTAAAGTCCAAAATGCAACACCGTAACATGTCTTCCAAGATTTGTATAAGACGTTCTGACTGCCCATCAGCCTGAGGGTAAAAGGTTGTGCTCATGGTGATCTTAGAGCCCATTCTACTCTGGAAGCTTTGCCAAAACTTTGATGTGAATCGAGGGTCTCGATCAAAGACGATCGCGAGTGGTATGCCATGGAGGCGTACGACCTCTCTTTCATATAGTTCGGCATGCTTGGCGGCGTTATCCGTGAACTTTATTGGCAAGAGTGTGCAGACTTTGTAAGTCTGTCAATGATAACCCAGATAACATCTTGCCCTTTATTATTTCGAGGCAAGGCTGTAACAAAATCCATTGCGATGTTCTCCCACTTCTATTCTCCAATAGGTAACGGCTGGAGAAGTCCAGAGGGAAGTCTTCGTTCTGCCTTAACTTGCTAGCAAACGAGACATCGAGCAACGAAGTGTGCGATCGCCTTCTTCATTCCAGAAAACCAGAATTGTCGCTTGACATCCTTGTACATCTTGTTACCCCAAGGATACATAGCGAACCTCGAACAATGCATCTCAGTGAGCACTTCTTTCAGAACCTCAAGATCGTTCGGTAGACAGAGACGTTTTTTATAGAAAACGGTTCCATCTTCAAAGACCGACCATTGAGGAAGGTCTTGTCCGCTGAGTAGAAGTTCGCGTTTCTCCATTAACATAGGGTCGTTGGCTTGAGCTGCTGAAATCTTTCGAACCAGCTCAAAGCTGGCTGACAATTGAGAAAGTCGTGATCTTGCTCCTTCCTCAATCAGTTGTAGGTTAAAATTTTTCATCTCTGTAGCCAACTTCCCTATTTCGAAGTTAAGAGTGCAAGCAACATAAGATTTTCTACTCAGGGTATTAGCCACAACATTGGCCTTACCGGGATGGTACTGGAGTTGAAAGTCATAATCTTTCAAGAATTCCAACCATCGTCTTTGGCGAAGGTTTAGGTCTCTCTGGGTGTAGATGTACTTAAGACTCTTGTGATCCGAGAAGACCTCTAAGCCTTGCAGAGAGGCGTCGGTGTATAGTAAAAATCCAAGTGCATTTCTTGGAGTGATGAGTACTGGTGCCGTCGTGAGGCGCTTCTTCGATTCCTAAAATGATGTTTCACAGGCGAGATTCCAGATGAATCGCACGACTTTCCGAGTGAGCTTTGTCATAGGTTCAGCAATCTTTGAGAAGTCCTTGATGAAGCGTCTGTAATAGCCAGCCATACCAAGAAAACTCCTAATCTGAGTAACAGTGGTAGGCTGCTTCCAGTTTAAAACCGCTTCAACCTTAGAAAGATCGATCTCAATGCCATTGCCTGAAACCACATGGCCTAGGAATTGAACTCACTTCGCCCAAAATTCGCACTTACTCAACTTTGCATACAACTGGTGGCTTTTCAAGTCTGGAGGACTATCTTCAGATGTATCTTATGGTCTTCTTCGGTGGAGGAATATATCAAGATATTGTCCACAAAAACTACCACAAATCGGTCTAAGTATAACCTGAAGATGCGGTTCATCAAATCCATGAATGCAGCAGGTGCATTTGTTAGACCAAACGACATGACCAAGAACTCGTAGTGACCGTACCGAGTTCTAAATGTCGTCTTGGTAACTACCCTCCACCAATGGGTCAACATTTTCCAACAATGCCTACAACTTACCCTCCACCTACGGGACAACTAGCCTACAATCCGTCGATGGGACAACCTGCTAACCCACACGACCAGATGCAGTTTATGATGTCTTGTATGGTTGAAATACGTGACGGGTATAGATATATGGTGAATTGTATTCAGACCTTAGAAAAACAGCAGAACGCCCCTCAACCTTCTTTTGGTAGTCACTCCGCAATTGTAACACCCCGTAGTTTTAATTATACACCTACGTTGACTGATACATATATCAACGTGTATACGTACGCATATACGTATGTAGGAGTTAAATGTATGTGTGTATAAACATACATGAATTAAGTAGATTGTATTATTAAATGCAATAATATCACTAGCTTATAAAATATTATATAAATGAACTTCATAATGAAGTAATTTAATGAAGGAGGAGTTGTTAAAGTAATTGAATAGTTGAATAGTTTAGTTGAATATGAATGAATAGTTGAATGAATTAAATTAAGATGGAGAAGTTGGTTTGCTAGATTACATGGGGAGCATGAGATCATTTTTAACACTTATCTCTTATTTTTAATCTCTCTCTCTCTCTTTCCAACTCTCTCCAAAGTGAAACAAAAACAAAAACAAAAACAAAAAATAAAAAATAAGAAAAGAAAGAGAAAAGAAGAAACGAAGAAGAAAAGAGGAGAAAACGGGGTGAAAGCCAAATTGGGACACACGGTAACTGATTTTCACTCTATTTCTTCATGAAATTAATATTTAAGCTAGACATAACGTTTCTCTCGGAGTAATTTTGCTATGGGAGTTGTTTTACGATGTTCCTGAAAATTGGGGTTTCGACCCAACTTGAATGAAAATCAGCTATGAAGGTTGAAAAACACTTCCTAGGTTGTAGGAATCTTAAATATATGGTTAGATTGAATTTATTTGTTAGTTTGTAATTTTTATAGTTGTTAGAAGTTGGATTTGATACTGGATTTCTTTGGAACCCTTAGATTTGATATTGGAAACCTTTGAAACCCTAGTAAAACCCGACAAAACTATAATTTGAGACTGTAAAAAGATAGATCTACTAATTTCGGACATTTCGATGTTAAGATTATGATTTTTGGATATGATTTGATATTTTTAGTAACTAAATATATAGTTTTGGTGAGTAAAATTGACTTTGGTGACCCCCGCAAACATGTAAAACCTCAGTAAAATATCTGTTGAAGGTAGTAGAATGGTAGTATGACTGATTTTACACATGTCGATGTGGATAGAATAATCTTAGGAATGTCCTACATTTTTAATAAAATTGATATATTTTTCCAGTAAAAAAATAAAATTGAGAATTAGTGAAAATATGAATTGGAAATCTATTTTCACTGTTTCTTCTTGTGGAAATAGCTAGATTGACCGTAGAAACAGTATAATAGCGTTTTCAATTGCTTATTGGTTCTAAATTCAGTTGGAATCTAAATTCATAGAATGTGTATAATATTTTTCAGGTTGCTAAAGTAAGAATTAGTGATGAATGAGCAAGACTTGGATCAAATGAAATGTATTTGAATGGATAATACAAGTAGGTAGAGTTAAGTGAAATAGATTCGAATTATACATGCATTGCAAATGTTTATTGGTAATTTGAAGTGAGTTAGAAAATTAAATATGTAAAGAAAACTCTGTATTTACACGTAAAATAGATATGAATAAATAAAATTGAATTATATGACAGGTTGAGTTAATTGGATTTCAATTAGAACTGGACTCGAAAGCGGCGGTGATTGTATTTAAGTTGGAAAGGCTTGTCCTATGAGTATATTTCTTGATTTTGGTTCTTGTATGACATTGTTTTGATATGAAATGTTTAACTCTAGGCATGTTATGTATTTAAATGCATTGTGTTTTATTGATCATTCATAAAAGATTTTGGCATTGGAGTATGCGAGACGTGCGAAGGCAGATCACATATGATATCATTTCGTTAGGAATTAGTCCCGGATGAGTGTTATGCGTAACCTCATTGTCAATAGGACTATCCTAACAAGAATTTTAGGTCCTTGAAATGATTGTGAATTGGGTAACGGGAGGTTATGGCTACCTTGTAACAGCCATACAAGGGTTAGACCTTCTCTATATTACCTTGAAGGAGGGAGATTGTGGATTTCGATGAAAACTTTGTATTGTTTTATTGCACAAGCATAAACTTTATATTGTTGGCATGTATGTTATCTTTGTTGAATAATGCATGTGCGTTTCATAAATGTTTTGAATTACTTTAAATGTCATGTTTTCCTAAATGCATATGATTGCCATATCAAGATATATATTCATTGAGCTTGTTGTGTGCTTACTCCATTCCCTCCAATATTTCAGGTACAGAATCGAAAGGAAAAGGAAAAGCTAGAGAGTGATTGACACTTGATCCAGATCCTTATCTTGTTATGTATGTATGCTTGGAGGAATGGTTTATACACATTTTATTTTGCTATGTATAATTATCACCTGACTATGTATCTAATATCACATAGATTGGATGGGTTGTATGGTAATGGATTATAGTTGAATATGTTCGTTTGTGAAATACTTGGTGATGATGTATATAATTGTGTGATTAAATGGTGGATAGAATGGTCGGAATGGTTAAATGCGTACATGAGATAAATGAATGAATGAGATGAATATTGTGGATGATTATATATGTGTGTGTGTGTGTGTGTGTGTGTGTGTGTGTGTGTGTGTGTGTGTGTGTGTGTGTGTATGTGTATTGGATTTGATTTGTGGTATATCAGGAAAAATGTGAGATGTCCAAATTTATGGGGACATGCTGTCAAAATTTTTGAAAATTTTGTGAAATTCTGTTGAGGCTGACAGTGTATTGTATATTGTATACAGGGTATGTACAGTGTATAGTACACTATGCCGGTCATGATGTCAGTCTACGTCAAGGGCGTCATGACAGCAACTAGTAGGAGGACTAGGTGGAATAGTAGGCGGAGAAACTAGGAAAATTACTGGCATTGTAAAATTTTTCTTTTATAAATGAAATGTTTTGTTTGAGACTATGTTTGGTTGGCCGACTTAAAACCATTTTTTTTTGTATCACTAACTTTGGAGTGGTATGTGACACAACAAAATTAGAAGATACAAAATAAAACGTGGAAGTAAGAAAACTCACGAGCTTGTGTGAAAAAACACCTGGGAAAAGTTGAATTACTAACATTATCACTAAAGTTTACAAGGTATGAGACGAGTAAACTTAGACGATACTATTAGTGAACTACTCTCCAGCCGATGTTTTGTAGAGACCATGTTCATACAACTTAACTTGGTTGAAACCCTTATTACCAAATTCATGTGGTATGGGACACATAAATTTAGATAATAGTCGAAAAGACTAAGGAAAAGAGTTTGAACACATAAGAATGCGATAGAACGTTAGACCAGGATATTTACCGAGACTAATATTAGAATCTCTATGACTCGTATGAATTTTCAAAAAGGTATGTATGTTCACAAAAACCAAAACCAAAACATTTGAAATACTTTCAAAATTTTATACTTATTATATAAACACTTTAACTTTGTTTTATACCATGGCCAAACATACGAGGCACATAAGATTCTTTAATTCCTCACCAAAACCTTACACCATACCTAAAAAAATAGGTAGTTTTATAATTGTAGAACTCTCAAAGTTATTACTGAGAATATCATATCACTATGCTTGGCTACGTTTCCTATAGCAGAGTTCTATTTTTTTTGTCTTTGCCAGTGAGAAAAAAAATGCAAACCAGAAAAAGAGGAAGGTCACGCACAGTCCGTCCAACAGAGGAGGCACCCCCCGAGACACAACATCAGGAACCACCGCTTCCGAGGACAGAGCAGGCCATACACGACACTGCCACTACTTCTGGACAACCAGTGTCACCTCAACCCGCACCCTTCGTCATGTCTTCGGGCATGAAACATTTTTACGTTGAATTCATTAAGGCAATGAAAGTGACAATACAATCGATTGTCCTTGAGACTGCGGCCAACCAGGTGATCACCGTACAGGCACCTGCACGATCTGGGTTGGAGAGCCAAACCGACCAAATCACGAAGTATAAAAGCCTCTAGTCCCTTACCTTTGCTGGCACCATTGAGGCTATGGGAGTCGACGAGGGTTGAAAAATTCCACTAGCTTCCTGCCAACTTGTTGGTGGAGCTAACACTTGGTGGATAACAGTGAAGGAAGACCCAAGGGTCAATGTATAGACATGACTTGGCTGGAGTTTGAGTCACCGTTCATTGATGAGTAGTTCTCTGGCGCAGTGAAGAGGCGAAGACACCAGGAGTTTGCCAGGCTCTACGAGGGCAGCATGACAGTCCGAGGGAGGAAGATCACGCCTCTCCCAATTATCAGCCAACTCTGAGCTTATTCTAAAAATTTCAGCTGCTCAAGCCAACTACCCCATGTTAATGGAGAAAAGAGAACTTCTCCTCAGCGGACAGGACCTTCCCCACTGATCGGTCTCCGACGACGGGGCAGTTTTCTACAAAAAGCTTCTCTGCCTACCGAACGATCTTGAAGTTCAAAAAAAAGTGCGCTCACTGAAATGCATTGCTCGAGGTTTGCTATACATCCTAGTGGAGACAAGATGTACAAAGATGTCAAGCGACAATTCTAGTTCTCTGAGATAAGAAGGTTATTGTAAACTTTGTTGCTCGATGTCTCGTTTGCCAACAAGTAAAGGCAGAATGCAAACTTACTTCTAGACTTCTTCAGCCTTTACCCATTGGAGAATGGAAGTAGGAGAACATAGCAATGGATTTTGTTACGACCTTACCTCGAAATAATAAAGAGCAAGACGCAATTTGGGTTATCATTGACAGACTTACAAAGTCTGCACACTTTTTACCAATAAAACTCAAGGATAACCCCGCCAAGCTAGTTAAATTGTATGAAAAAGAGATCGTGTGCCTTTATGGCATACCTCTCGCGATCATATCTGATCGAGACCCTCGATTCACATCAAAATTTTGGTAAAGCTTTCAGGGTAGAATGGGCTTCAAGATTACCATGAGCACAATTTTTTACCCATAGACTGATGGGCAGTCGGAGCGTTTAATCCAAATCTTGGAGGACATGTTACGATGTTGCATATTGGACTTTCATGACGGATGGGCAAAACACTTACATTTGGCTGAGTTTGCATACAACAACAACTACCAATCGAGTATCGACATGGCACCATACGAGGCTCTCTATGGTCGCCCTTGCAAATCTTCGGTATGCTGCTTAAACATGGCAAATCAATCGTAATTGGGGTCAGAACTAGTTCAAGAGACTTCTGAGAAAATCAGACTAGTAAATGAGCGACTTCGTGTAACACAAAGTCGACAAAAGAGCTATGCTAACAAGCAGAGACAACATTTAGAATTTGACAAGGGGGACTTTGTTTTTCTAAAAGTCCAGCCTACAAGAGGTGTCAAACGCTTCGGGATCAAACGAAAGCTCTCTCCACAATATATCGGCCCATTTCAAAACGTCGAACGTATTGGCAAACTAGCCTATCGACTATCCCTTCCCTCATTCATGTCTAAAGTTCATGATGTTTTCCATGTATCTATGTTTTGAAAGTATCGTCCTGATCCTTCACATATCATCCCCCTGGTCGAAGTTCAGGTTGAAGAAGGAAACAAATATCAGGAAAGAGCGATATAGATTCTGGATAGGAAAACTCAAGAATTGAGGCGACGTAGCATTCCACTTGTAAAAGTACTTTGGGATCACCACAGAGTAGATGAAGCAACTTGGGAACTAGAAAAAATAATTAAACTGAAATACCCCGAACTGTTTTCTAGTAATTATTGATGATGTGATACATTGTACTATTTCACTAATCAATGAAATTATGAAACTTCCTTTACAATATCTTAAGATATCGTTTCATTTAAATAACCATGCAGATGTCTAAAAAAAACACTGACATGAGTAATGAACCATACACGCCATGGCCTTCTTGGCAACCAGTGGAAACTCCTTCAAGTTCTGATACAAACCACAACTTCTTTGCATCAACAACTCTCTCGCCTCAGCGTCAACGATCCCTATCGCCAAAGCGTGTATGGCTATATCATAACGAGATTACCCAAACAATCTAATGCCCTCATCCTGGCAGGATCTCCTACCAAAATTGTCAGGCGGCCGAATTCAGGCAACTGTAATAAAAAGCATTCCGCCACTTAACCTACCTCCCCTGAAACGCTGCAACTTGCAGTGCCCTACTCCACCATCCGTTAAGCAAATGTCGGAACCTTATGAGGACGAATCCGATTCCATTTTTCCTCCATTGTTTAATGATGTCGAGGATTCCACCTACCACAGTATAATTCAGGGACCTTACCAGCATTACCCTGATCTTGTGAATGATGACAAAGGCAGTGAATCTCACGAAGACAGCAATCAACACTCCATGGACTGAAATTTTTAGGGCGAAATTCTTTTAAGGGGGGTAGAGTGTAATACCCCTGGTTTACACGAAAAAAAAATTTGAAATGTTTGGGCATGTCTTTTTCTATAAAAGACCCCCCTCCCCCTCTCATTTCTCACACCACTCCTCACTCTCTCTCCCTTTTCTAGAAACTTTCTCTCTCTCTCTCTTTTGAGACTCTTTCCCTTTTTTTTTTTAGACTCTTTCTTAGAGACTTTCTTTGCAGTGCG
Organism: Paratinospora sagittata; assembly: GCA_035771175.1. Classification (NCBI taxonomy): domain Eukaryota; kingdom Viridiplantae; phylum Streptophyta; class Magnoliopsida; order Ranunculales; family Menispermaceae; genus Paratinospora; species Paratinospora sagittata. The sequence continues at coordinate 2,064,906 of CM069612.1, forward strand.
AAGCGGTTTTGCTCTAGAAGAGGTGCCAGTTTTGGAAAGAAGTTTTATTTGAAGGTGGGGAACGAAACATAGGTTTGCATGTCTTATGACTTTTTATAAAGTTTTCATTCATTTATCATTATGTCTATTATTTACTTACACTACATTATTGTATATAATGTTTATACATGTCATACTTAAATTTGGAGTCCATGTATTATACTATTACTACACCGGATTAGTGGTCAATTAGACTCAACTAGACTTAGTCTTGCCCTCAATAACTTTGAATAGTGAACGGGAGGCAACTTGCTACTCTAGAAGATGTGGTATTTAAGCGGACCTTGTGTCCTACTCTAGACCTGGGGACTGTTCTGGTTGGTCCCATTCAAAGCTATCTGCTTGTATAAGTAGTATTGAACATCCTAACGGCACACGCGGTGATGTTGACCCTGATAACTATCACCAGACGTTGTCAAATCTGATCTAATATTAAGAAAGACCGGACCCACACATGCATAGTCATCATACATGAAATAAGAACCACCTAGGAACATAAGTGGTTTGTGAGCTATGGAATAGTTATTGGAGCAATGCTCACTATTATTGATATTTCCCCTAGAGAGGGATGTACAATGTGAACCCAGGATTACGTGGGGATGAACATATGTACATGAACCCAGGGCGATGAACGATCACATAACCATTACGAGATAGTGTCATGCATACATTTTTGTTAAGCCATGTTGTACTGTTTATGATGCTATGTTGTGTATATGTTATGTTTGATTATGAAGTCTTCTTTATTAATTGTCATATTCACAAACTATTTTACCCACTGGGCAATGGCTCACCCCGTTGTTAACCATTTTTACAGGAGTCTAGGGTGGATTGGGTGGAGGTGTTTGGGCCCTCATTTTGTACCCCTTGCTTATTTATTAGGGAGATTTTGGGAGGATGTCCCCTCAATTACATTTTCTTACAAAATACATTCTGAAATTAATGAAATCAGATTTGTACTCAATTGTGTACCTGTGCACTCGGTAACTGTTATAATGCATTCGCGCCCGGCCAGTGAGTGTCCCGTCGGTTTAGGAGAGGTGTGACATAACGTAAAACACACCAGGATTTATAGTGGTTCGGCCAAGCCTACGTCCACTACCTAATCTCCCGATTAGGATTTTCTCAATCCACTAACTTATTCTCTTACGGGTGAGAACCAAACCGTTATACATGTCATTTTACAGGTTCAAGGCAAACCTATCCTTTTGCGGGTTAAGGATGAACCGATTTCCTTTTTCTGGGATGAGAAAAAACCCATGTTCCTCTTATGGGATAAGGAAGAACCATTTTTCTTTTGCGGGATAAGGAAGAACCGTTATCGTTTCTCTTTTACAGGTTAAGTGATAACCTATCCTTTTATAGGTTAAGGGCAAACCTATCCTTTTACGGGATTAGGATGAACCGGTTTCCTACTTACAGGTGAGGATGAACCTTAACATGATTTCGTCCATGAAATTATTAAGTGAATTACATTCACTTGACCTGATTGTTTCAATCTAGAAACATACCAGCATTACAACACTAATAATGTTGGTTCAAACTGAGCATAACACTCTACAATTAAGCTCATGTGCATAACATTACAAAGATGTATAAATTTGAATACGTAATGCTAAGAGACATACACTTACAGTCTTTTACCTTTCAATGTTCGGTATTCCTCAAGTGCAGTTTTGAAAAGTGTGAATACTATGCAAATCAATTGTGGCGACCCCGCGCCCCGGACCACCAACCCCGCAGGGAATGGCATGCGGAATGCCGGGGCGAGACGCCCGGCGTAAGCATCTCCAACCACTCCTCAACTCCCGTGAGGTAGTCGAGACCCTACAAGCCTTATCCCAAACAACGACATGATATCAAAATGTACTAAACAAAACTACCCACCGTATTAATCATCCAAGACAAGAGATAATCCATAAAAATGAACCATAAATAAAATCATAATCCCTACAGTCCATTAAAATTGACATAGACATAAAATCTAAAATTGTGGGTACAAATAAAAACCGTCATATGCCCACATAGTCTATCTAACAAGTCCCAACTCACCCATACTACAATGTGGTAAGTGTTATAATTACATAATCCAAAACATAATACTTCATAATTTAAAACACAATTCAATCAAAATGCCTCTCAACTCACATCGAGGCATTGGATTCTCTCGCAGGCAAGGCCCTCAAGATATGACTACTCCTTTGCCCTTATTCGGGACAGAAGGACCTGAAAGAGGAAAATGAGGGTGAGCCAACGATGCCCAGTGAATAGAATTCAAATATGCTATCAATACTCATCAATAAAAACCATGTATGCATGTCAATGTGTAGCATGATTAAAAGCTCATAACATATAGATGTCAAGCATTTATAATAAGTTCGATGCAAGTAAAAGTTTATCAATTTGGATCCACATTCCACATGCCTTGGGTTACTAGTCCACGTCTATTTCACCGTGCCGTTGATCCCAATCATGTTTACTTGGGTTACTAGTCCACGTCTATTTCACCGTGCCGTTGATCCCAATCATTTCCTTCTTAAAACCCTCCTATGACAAGGTCAAGTCCCCCTATTAGCCAGATAGATGGGCCCAACCAAAGTCATAAGGTTTTCTCAAATCAATGCATCATTCAAAACATTAGAACACATTCATGCTTTCAACATACAATATATATAAGTGATATGATGACATAAATGATATAATCATAAGTGAAGCCTACTCACAACCAAGCCTCGCGAGAGTATTTAATCACACACGACCACCAAACCGAATCAACCCAATCAAGATCCTGAAACATACATCAATATCCTACCATACATCAATTTCTATGCTCAATTACATAGACATTACAAATCAACCCTAAATCAGCCCACATATAATTAATAGGCCTAAATCCCATTTAATCCCATCATTCAACTCAAATCACATGACTTAGGCCTCTAATGCATAGTTCTCATTCATAAACCATTCTATTAATCAAAAATACTGATTTTCAATTCCTTAGGCATAAACATGTCCAAATTTGGGTCACTTGATCACAAGTAGGCCTAACCCATGATATGGTCACAACCACCAAATCAGTAGCATAATCAACCCTAATCATGCTTAATTAAACATAAGTTGCATCAATTCAATGATTCTAAGCCAAAAGCATCAAAAGCCCTAAAATATGAAATTTTCCATACTTAGGCCATATTGTCGATTTACACTAGGTCACCATGTTCAGCCATGTATATCACTGATTTTGCATCATGGGTTCATCCACAATGGCAACTAGGTCAACATAGTTGACATGCAAGCTATTTGGAAAGGTCTAAGTTCATATTCTAAATGTAGGTCTAATACAAACAACCCTACCAATTCTTCACATGTATTATTCTGTTCAGATGTATCAATCTACCAACAGAAATATGTAATCACAAAATCAACCGTACAGATTGAAGTATGTGAAGAAACAAACCTTCTGTCCAAATATCAGCCCAATCCAACGGTGGACCGAAAAGATATGTATCTTTGATGAGCAAGTGTCTAATCAGACAGTTTCTCCTTTCCTGCTGCAAATACCCAAACTCAGATGGCTATATCACACAAAATAATTAACGTACAAATATTTCCACCGTTCAGAATACAGAAACATCTGTTGTAAACTACATACCCAAATTTGATATCCATCCAACGGTACGTTGAGGAGATCTACAAGTTTTACCGAAACGGAACGAGAAACCCAGAAATTCCGACCAGCTTTGTTTCAGAGGTTATATCTCTTAGCACAAGCCTCTAATTACGATCTCCACCGTTCAGAATGTATAAATATCAGTTATAAACTACATACCCAAATTTGATAACCATCTAACGGTAGGTTTAGGAGATCTATAAGTTTGAGCGAAACAGTGCGAGAAGTCCAAACTTTCCGGCCAGCTTTGTTTGAGAGGTTAGATCTCTCAGAAGAAACCTCTGATCAAGATCTCCACCGACCAGAATGAAGAACCATAAGCTACGAACGTGCTGACAAAATTTGAGCTCAATCTGACCGTAAATTCCAAAGATCCAGTTCTTTGATGAAAATCTCGCAGGGTTCTTACTCCTGCAACTCTCTCCTTCTTTCTCTTCTTCTTTCCTTTCTCTTCTTTTCTTTCTCTTCTTCTTTCTTTTCTCTCCACTCACCTCTTTCTAGCACTTCCTTGATTCCCTCCTTGATTCTCTCCTTGATTCTCTCCTTGTTTTCCTCTCCTTGGTTCCCTCCACTCATTCTAGCACTTCCTTGAAGAAGACAAGTGGGCATTGGACACTTGTCCACTTTCATGCACCAACCTTCACATGTGTTGGTCTCATACTACCCATACCAACCACATGTATTTTAAATGTCCAATCCATTTAATACACTAAATCTTCAATTTCATTTATCCTTTTATTCCATCAATCCTAACCCATATCAATTCATGGTTTAATGAGCCCATGCATAAATAATAACATATGCATTAAACTTTAATTTAACATGACTCATATACAATTTATGATACATATATTTATATACATTATCAAGCATTAACTATACAAACATTAAACAATCATCAAACAAACACCAAACATATCAAGGCAATACATAGAGTTTGGGCAAAATACAATTGGGTTATGGGCTAGATGAAATAATTTTCGGGGCGTCACATCAATTAAGTGCTTCTTCGAAAACATTATGATATCATTGAAACATTGAAATTGAAAATGCAGGACCAATGTAAATCATAGACACAGACAGTTTTCAAAATAAATATAGTATATAAGGATGAAAACTTCTGGTTTAGTATTCAATAGTTAACACAACTACTGATATAGTTCAATACAGTACTTGAGATATGAAATCAAGTACAACTGTATCTCTCATGAACTATTTCTCAAATTCCTTCATTAGCATAATTGAAGTTAAGTATAAATCCAGATTGAGAATTTGAGTAGAAACCAGTTCAAAATAGATTTTCAAAGATAGAATATAATTGAAGCTCAATATGAAAATCTATTGACTAAGTAAAGTATCAATGAAGAATACTTTGAAAATTTAGTACATTTGAAAAACATTTTGAAAGATTAAACATCGACTAACATTCAAAAAAAATTTGGCACAATAAAAATTATCAGCAAGTTGTTTGATTCAAAGTGTTGGTATTTATAGACCTAGTAGATAATAGTCGTTAGACATTTGAAATTCAAATACAATGTTAACGTTTACTTATAACGGCTAGAATGTTATATGAAAATGGCAATTGTAATTTTCACTAGCTATCTGATTCTTTTTAGATTACATGAATAAGGAAAGTTTTAGAAAAACTTGATTCATGTATCAGAGAAGATCTCTGATAAATCTGAAAAGGATTCTGTGCAAAGATCTGTTCTGGAAAAGTAGACTGATATAGTGTACTTGTTAGAACAGTGATGGTTGTTGAATTAGCGTCCTGATTCCGTAATCAGCGTCCTGATTCCGTAATCAGCGTCTTGACACATAATATCAACTATGTCGTTTTGTTCCTTGAGAACGCTTATTATGTACAAGCGTCCTACTGAACAATGAAATGAGGACGCTACTAACTTGTAAGCGTCATGACTTACTTTGCGACATTAGTGACTTAAACCTGAGGGCGCTAATGCACAGTTTGCGTCCTACTTTGTCTTAAAACAATTAAGTGCATGAGGGCACTACTATTCCGAGTAAGCGTCCTGCCTTTTTAAACATGAAACACAAGGGCGCTACAATTATGTAAGCGCCCTAACATTTCGAAACATTTGAAAAACAAAACTAAGTGCATTGAAGGACAATCAACGTCCTGAAAGTTATTAAATTGATTCCCAAAGTTTCTAGGTAGCGTCCTGATAGTTTATCCAACTTATAACTATCAGCGTCCTCAAAGATAAATTCTTTGAAGAACTTAGAAATATTTCAGTAAGTTGATGTTGGGTTAGCGTCCTAACAACTTTAGAGGTTGACTAAAGGGAGACAACTACTAATAAGTAAGCATCCTGATGAATCTGTTCAATTCAACCTTGAATGTTATCAGCGTCCTAATGAGTCATCAGCGTCCTGACTTAACAAGTTCAAGAGAGCGTTGCTGAGTCATGAACATCCTGAAAGACTTTTGAAAAACAATTTTGACTCGCGATTAAAAATACGATGAATGCAAATAAAAACTTGGTAACTTTCAAATTAAACATAGAAAATTAAATAATTTGAAATACCGTAAAGCGTAAGATCAAAACATGTAAATATGCAAGTGATTCGTGCATGATTTTGGTAAACGTTTGAGCAATATTGATTAGAGAAAGATATACCTTAAATACTGTGTATTTCTCATTTTCTCATAATCTTTAAATCCAACTCTTCATTATGAGATCTTCGATGGACTTCACGTTAGAGTTGAATGTCTTGAACGTTGATCGAAAGATGTAGTCTTGAAGCTTGATCGAATCGTTCGAGTGTTGTGATCTTGAAATTGTGATATGATCATTGAGGTCCTTTTGATTGAAACGATCTTGAACGTCTGATATGATCTTGAGTTCCTTGATCGAATCATTCTTTGACTTTTTGCTTTCGTGAGGTGCTAAGATAGGTTTTTGTTTAAAGCTTGTTAGCACTGAAAGAGATTTAGTTTGATCATCAAAATATACTTCATCAAGTATACGTAGGGACGTGCTAAGTGATGAATCGCTTAGGTTAACATAGCTCACCCCATTTTCCTATTTTCTTAGGTTCTTATCTGAAAGGGAAGGGCAAGGTTTGATCGTCTGCGAGGCCTTCTTCTCCTTCTTTTTGGATGTAGGTTTTGGATTTTGGGGACTTCGGTACTATTTTGGGTTATTTGATTATTTTGTTCTTTTGGAACTTGTATATAACTATCACAGTATATATATATATATATATATATAATACATAGATTGTATATGGACTGGAGGAGTAACTGGAATCTCCATAGTAGTAGGCATCTCAGCTATCTTTGCCTTTTTCTGTTCACCCTACCATTTTCTACCCCATCTATGCTTTCTCTTACCCTGATAGGGTACCTGCTGTTCTATAACTGCCTGTGCTGGGGGCGTTGCCCGTGCTGGCCTATCTGTCATCTTAACTACCTCATAATCCAGTGCCTGTCGCACTGCCTGATCATAGGTCTGAACACCAGCAAGAGCCAAACCCTTCTTGATCGGGTCATTAAATCCATCCCTGAGCCTCTTCATTCGCATCAGATTTGTCTGAACCATCTCAGGGGCAAACAAGGCTAGCCTATTGAACTCATGTTCATATTCTCTCCCAGACATGTTCCCTTGCTTCAATTCTATAAATTGCTAATGCCTCTTATCAACCTCAGACGGGGGATAGTATGTCTTGTAAAATACTTCTTTAAACTTATCCCAGGTATCTATGGGTCCCTGAGCTCGGCCTATTGTCTGCCACCATCTCTCAACCTTACTCGAAAATTTAAATCGAGAAAGCCTAATCTTGTCCCCATCCAGTGCATGCATGTCCTCAAATATAGCCTCTATCCGCAGAAGCCAGTCCTCAACAACCTCTAACTCTAGACTGTCATCAAACATAGGCGGTTCACTTCTCTTAAATGCTTTCATCACATCTTTGTATCTGCGGGTCTCATCTACATCATCATGAGTCTCAACTGTCTCCTGTACTGGCACAGGTTGCTCTGCAGACTCACCCGCACTATTGGCACCAACCTCGGGTACCACAGGTGTTGTAGGCCCTTGTAAACTATCCTAAAGACGTGTCATCATACGTATCATCTCAGCATTCTGTCACTGCTAAGCTGCAACCATTTCTTCCAATTTCTTTAATCTTTCTTCTTGTGGGTCCATGATTGCCTGATACTTCCCTTTCAATCTGCCATTCACAGAGATAGAGGAGCATATAAGTCAGACAATCCGATTACTAATTCTTTATACGATACTTTATTTACCCGTACATATACCCATACAAACAAACATAAGAGAATAAGGCTTTTAATTTTTTAGGCTTTTTATCCTAAACCTGGCTCTAATACCAATATTCTCACGACGCCCCTGACATAGCGTGACGTCATGGCCGACACAGTATACTATACATTGTACATACTCGTATATAGTAGATAATATATTGTCAGCCTTCACATAGTCTCACAATCCTTCCCAAATTTTTCCGAAATTTCGGCGACATTTCCCCATAAAATTGATATTTCACAAAACCTGATATACCACAAATCAAATCATATGTATATATATATATATAATCTCATTCATAATGTCAACCATTCAGTCATCATATATAACCATTCCGTCCATGTATACCATAATCCAAAATACCACCATTGTCATCATTAATCAAACATTCCATTGTCCAAGTATATATATCAGCGCCAAATATCTTAACAATCCAAAATAACCATTGACATCTTATTTTTTCAAAATAACCCCTCTAGATGGTAATACATATATAATATGTGTGATAAGTATATACATATCAAAATAAATAAAACATGTAACCACTTCCTCCAAAGCATACGTACATCAACAACGTTATGTCCTAGTCACGTGCTGATCACTCTCAAATTTTTTCTTTTCCTTTTGCTTCTGTACCTGAAATGGTGAAGGAAATGGGGTGAGCAAACAACAGCTCAGTGAGTATAGCTCTTGACATGACCATTGCATGCATTTAGGGAAACATGACATATCAAATCGTTTAAATTAAAATATTTCAAAAGCACATATGCAACATTCATCAAAATAATATACATGTACACAATATATAGTTTATGCTCATTCAATAAACCAGTGCACAGTTTCATCAAAAATTTACCATCTCCCTCCTTCAAGGCAAGAGAGTGGGTCTAACCCTTGTATGATCGTTACAAGGTAGCCACAGCCTCTCATTACCCAATTTACAGTCATTTCAAGGATCGCAATTCTTGTTAGGACAAGCCTACTGACAATGAGGGTTCGCAAAACCTCATCCGAGTCTAATTCCTAACGAAATGACATTATTATAAGCTCCAAACGCTAAAAATCAATTTGCATGATCAATAAAAACTCAATGCATTACATATAAATATCACATGCATACAAACAAACATTTTATATGTCTACAATGTGATACAAGAACCAAATCAAGAAAACTATACTCACAGTGGTTACATGAGGTTTCTAAAATCCAGCAACAATAAGCATCAATGTTACATGCATCATCAAATGTCCATCATAATTGCTTCCTCAAGAGCATTTATCCATGCACTTAATCTCTAAATTCAAACACTGCAATTAGGTAATTCAAGTCATAAATCATCATGAGAATCAACTAAACACCACTTAAACTCACTAAAACACCATTACTAACACTCAAATTTTCCAGCTGGTTCAGCAGCTAAGATGAGGTTATTTCACCATGAAAATAGAACATTTAAGCTAGATTTCAACACCAAAGTACTCACATAAGCACATGAAAACATATGTCAATTTTATTAAAAATATAAAATATTCCTAAAATTATTCTGTTCACATCGACACTTGGAAAACCAGTCATTTTATCCCTCTACTACATTCAATAGGTATTTTATTGAGGTTTTACATGTTAACGGAGGTATCCAAAGTCAATTTTACTCACAAAAATCATATATTTAGCTACTAAAAATATTAAAGCATATCCAAAAATCATGATCTTAACATCGAAACGTCCGGAATTCAGTTATCTACAATTCTATGATCTCAAACAGGAGTTTCACTGGATTCCAATTCCCTTTTATTCACTGGATATAATCACAGTACTATTTACGGTACTGTTCACGTCACTGTTCATTAGAAACATGTAAACTTTTACTAAAATTGTCAAACGATCTCCAAAAATCATGAAATTAGCATCGATGGACTCACAACAGTTCATTCTACCATTCTATAGCCTTAAACTGCAGTTTCATCGGATTTTAATATGATTCGAAATGTCTCCAATATCAAATCTAACTTCCAATAGCCATTAAAATCCCAGATAAACACATAAATAAAATCTAACCACATATTCAGGGCTTCTATAGTCTAGGGAGTGTTTTTCAACCTTTCGAACAAATTTTCATTGAAGTTGGGTCAAAACCCCGATTTTGAAAACACCGTAAAACGACTCTCATAGCTAAAATTACTCTGCTAGAATCGCCATACACTACTTAAAGATCAATGTCACAATAAAAAATAGCAATAAGAGCTTACCGACACGTCAGATTTGGCCGCGAATCCGTCCTTTCCCCTTCTTCCTTCTTTTCTTTCTCTTTCTCTTCTTTCTTTCTTTCGTTCTCCTGCAACTTCTTTCCTTCTTTTAATTTTTTTTTCTCATACGAGTATTGTTTACGGTGCTGTTTCGTGAATAGTACCCGCAAATGAACAATAATTTATTAATTTTTTTATTTTTATTTTTACTCAATCCACATGAGGAATACCCGTGTTATAAATCAATTTCTATTTAAAATCACATTCCGGATTTACTTTTGACATTTTTAAGTTCATTTGACACATGTACACATGACTTTAAAGGTAATTATACGTGTATTATACTCTTCAATGTATATATAAGTCAACTAAATATATTGATAAAAAGCACGGAGTGTTACACAAGGATTCTCTCAACAATATGGATTAGACCAAGATAAAACATTCAGTCTAATTGCCAAGCTCACCACTCTTCAAGATTTCTTGCACTTGTAACCAATAAAACATGGAAGCTATGGCAAATGAAAGTGAAGAATGCTTTCTTACATGGAGAAGTAAGTTGAGATATTTACATTAGATTTGAGAATTAAATTTATGGGGTGTTACACGTTATAAGGGAAAAAGTGCTTCAAGGAGAAATAGAAATGAAAGGAGCCAAGACAATTGATCAAGTAACAAACGTACTTACAATTGAAAAGTTTGAAGAACTACTAAACATCCAGAAAGAATCAATAGAGATGAATTGAAAAAATAGTCACTGAGGAGGAGTGTTATAGATCATCACTGACTAGTTAAAATATTCTAGAATGGCTACTATGACCAAAGCTGGGTTTGAAATCTTTTAACTTTTCTAAGGCCCATTTTTTTGGTCGAAACCAGCCCGACCCAAACACCAATATATATATACATGTAAGAATGTAAATACTCAACGAGATTGAAAGTAGTCATGGGATTGAGGCATGCAGGGCACTGGCTTAAAGCAAGCAAAAACCACCCCTGTTCAGTACCATAATTCTACGGGCATTTGCTCTCCAGGCTACAACATTGCAATCGATCCAAGGGGTACTCTAAGTGGATCGTCAACTACGAACTTAAGTAACAATATTGCTCTCTTGAAAAACTTGGAGAATTTGATAAAATAGACAGTAAAATCTCAGAAAATTTGATTGACAAATAAAGTAGAATTAGAGAAAAATTCTTGGCAAAATTCTATGTCATTTTGAAAAAATTAATGAGTTTAAATAATAAGACACATCTAAGATAAGGGACAAAATCCCTTTGTGCAGACGTGTTCTTGTAAAAATGCATGAAGAAATGTCACATTAAATCAGAAAATAATTCAAATTTATTGTACTAGAGCCTCAACACTCACTTTGTAGCACCGCAACGCTTAAGTTTTGATTTTTAGTAAAAATTTCAATTAGTGTAGAGCAATAGAGCTCATTTTATAGAGCCGCAGTGCTTTACTTGCTAGAATTTTAACTAATTCATTATTGACGTAGAGTTGTGAAGCTCACTTTATAAAACAGTGACTTTAGACTTGCTAAAAATGTTTACATTCAACTATATATGTTCCAACAATATATATATATATAATATAATGTGCTACTAGAATGCATGATTATTGATTTTTTTTTTTTAGGAGTCATTTGACGGGGGCACATGTGGAGTGCTTCCGCTTTCAGGCGCGGTTTTTATACGGTAACAAGTTGAGCGGTGACTTTTGGTGGGTCACCTGCCCAATAAATATGAAGTCATGTGTCTATCATTTTAATTTTTATAAAATGATGAGCTGAGGTCTCTTTCGTATTAAATACGGTTAAAACTTATTTATAATTTTATCCCTTAATAACTTACATATCATTTTATTTTTATATCAATTTCTTTTTATCAATTCAAAAACAATTTTTTTTTTTTCAATATGTTTTTACATTTTATGCAATTAGATTATTGAAAACAAGATTTTTTTTTTTTGGGCTTGATAAAAAGTTAATATAAAAATAAAATAACATGTAAAAAAATGCTATTCAGCTTTTAACACAATGAAATTTTACATTCATATCTAGATATTGACAAAAAAAAAAAAATATTTAAATAATTAAATATTAAAAGATGAAGTATAATGTATTTATTATTATTTTTAAGTTATTAAAAAGTAAAATTGTAAATAAACTTCAGCGCCCTCCGCTTTGTCCCTCACTTTCTCGACGGTCTCGTCCCAAACTCTTCGAAAGAAAACCCAAGTGGGTGCAGATCAAAGGGGTTTGGTTGAGAGCGTAAAATTGGTGTGATTTTGTCAACGTATATCGAAGAATACAAAATGCAATAATTAAAGCAGGTTTGTTAGTTGTGATGAGAAGGAGAAGAAAAAATGAGCAATAATAATAATAATAATAATAATAATAGTAGTAGTAGTCAGGGAAGCGGCACGGTGGTAGCAGCGTCAAGCGATTCGCTCAGCTTTGATGACATTTCCAAGCTCTTTAATATGCCCATAGCCGATGCCGCCAACATCCTCGGTAATTTCTTCTTCTTCTTCTTCTTCTTCTCCTTGTTCTTGTTTTTCTTAGGAATTTTTTGATTGTAATTGATGGTAGAACTGTAAAAAAAAAAAAACCTAAAGAGAAAGATTGAAGTACAAGAAAAATGCACTGAAATTGAAAATGAAAAAAATGGTTTATGTTGGGTGCCGGTAATTTCTTCGTCTTCTTCTAGTTCTCAGGGATTTTTCAATTGTAATTTATGTAGAACTGTAAAAAAACCTATAGAGGAAGATTGAAGTAAAAAAAATGCACTGAAATTGAAAATGAAAAAATGGTTTATGGTAGATGCCGGTAATTTCTTCTTCTTCTTCTTCTTAGGAATATTTTAATTGTAATTGATGTTAGAACTGTAAAAAAAAAACCTAAAGAGAAAGATTGAAGTGAAAAAAAAAATGCACTGAAATTGAAAATGAAAAAAATGGTTTATGGTAGATGCCGGTAATTTATTCTTCTTCGTCTTAGGAATATTTTAATTGCAATTGATGTTAGAACTGTAAAAAAGAAAACCTAAAGAGAAAGATTGAAATGAAAAAAAAAAATGCACTGAAATTGAAACTGAAAAAGTGGTGTGTGGTAGATGCCAGAGCCTTATTGAGGTGTTTATGGACGGATTTTATCTTTTGCAAATAGTAAATGAAGCATAAAATATAGTTTTTGGTTTATAATTAGGGTTAAGAATGCAATTTAAATGACAGATTAACCTTTGTGGATTCATGAAGCCGAACCCATGTATGTAGTTGGGAAAAAAGCTAAGTTGAGTTGAATGAAATAGGGTTAAGAATGAAAAAGAAATTGAAGATGGTATAACAGAGGTTGGAGTTAGGGGTGTAGCTTGTTGGGTCGGGTTGGGTTTTGGCCCAAAGACCCACCCGACCTCTATTTTTTGTGGGGGCCCAACCCAACCGACCAAAGGTCGGGTTGGGCCCCCCAATTTATGGGCTCAAATTAGGCCCAAATCCATTTATTTTTATTTTTATTTACAATCATCCCATTTACATAAAAAAAACCTATTTGAGAAAGAAAGAAGAAGACAAAAGGGGAGAGAAAAAAGAAAAGAGAAAGGGTGGGGGGCGGGAGATGTTTAGTGAGAGAGAGAGAGAGAAGATGAAGAAGAAGAAGAAGAAGAAGAAGAAGAAGAAGAAGAAGGAGAGGAAGAAGAAGAAGAAGAGAGAGAGGGGGCAGAGAGAGAGAGAAGAAGAAGAGAAGAGAAGAGAAGAGAGAGAGACAAAAAAAGAAGAGAAAGGGGGGGGATGGGTTGTAGAAAGGGAGGGAGAGAGAGAGAGAGAGAGAGAGAGAGAGAGAGAGAGAGAGAGAGAGAGAAGGGGGGAGAAGAGAGACGACAGGATTGGGGGTTGATGGGGTGGGGTTATTTGGTCGGGTCACGGGTCACCTAAAATGTGACCCGACCAGAAAGTTGAACCCGACCCAGAATGGTCGTGTTGGGTCGGTTGGTCGGGTTGCTTACACCCCTACTTTGAGTAATGTAGGATTGAGGATTTGCTAAGGAAATTCTGTAAAAATGGTTTTTGGGAGTTTTGTGGAAGTAGATTGGTTGAATGAAACGATAGAAAAAGGAAGTGGAGAAAGAGAAAAGGACGTTTGAAGGAAATTGAGTGAAGGTTATCAAAGATTGAATTCTTATTTTTCGATCGTGATGAACTTGCTTACGCTATAATGATGAAGATTCCTATGAGAAGCGCTAGCTGAACTTTCTCGGGTATTTGAAGAATCTGAGGATGAATCTTAATGCTCCGGTTATTGGCTCTAGTTGTTTTTAACTTTTTCATTTGTTTTTTGTGAAAATCTTAGTTTACTTGTCTTGTGTTATAAGTTTCTGCTTTTTACTTATTACTTTAAAGTATTTGGATATCTCATGGATGTTTTAGTCTTAGTTGGTTTTTTTTTTTTCATAATAGTTCTATTTTTTCATGGCATTAATTCTAAGGATAGATTTTGTAAGGTAGGGAGAAAAATGTGTTGTTATTGCTAATTGGTTTTGCAGGTGCTAACTACATTTTGAGTTGCTTTGCAAGTTGTTAAAATCTGACTATTTGATTTTGTTGTAAAGCAATTCTTTTTGCAGGACTTTGTTTGGAAGATTTTTTGAAGGCAGTATTTTTTTCTTTTAGAAGCTTTTGTCAGTAGGTAAATCTGATATAAAAAAAATTTCACTTGTTTTTTGAACTTCATTGATGTATTTGAATTGAGATTGCAAGGTTTTGTTATAGGAATTGTCAAGAAAGAGATTGTAAGAATTTTTTTTTTTTATGTGTTTGTCAATATACATTGAGAAAAGCCTTTCGTTGTTCAAGCAGCGACTATAGAAGTAGCACTAGTTAATTTACAACTCCAACAACAAAGATTTAGTAATCCATTTTCACGGTTCAACAGAATATTTAATGTTACCTTTCTATTTTATTCCTTTTTGCTCCTTCCCCTTTTAAAATTTTTTCATTGATATTGTATGTTTCAAACACTGTTTCGAACAATTTATTTTTCTTCTTCATCAGGTCTTAGGATTGTTGCATTTCTTTTAACCCCAAACCTACTTTATAAAAATTCTCATAAGTTTGTCATTTCTCAACGAAAAATGATATCATTTGTTGCCATATGTTTCTGTAATAAAGGGATACTACTTGCATGCATAGATGATGACAAATTGAAGACTTTTGATTTTTTACCTTTATCATTTTATTAAATTTTTGGTTTTGAAGATATATATTTGTGGCTTGGGGATTGATCACGAGGAAAATTTATTACTTGAAAATTTGACACTTCAGTTTCCCTAGTTAATAGACGAAACAAATTGTGAATATTTATGTGTTGTTGCAAAATAATTGAACATAATTCTGAAATCATGTATGCATTTTCTCTGTTTTTGTTATTTGTCTTGAAATTTGCTGAAAAACTCATATGATTTTCTATCCTACATGTATTTCGAGTTCAATCTTGCTCTATAGGATTTTGAGATTCATGTTCAGTTCTGATAACGATGGGGCTCTCCTGTTCAAAGCCAAAAGTTTGAGTCATAACTGTCCTATAAAGGTTCCAAGATTGAACACCTTGTGCAAATCATGAACTACAAGCATATTCTATTAAGGCTGAAGCTGAATTCAAATTCAAGGAATAGTCAAACACATAAGGAGCATTGATGATGGAGATTAAGGTTGAAGATGACGAGTTTATGTGTACAAAAGGTACAAAACTTAAGTCATGAAAGATGGATGATAATGTGACATAGCATACTGAAGCCAGTCCATGATTGATGGAGATTCATCTTTGAAAGAGGTTGAGGTACTTGGGGTTTCTCACAAAACTATGAAGAAAACATTGAAATGAAATTGGAGGTAATCTAAGGATCGTGTGAAAATAGAGAAGAACGTTGTGAGTATTTTTTTTTTACTAAAGGACAATAGTTTTTTTCCTTAGTTTTTGATTATAAGGGATTTTCCCCCCCTTAGTTGTTGATTAAATAAAGTTGGTATCCAGTAACAAAGTAGCATATAATATGAGTCTCTTGATGTCGAAACTGAAGATCAATAATCAAGCGAAAACATTTAATCACGTTATAAATTGTTTTGAGCTTCTCAGAGCATGATCATTAGCCCAACCAATTATTGGCTTGTGAACTCATTTCTTGACGTAAGCATTGAAGGGCATTTGGTATGTTGATATTGGTACCCAAGTAGTAAAGGACTGTTGATTTCAAAATGATTTTCAGTACTCAAATTTTTGGGGCTTCTTTGGGAAATTAGAGTTGAAACTACTATTAATTCACTTGCAGGTAGGTTAGGTTCAATAACTTCAGTTCAATGAGTTATCAAAACCAGTATTAACTAAACAAAATAGCAAGGGGACTAGTGATATATGATGGAATATGGAAAATCAAGCTAATATCAATGTGTTGGGCATTAATATTGTTTTTTCACAAATTAGTAAGAGAATCTTTTCAATTCTCACAATTTGAAATATGAACCAAATCCCATCTCTTTGGATTCTATGATTTATGTTCAAATATGAAATATTGCATCATCTCTTAAAGCCTAACTGTGGGGGGAGGCAAACTAGTAGCCTTCTAGGCTAGAAAAACATTCATCATGTGTGTCTCTATTTTATTGTCCTAGCTAATGAGAATTCATTGTTGTCCATTGGTAATTCTTTATCTAGGGTGAGCTTGGACTATTTCTTGTGCTTCCTTACCCTTGCTGATTTTGTCATCTGCGTACTAAAGTTGACTGTTGTTGTAACTAAGAGCTGTCCTGCATTCATATCTCTTGTGGTTGTAACATGTCACCAAATAACTTCATCAAAGGTACTTTCTTTTAGGAATTTTTCTACTTGGAAATTGTTGCTATTGCAGGGCTTCTTTTGCCGAGTCTAGCTTCCTAGCACATGGCACGTCTTCCCCATTTGTAAACTTTTCAGATGCTAGTGGTGCAAATATTGCTAAAGCTTATGAAGAATTTTTGTAGGTGAAGAGTAAATTTAAAAAATAACTCATTGGTTGGTCAAAGCCAAGTTCACAAGATGACAACTATGGTCTAAGAGATCAAAGTTTCTTTTTAAGGGAAGTGGTTGTTGTGATAGACTTGGATGAGGAACATCTGATGGAGAGGTATAGTGGTTGTGTGTTCATGATTATTTAATTATCTTTTTTTTTTCCTTTTTATAATATTTGGAAGTTTTTGAGTGATCCTTGAACACTTTAGAATGTAGCAATGTGGGATAGTAGTGCCTAGTTGAATAGTTACTTTGTATTTGTGTGGCATACATCCAAGGCTGGTGTTGTGGGATGATATGTGGTGCGGTGGTGCTTGTCTTAGATTGATGTTTCTCCCACTTTTTGGTAAATGATCTGTGAATGGCATTTTGATTACATAATAAAGGACAAGAGGAGGGGACTTGGACGTATTAATAGGGAAGATCAAGATGGGTGGATGTATTGGTGAAATTCTCTACTATAAGTCTATAATTCATTTTGGCTTGTGTAATTTCTTTGACGATTGCATAAGTTCACTAGTATTATACTAGAATCGCAACATCCAGAAACTTAATCTCATTTGAAAAAAAAAAAAACTCTTGTCAAATCTTCAACTTTCTATTGGAATGGGTGATAGGCACTGTATGAATCAGCTTTTGTGGTGTACAAAGGTTCATGTTACTAATTTAATGTTTGGTGTGGTTGATACGATGATAATCTTTCATGAATTTCTCATGCTAGGATATTTCTTTAATGCATCTATTGTAAACAGTGTGGGGTATTTTATTCTTTCTTACTGAATATTTCTTTTTTTTTTCATATCCATTTTAGAATTTTTTCTGTTCTTTCGCTTGTCAGTTATTTTATCAACTCTAATCAAGTATGTTGTTTTCAAATTTTTTCCTACCCCTCCCTAGGGGTTCTTATTATTTTCCTTCATTGTTTTCTGTCGAACTTGCTATCATACTTTTTTTTGGCATGTTTAGTTCATTTCCTACTTTTTGATTTCTTTCGTTTTCTGTCTCTCTTTTTTGTTTTTTTTTGTTTTTGCTTCTTTAGTATAAATCTCAATAATTGAGATTTTCTCTCATTGGTGTTTAATAACTAGGAACTAATTAGAATTTTAGCATACGTTGGTATGTATTGCAATTTAATAAATTATATTTAATTTTTGTGTGTAATTGACTTGATAATTGATGTATGTAGAGCAAATATTGGAACCTTGATCTCCTTGTATGTTTGCAAAATGAAAACTAGGGTTCTACTATTACGCTGAATTCTTACAATCTTAGGCGTTTTTTTTATATGAAAAGTGTTGTATATACATAAATAATTAATATTTAATATATTTATGAAAAAAATTATTATTATTTATTTTTAGTTTATAGAATGTTCTGGTTCGCATCCGAACCTATGTAGGATCCTAATTCTAACAATGTTGATTCTAGTAATTGTTTTTATCCTTTCCCTTTTTTTATTTTTATTTTTTACTTTTGGCTTTTCATGGTTGCAATTTCTTTCCATGAACACCAAGAAAAATTCTACCTTTCTGGTAAATTCTATGTGATTTCCTAGATTAAGATATGTTGCTATCATGGTTATTTATGATTTCTTTTGATGAACTGGAGGTTTTTCCTATTTCTTTATTGTTTACAGAATTACTTCTGAGCATGAAAATATTTATGTTATGGTTGCCATTCACTAGTTTTAAGTAGGATATAATTCATTTTCTTTGGGTCCAAAGGATATAATATATTCTTCATTTGTTGATCAGGGTATTTTTGACATATTACTCAAAAAATGAGGAAAAGAAAAAGAAAATGAAGTGTTGCTGTACAAGGCATAGTGCAAATTTTGAAGAAATTTGTTTTCTCTGTCTGTTTCACTTCCAGGTGTCTGTAGCAGTGTTTTAAAGAAAATATGCCGCGACAATGGTATCGTGAGGTGGCCATATCGCAAGGTAGTCTGCAGTTTATAAGGACTTGAGGGTATAGGCATAATATTATTTTTTAGTGATAAAAGTGTTGATTTTGATTCCAAAGTTGAGTGCTCTACCTTGTTATTTAATTTTTTTTTTGAGAGGAAACAAACGTGAACTTTATTCATTAATACAATTCAGCATACAACCAAACCAATTTTGCAATGAAATGCCCGGTAATGCAAACCGAGGCAATCCTACAAACCAACTAACACTAATAAGCAGTGATAACGACAATACATATGACCTATTAATAAAGGCATCCATCCCATCCCGAAAGCCAATCCGATAGGGTGAAACCCTTATTCCACTCAGTGACTATTACCCAAGTGCAAGCAGTTAATTTGACCAATTCCCATACATCAAGCTCTCCCCTAGCTATGCCTTTGAAGACCCTATTATTGCGTTCTAGCCATAAAGACCACAGCGTTGTGTATGACGCAATCAACCTCACTTCCTTCATTTGATTAGAAGAGTAATCCATATGAGACATAGATAATCCTTCAACAAGAAAACTTGGAGGAGAGAGCTTACCTCTTGAAAATGCACATCATAAACTCCATATACGTTTAGCAGACACATGAGAAAAACATATGATCAATGCATTCACTATCCTGACCGCATAAGGAACACCAATTTGGAGAAATACATAAGTTAGGCAGTCTCCTCTGTAGGAAGTCAAAAGTATTAATCTTCCGGTGGGCCAGAAGCCATCCAAATACCTTTACTTTAGATCGGACGTGAATCTTCCATATATACGAGGCTAGTGGAAAGAGTGGGAAAGGATTGGTTGTCAGACAAAAATTGGAAAAGGGATTTACAGGAGTAATGGCCAGATGGATCAAGGGACCAATTGATGTGATCGGGTGAGGAAGAGACGTTTAAGATGGGGAGACGCGAGATGAGGTATGTGGCTTCCTCTTGTTCCCTAGTGGTTAAGGCTCTAGGAAAATGAAGGTTCCATGAGGGATGATGGGCGGTAGGTAGTTGGTGGCTTGATAGAAAAGATGAAATTGTGTGGTTATGCAATGAAGAAAGTCGATAGAGGTTTGGGAAAAGGTTTGCCAAGGTTCTATCACCCGTCCATCTATCCTCCCAAAAACGAAATGTATTTCCATCTCCTACTTTAGGACGACTGTTCTCTTACGCAATGGGTGTCAGAGAAGCAATAAACTTCCAAGGGCTTCGGTAAGTAGTCCTCCTCCTAGCATCCCAAACCTCATAGCCGGAGAGTGATAATCTCCCATGTCTACTTATGATCACCCGAGCCCAAAGAGAGCTCTGATCCTGAAGGAGTCTCCATAGCCATTTTTCACACAATGCCTTATTCCTAGCGATAATATTGCCAATCCCCAAGCCACCTTTCTCCATCGGTTTTTGCACAGTCTCCCACTTCACTAGGCTTCTGGGCCCCACCCTATCTTTCTCTTCCCAAAAAAAGGATTTCATCTTCTTCTCAATACACTCCGCCACCTATTTTGGGACCTGGAACAATGACAAATAGAATGATGGAACCGTAGAGAGAACCGATTGAATAAGCGCCAATCTGCCTCCCTTTGATAAAAAGGCTCTCTTCTATCCCTCCAATCTCTTCATAATCATGGCAAGAATCGGGTTCCAAAAAGCTCTGTCTCTTGGGCAACCCCCCAATGGCAAGCTTAGATACTTCAAGGGCCAGACCCCCGCTGAGCACCCTACTCTATTTGCAAGCCGCAAAATGACCTCCGAGTCCATATTGATCCTCGCCATCTGACATTTTGCCATGTTAACCTTTAAGCCTGAGAACTGACAAAAGCATTGCAAAATGTTTAAAGCATTCTCCACGTTTTCCTCACTTCCTTCTAGCATGAAAAGTGTGTTGTCCACATATTGAAGGTGAGACATTTCTACTCCTTTCTTGCCAACTTTGAAGCCTTTAACAAGTGAACATTGCCTTGCCCTTGTCATAACTCTGCTCATCCCGTCTGCCACCAGTGTGAATAAAAATGGCTCATGAATGGATTTCTCATGATAACTCCAGTTGGCATATCACCACTTGACCAACATTCTTTCATTGTTTTTATTATCTTTGTGGTTGTTTTTTTTTTCCTACTTTTTTTTATTTTTTATGTGAAACAAGTATATCTTCGGGGGGATGAATCCCTATAAAGGAAATTCACAACCTAAAGAAACCACTTAGACCTTTGGAACAAAAAGGACATGACCAAAGGACCATCCACTCTCATATATAGTAGGTGCGTTAACAAAGAAATATGAATAATCTCTCTCTATCCCTCGCTCTGTGTTTTGTCTCTCTCTCTCTCTCATATACTGAAACCACTTATTATCAGGCTATTACATAAGGAAAATTTGTTGCACTATTGTGTTTCCACCAATGATTACTCTATTTCTTTCGACATTTCTGCGAGGACCCTGACAAATATCTAAAAAATTAGCGTCCATGGCATTCCAATCCTGAAATACCACAAGAAAAAGTAGTTGCCATAAAATCTGGAGGGTGAAATCAGATATCGTAACTTTGGTCATTCTTGAATACTAAGTCCTATTTTTTCTTAGGCCTTCGTTTGCTTTAGATGACCAAGGTAGAAGGGAAAATTTGGAAAATTAGTTTTAGGATTTGGATTGACCCTTGCAATGGAGGTAGTGTTGGTTTTGTTCTAGTGACCTATATTATCTTTGAGTTGATTATTTGGTTTGGAGCTTCTACCCTTGCTGATGAGGTCCATGTTTTAGTTAACTATGTATATGATGCCCCTAGGGCTTTAAATGGATGCATAGATTTACCTTAACAGTTGATACTTGATAGTCAACGTAAAACTCTCTCAAATCAATCATGGCACGTATGCTGGGGAGTCAAAACTCAAATGGGGCTTCAAAGGTACTAATTGGCACACTTTGATGGAGTAGGATAAAAACTAGTTGGGGTAGCCCTTTAAGGAAGAATAGGTGAAGAAGGAAATGTTCCTTTTTGAAGGTAGCAAAGCGTCAGGCCTAGACGAATTCACCATGGGTTTCTTTTAGAAATTTTGGAATGTCATCAAAGATGATGTTATGAAAGTCTTGGAAGAATTTTACAACAATGTTATAATTAATGGTGGTATGAATGGGATAATGGGATATATGTGTGCCTCCTTTCGAAGAAAGCAAATTCCATGAGAATTGTGGACTTCAAATCCATTAGTTTGATCACAAGCCTTTACAACACTACTGGCAAGACCCTAGCTTTTCACCTCAAGATGATTCTTCATCACACTATAGTTGACTCCCACATGGCCTTTGTATGTGACAGACACATTTTAGATGTGGCATTGATTGCTAATGAAGCCATGGAGGATTACAAATGCAATTGTAAACAAAGCGTCCTTCTCAAAGTCGACTTTGAAAAGGTTATGGCTTGGTTCTTTATGACTTCCCAACTATGTGCTTAGGAAGAAAGACTTTGGCTAGTGTAAGTCGATGTCTGGGTGCCTTTACAAGATAACATACTCCATTTTTATCAACGTTAGGCCAAGGGGAAAATAAAAGGGGAAGAATGAGGATGTGAACCATAGAGTTAAAGCAAGATGAGTCAAGTAGAGGAGTGCTTCTGGAGTATTATATGATATATGCATCCCAATAAAGTTGAAAGGAAATTTTATAGAGTTTTTATTATGCCAGCCATGCTATATGGAATAGAATGTTAGACAATTAAAAAACAATATGTTAACAAAATTACGAATGTTAGAACCATAGAGTTAAAGCAAGATGAGTCAAGTAGAGGAGTGCTTCTGGAGTATTATATGATATATGGATCCCATTGAAGTTGAAAGGGAATTTTATAGAGTTTCTATTATGCTAGCCATGCTATATGGAATAGAATGTTAGACAATTAAAAAACAATATGTTAAGAAAATTGCGAATGTTAAGATGGATATATGGTACAACTTTAAAAAGATAAAATTAGAATTGAGCATATTTAGGTAGTGGTAGGACTAGCACCAATTGGAGATAAAATGAGAGAGAACTGACTGATGTGGTTTAGATACATACAGTGTAGGCCTTTGGATGCACCAATTAGGAAGAGTGGTCCTATTAACACTACGTGGTAACAATAGTAGAGGAAGACCTAAAATTACATGGACGAGAGATTTAACCTCTTGTAATTTGAATGCGGACTTAACCCTTGATAGAGGGGAGTGGAGGAAGCAGATTCATGTAGCCGACCCCATGTAGTTGGGAAAATGTTTAGTTGAGTTGATTGAATTTAGAACAGGTCTAAGATAGGGTTATCCCTTTTCACCTTTTCTTTTCACTCTTGTAGGGGATGTTCTTGGGTGAACGATGGAGCAAGTTGATAATGCACACATGCTTAAGGGGTTTTCAGTTGCTAGGGAGTAGGTAGAGATTTCTCATCTTGAGTTTATTGATGACTCTTTTCTTTCTCAATAATGATAATTATAGCCTCAAACACGCATACTAGATTCTGAAATGCTTTTGCAGAATGTTAGGTTTCAAGCGGTCATTGCCAAAAGTTAGCTCTTGGGCCTCAACATCACTAGGGAATGAGGGAATGGTTAGAGGAGTAGGCTCCGCATTGTGGGTGTGCTATGGGTACGTGGCCCATTAAATATTTAGGTTTTCTCCTTGGAGGTAATCCTATGAAACTTGCTTTATGGGAATTAGTCATTGGTAAAATTTCAAAGAGGCTTCAAGGGTGGAAAAAGAGTTTCTTGTCAAGAGGAGGTGAGCTTACTTTGACTTGGTTTGTTCTGGAGGCCTTGCCTACTTATTTCTTACCCTTCTTCAAAGTGCCTGCCCGAGGTGGTTGCCAATATTGAGTGGATGATGAGACATTTTCTGTAGAATGGGGGAGAGCATGATAGGGGAAGTCACTTGGTGTGTTGGTAGGTGGTCGGTAGGGGGACAAAACAGGGAGGTCTAGCTATAGTAAACATCACCAAAAGGAATATTGATCTTCTTAGGAAGTGGCTTGGGGGATTTCCTAGGGAACATCACTCTTTGTAGGCTAAAAGTCATCAAGAGTAGACACGGTCACTTGGATAATGGTAGGGATGCTGACATTGCCCCCAGAAGCACATTCCACCTAACCTTAACCGAAATAATATTATATATTTTGGTGAATTAGCTATTTCTAGGATTCTATATGGACATTACAATGAGGAGCAATTGAACCCCCTTTTCCTTTTTTTTTCTTTATTTGTTTCCCTCTTTACTGTCCAGGGAGGGAGTTCTAATACTATGTGGCTATGTAGTTTCTAGCAACATTTGAAACCTCTCTCTCTCTCAAAGTTGAAAACAGACACTCATTCCAATTTTGGGAGGATAAATGGTGCGGGACAAGTGTATGTCTGATTCTTTTTGCCAGGTTGTATAGACGTTCTTTCACCCACGGAGCCCTTATTTCCCTTTTTTTTTGAATTTTGATGGGGAAGCCACCTTTTGTGGAAGTTCCATTTACCTAGGAGACTCATCATTAGATAAGAGATCAAATGTATTTCCTTGCTTAGTATGCTTCAAAACTTTCATTGGTCCCCTTAAAATGATTACTACTCTTGGAATCTTGAGTCATTAGGATCCTTCACTACCAAGTCATTCCTTTCAAAACTGATTGAGAACACGAGTCATCATGATTTCCCTCCGTCCCTCATTTGGAAAGCCCATGTTTCGTCTAAGGTTAAGGTGCTAGGTTGGCTTATCGCTCTTGGGAAGGTCAACATCTTTGATCTTATTTTGGTCCATCTCAACACCTAGCTTTATGACCTAACTGGTGTTGTCTTTGCAAACAGGATGATGAAATAGTTAGGCATCTGTTCTTCCCTTGTAGGTTTACTATAGCTAGTTAAGATAAGTGGAAGGCATACACCTCGCTCAACCTTGGAGGAGCTTGGGGGTGATCTAGTCGATATCTTCATGCCAACTAATAGGTTACTCCAGTGTTTTCAAGGCGCCAAGGCGATGTTTAGGCAATTTGTCCTATCTAGGCGAGGCATAGCCTAGGCGAAGCCTAGACGTGGCCTAGGCGATAAGAAAAATATTTATTTATAGGTCCCTAAATAATTAATTAATTATTTACATATCCTTGGACAGTTCGTATACAAAATTATATATATTTAACTATATTCTATAATAAATGTTAAATTTTCATAAAATGATAAAAAATACTTTAAAATCATGTCCACAACATTAATTCATACCATAATACATATTATCCAAAAGGTTCAAAAGTACAAAACTAAAATATCTATCGCCGGAGGGTCGTCGACGGTTGCTGGAGATTTTTACGACGTTTCTTGGTCGGAGCAAATGGAAATGATAGGCTTAGAGAGAGAAAGATTCAAGGGTTTACTATAGAAAGGGGACGTTTATGTTTTTTAAGCTTTTTTTTTTTAAATTAGAGAGACCCCCCTAAACTTTTTAAATATTTGCACAAACCCCCACTGCCTGCCTAGCACAAAGCCTAGGCGTTTTCTCCCTAAAACGCCTAGGCGTTGTCTAGGCTACCGCCTAGGCGAAGCCTTGAAAACACTGGGTTACTCTCACAGGAATTGAGGGACTATTGGTTGGTTGTTTGACTTCTTGTTTGATAGAGCTTGTAGATTGACCGCAACAATGGGATATTTAAGGACGTTGTTAGTGACCTAGATTTTTTTTGGGATAACTCTAGTTTCCTTTCTTCTTAATGGATTGTAGGTTCCTCTCTTGCCAATAGCTACGGGTTAAGTAATTGGATGAGGGGTTGGGGACACTTGGAAATGCTGTTGAGGTAGTGAGGTCTCTCATCTTCTTGATGAACTTCCTCAGTTGTACTAGCTTTTTTCTTCTTGAATAGAATCTTTCTATTTCTTCTCAAAAGAAAAAAAAAGTGGAGAAAGTGGATCTATGCAAGGGTCGAAAACTCGACTTTGCCTTGGACTTCAATTACTTGAAAATTAGAATTAATTCGGGGAAGTTTAGTTTGACATGAAGAATTTTTGTATAAATTCTCTAAATTAGAGAAGTTTAGAGAATCTTTTCATAGATGTTAAAATATCACGATTTATTGTAATATTAGCTAAAAACTAATATAAATAGACACTTTTAATACATAAAAAGTTAACAAAACCAAAGTTAACAAAACCAATCTTATTAAGTGGGGTGATGAATTTGAAATGAAGGCTTTGGTCTTGATTGCTTTTCTATGTTTTGATTTTCAATTTTGTGGTAACTTACTTCTAGACCATATAATTTGCTGGTTTGACATTGCACCTTGCTTAATTTATTAGTTTATTATTCAAATGTATTGCCTTCTCGACTCGCTATATGGAATTTTTAATAAAAGAAGATGGCCTTAGGAACTCTATCAATATATTTTTAAGTTTTTGTTTCATTTTAACTTTTTTTTCTTCTTCCGTTTATGCATATTCTGTAAAATTACATAGTTTATTATCTTGTAAGATTATTATTTTAGTTTATTATCTTGTAAGATTATTATTTTTTATTTATATTGCTATGTTGGTTGATAAAGTTAAAAATAGTGTATAACTGTTGGTAATTATTTTGTTTTTTATTGATGAAATAACACATGTTTACTTCTTTGTTAAATTTCATCAAATTTTTTGTCCATTTTTTGCATTTTCTAAATGAAAAATCTAACTTTTATTGAAGTTTATCGAATTTTGACAAATTTTATTGAATTGTTTGGGCGAATTTTTGCCTTTTTTACTATTACATCCATTATGCACTTCAGTGGCTCAAGACTGGAGAAATTCACTAAATTTTGGGGAATTTTTTTTTTTTTTTTCGAATCTTGGATTCATGTAGCTGACTCACATGTGGTTGGGAAAAGGCTTTCTTGAGTTGTTGACTTGGGTTCATCTCCTTGTGATTTGTCTCAAAATGGTGATCATGTGGACCCCGTGGATTTGCTAACTTCATAGATCAAAATAAAGAAATCAATTCTTGATTTGATTTGAATGCAAAACTATCTCACCTTGCTCTAGTACCAATTTTTTGTATTCAATTTCATTAGTCATATCTTATCATAAAGTTAGATAAAGTGAAACAATATCACCAAACCACATTATCTAACTACAATAAACTAGGGGTGGCAAAATGGGCCCGGACCCATTTAGTCCCACTTTCGTTTTGGCTCGATTTAAAATAGGTACGAACAAAATTTTTTAACATTCGGGCCGGGTATGCACGAAAGGTCTATGTCCATTTTAAAAATCGGGTTGGACCTGGATGAAGGCTTAAAAAAACTAGCACCTGGTTCCTACTTAGTACAAGGTGTAAGATCAATATTTTATCTAGTTTTAACTATAAGATACCCATAGCCTAGCTTGGTTGAAGCTTGAAATAATGCAAGTGGATCAAATTCTTTTTTTTTTGGCTTCGCTTTGGGTTAGTGCTAATAGACTAGCTAGAGGATATTCTTTTGGGGATTGGTTGAAGGGATGGAACCCCATTTTGGACAGTTTCTGATATTTTGATTTGGACCGTGGGTCCATTTGTACTTTTGTTGTACATATTACACATTACACGATTAATACAATACAATTTTTGTTTCTTGTAAAAAAACAAAAGAACAATCAAAGTGATTAATGCATTATTCCATGACCAAGATATGGCCCATTATTCCATGACCAAGATACGACCTATTATTCCATGACCAATACACAATCACCATTTCACTAATATTCAATAGCAACAATAAATAAAATTTAATAACCATGGTAAAAAAAACCAAAGAAGTGTGAAAAAGGGACAAAACTGGGCTACCTTGATTTTAAAATATATGGGTATGGACGGATAGTTGTGTTTGTTTTCCAAACTGGGCAGGGTACGAACGTTCTATATGCCCGTTCTAGTTTAACCTCAAACACAAAAATACCCATTGAGCTTCTCAAGTTCATCAAGGAAAATGTTTCCACTTACGAGACAGAGTATGGGATGCAAATTACCTCTCAGTTATGACTTCAATCTTTCTTGCTATCATTCTAAAAAAGCTTTTAGAATTCTATGATATTCACACCTTTTTTTGAGAGGAAATAGGAAACTATATACATACATACATACATACATACATACATATATATATATATATATATATATATATAAAAGGAAAAGAAAAAGAGGAAAGCTTGTTCAAATATTGAGTTTCTTGGATAGTCGGTGTTTTAGCACTTGTTAAAAGCATCTGTATGTTCTCTCAGTTGGGTTTTTTTTAGTCATTTAGGAGAATAATCAAAAGGGCAGTCCTTGGTGCAACGATTGAGATTGCTCCATTGTGACTTGGAGGTCACGGGTTTGAGTTAGAAATGATGTATCCAATATGAAGGTAAGATAGTGTACACCATTCCTTCCTCATACCTTGCATTTGGAAGGAGTCTTGTGCATTGGGTATGCCATACATCCTTTTAGGCATGAGAAGAATCTTGGTAGGAGTGATTCTATGAACTCTAGGCTTTGAGAACTTGTTCCTATGCTTATTTGATCTATTAACAATTTCCTTCGAAAAATTGTTCTTCATGACCAACAGTTCCTCTACTAACAATTAGGGGTGGCAAAACTTGTTCGGGCTCGGTGGTCCAGTTTTTTTGGCCGGAATAAAGTGAGTTCGGGCAAAATTATTCAATAATGGGGTCAGGTCCGGACACGACCTTATATTTGGATTTAAATTCGAGCAAGGTTTGGACAAAACAATGTGGACATCTGGACATTTTTCGCTCGAATTTTATTATAGAGATTACATTATTTTACATATATTCATTTAGTATCTTACTTCTCTCAAGTTTATAATCATAAACAATTGTTAAGATTTTAAGGGAATTTTTAGTTTTGATAATATATTTTGTACATATAAGAAAAACTTAAGCGGGAAAACATATCTTTATTAATTTAAGATAACAAAGTAATAAAAAATGTATACACGTAATGCGCATGTTATCTTTATTCATTATCCATCCTTATGTTTTTCAATATTAATGAAAGGAGATGAGATTTAATAATTCTTGTTATTAAATTTAATTTAATGGTTTAATTACGCAACAATTATAATATAATATAATTAAAAGGTTTATAATCCGGACAAAAGTGGCCGCCCGGTTTTAAAAGCAAACTAGGTCCGGACACGACTTATGTGTTTGAATTTAAAACTGGGTCGAGTCCGGACACACCATAGTTTCGTAAATATAGGTCGTTGTTTGGACCTGGTCTTGTCTGGACCCGAATTTTTGCCACCCCTAATAACAATACGCAAGATTATCAATCTCTAATACTTTATAGTTTATTTGTAGAAACTCAATTCAACTTCTTTCTTTAGTTGTTCGACTTCATTTTGATTGTCAAAGGTGGGTTTGAAAAATCTGCTTAAACTTTTTTTTATCACCATTCCTGTAGTTTCTAGCTGGAAAGAGCGTTGAAGAAATTCAAAATGACGCTGCTAGAGAAAGAAAAAAGGAGCTGGCTGAGCTATCAAAGGCTGTTAGACAAAAAAGTGATTCGACAAGTTTATTTTCTTCATCAACTTCGTGAGTGGATTATCTTTCTTTACTTTTTAATTGAAATTTTTTAAAGCATAGCATTTATTATATAGTTTTCTCATTTGCATGTGCCCTGATGATGGATGCTGTCTTTGACATATTAAAGGAGTTTCCTATTGCATTAGAAAGTTCTCCCATGGAATTCTTGCTTTGATTTGATTAATAATATCTTGAAGAAAAATTATCTTTTGGTAGTTTATAAAATAAGGTTATAAGAATGTATTATTTTTTAGTAGTTGCTGATTAATGCTGCATTTTCATTAGTTGATTAGAGTTTGAATTAAATTAGAAAGAACAATGTTCATTCAATGAAAACAACTTAGATGTCCTGCAATCGCTAATGTCAAGGCACTTACATAAAGGGATTTGATCCCCAAAGAAACTGAAAATATTAATAAGAGAAAAAATTTGAGTGAACAATAATCTTAGGGAGATTTTCAAACTAGCATCAAGTGGGAAAATATTTCATGGAAACAACACTCAACGATAAAATGGCTCAAAATGGGAGATTGATGACAAATTGGAACAGGATGACAAAAGATGATTCTCCAATTGATATAGTCAAGTATGTGGTGGACATCATGCTCAAATCTCAATTTGTATTAACAATGTCCAAACCGGCTAGAGTATTGAGATCGTTGATTATTTGCTGGTCTTACAATAATCTTCCAGTACTCATAACAAATTGTAATTTAAAGAGAATGATATTAGGAAATCTCGAGAAGAGAAAATACCAAATATTCCTAGGAGTAAATAGATGCAGTGTGGGAAAATCAACACCGCAAGTATCCAATGCAGAGTTATTTGGGTCCAACAACTAAAACATTATATACTTATTGGTCTTACTCAAACATTGCTAGGATTAATGCTTTCGAAGATTGGACTTGCTTATTTGATACTAATAGAGTTCCGTAATTTAGAAACTCTAATAGCAACCTATTCCCATGTAACTAGGAAAAGGCTTTGTTGAGTAACTTGAGTAGTTAAGTAGTATTTGAGACCTATATGCTTAAATTAAACTTATGAAACTGAAACTATTGACATATCACACATAGAACTGAAAAGTGCCGAATATTTTAGGGTGAATCCCACTCAAGTATGATAGTTATTAAAACACCTAGGCTGGTGCAGGAATTGGATTAACTGTATATTTAGGTTTCGGGATGTGAGATTGTATAACTCAATGTTGTTAAGTACCACTGGTGCTCGTGTGTACTTTGCTCCTATTTAATACAATTATAATTATCCTTTGTTTCGTCTCAAAAAAAAAAAAAAAAAAACCTAGGCCAATTGTAACGGGCATACCTGTAAGACAAACATGTTACCCATGCGGCACCTGGAATACACATATTCTCGGTCAGCCATTCACACGTAGGCCAATGATATTTCTTGCTTGCATGTAAAAGGAATTGTGTTCTTTAATCCTATATTTCATCAATCATTGGAAGAGAGACTCACTCCCTAATCCCTTTTCATAGATTTATAGGATTAGAAGTCCCATATTTTAGGTCTATTTTTTGTTTTGCATAGGGTTTTACGTCGGACCCCAAGTCCAACATTCTGGATGGTGGAAACTCGAACCAATTGCTCTATCACTCGTTTTCTTTACTTGAAACATACACAGTTTTTGTTAAAATTTTAAATTAATTATTTAACGTAATTTTATATATAGTAACTTATTTATGTATGCTCATATGATTTAATTCATTCACTTTATGAATAGAAAATTGACTGTCGTTAATATGATTGTAAATCATCTCACTTTGAATAATTAAAACTTGCCAACATTTTTCTTAATTGGATAATCTCAAACTTTGCAAAACTTGAATTTGTTGCACTTGATATTTTGGGCAATAATTGTAACGCCCCAATTTTCATTCGAAATAGAGAACCAAAGTGTTACATTATTGGACATCAACTCCAATCTCTTTACATTTCTTAAAATTTAAATAAAGTGATTTTAATTTTTAAAAACATATACAAAGTGTAATTTACACATTTTTACACAGCGGAACCTACACAAAATCACCTAGATCTAGTCGATGTCTTTCTACGTGCTCCACATGCACAAAATCCACTTAGCTGTCTCCAATCCTAAAAAATATAGAGGGAGTGAGCTAAAAAGCCCAGTGGTCGTATCCAATAATTCCCTCGCATTAAACCTAATGATAGTATATAATTCAACCATAACATGCAGGCATAACAAATGCAATGATCAAAACATCAAGATCAACATATATGAAAAGCACGTGCATGACATTCAAATCAACATATGGATATCAAATTCAATATAAATAAAATGCTTGCGCATGAATGGTATCTTTTGCACTAAGCTGGGTAAATCAAAACCCAAGTTTCCTTCCTTAGTTGATTCTCCCAAGTTCTTAACATTAAGATGAATTTCAACATAAAAAATCAGTGACAAGTAATTATTTCCCAAAATATCAAGTGAAACAAATTCAAGTTTTGCAAGGTTTGACATTATCCGAACAAGAAGTGTTGGTAAGATCTATTCAAAATCAAATAAGTTACAATTATACGAACTCAACTCTACTCATCACGACTAAGCCTTTTCCCAACTTCATGGGGTCAGCTCAACTGTGTGAATTAAATTATATGAGTATGCATAAATAAATTACTATATAAATATGCATTAGATAATTAAACTAAAATTTTAACAAAGAGAATACTCATGATGAGATAGAAGGACAAATAACATAAAAAATTGAGGGACTAGTTTTAGATAAGGGGAAAGAACTGTTTTGTTCTTCCTTTTCTCATTTAGTATATAAGAGGTTACTTAGGGGTTAGTGCTGAATATGGAGTATGGATTCTGATGGCTATATCTCTATATTTTTCATTTGTTGGGCCTTATGACCCACTTGAAGAGAACAGTAAGTTTAAGCACTTATGGTGCTTACCCTTTTATTTGTAAACAATTTCTAAGAATGAATACATTATCTGTGATAGCGAATCAGAGGAAGTTGTGGCCTTGCTTGAGCGTCTTGCAGCCGTCCAATTGTCAGATGTGAGGGATAGAGTCATTTGGCCATTGGAACCTTCCGGTCAATTCTCCTCCCAATCATTATTCATGCACCTAAATTTCATTCCTCAAAGTCCACTACCCATGTCCCTTTTCCCTCATAACTTCATATGGAAAGCTCATGTTCCATCTAAAGCCAAAGTTCTAGGATGGACAATCACACATGGGAAGTTAAATTGTGTTGACATGCTACAACGAAGATTTCGACATTGGGCAATCTCCCCTCATTGGTGTTGCATGTGCTAAAAGGATAGTGAATCAAGTAAGCATGTCTTTACTAAATGTGATTTCAGCAAACGGATATGGGGAAAATGGAACAAAATCATGCTATGGGAACCACTACCAAATGGGACAGAACTTTGGGGCTTTCTAGAGGGAGGAATTCCTTTGGGAAAAATGAAGGACTAGTGGAGAGTTACCATTTTTGCAGTAGTTTGGACTATATGGAAGGAGAGGAATAATCAAATTTTTGAGGATAAGGCTAGGTTGCTGGAAGAGATTTGGGAGGATTCCTTCTTTTTAGCATCATTGTGGGCTAGCGCGAGTAAGCTATCCAAATATTTAAACTGGGGGATTAATTAAAAGGCTGGGGTCCAATTTTGGACCGTATTTCATCATAGGAAGAGGACATCTTGTCCATCACAAATTTAGGATGTACATATAGTACTTACTGTTAAAATAAATTATATTGTTTCTTGTCAACAAAAAAAAAAAAAAAAAAGAAAAGAAAAGAAAAGAAAGAATTGTCATACTTAATTAAGTCAGAAATATCACTGCATAGGTAAAGAAATCACCTTAGTAGTAAATGTACATAAGATGAACTTCACATTCCATGCAGTACATCCTTTCTGATCAAACGGAAAAGAGTGGTTCTTTCACAATAATTATAGTTTGATCTGAAGTTATGGACAAAATAGTTATTTATCGCAGTTATGTGTCATTTGGATAACAACATTCAGTCCCTTCAACTTTGCCTCTGATACCTGTAGAGAAAGAAAGTATGAATGGCTATGGACTGCTGTGGGACAATGTCAACATTTCCAAGCAAACTGATAGCTGATGTATTAGTTGCAGCATCTGAATTGTTTACATTGAATACAGAAACCATGCAATTGGAAAATGCTAGTGCTATGATGCTATCCTTTAAAAAAGTGACTATCCTGCTGTTAACCTGAGCCTTTTTTTTTTAAAAAGAACAGCCTGAGAGAATGTATGCCGTGGTTTATGAAATTTGACGAATATGATTCGAAAGCACCTGTTTTTTCAGTTTACTTAATTTATTTTTCTTCCTCGCCTAATCTTGTATTTTTATTTCAAGTTTAGTGGTACTCAACTTCAAAGCAAGGTACCAAGTTCTCTGAAGACCACACCTGCCCACATGGTGCAGCATGAAGGAAATAGGCTCTTTCAATCGAGGTGGCCCAATCAAAATCTTCACTCTAACCTTAAAGACCTTCTAGCTTCACTTGATGAATTTAAAGACGGATTCCCTTCAAATGGTTTATCAACTTCTACCCCTAAATGGTGGGGAAGTAGCAGCAACTTTGTTGATGGTAACGACGAGGAGATTTTTGAAGAGGAATCCACAAACGATGAAGTGCGCAAGCAACAATCTCAAGGTTCAGCTGATTTGAAGAAAGATTTTGCTGATGAAGTGAAACTGGTCATTGGAACTGAGGCAAGCGAGATTGGTCCCCAAGGTACAGCTTTACTGTTATCAGTGAGAGAAAAAGCTGCAGAGGAAGGCCGAGAGGCTCTTAAGACAGGTGTTCATATGGTGGCCAAGAGGTCATTCAAACTTAGGAGAAGAGAAAAGCTGTTGCTTAAAGTTTTCAAATCATCCTTGCCAAGTGAATGGAGATTTGAATCCTGATCTTATCAGGCTTGCTGCTCAGCATTATTATCAAGGCAAGACAATAACCAGAATACACAAGAGTTTTATCTTCTACATTGCATCATCTATCTTCCCACAAAAAAAAAACTACTTGAAGTTGAAGTTACAGATGCATTTTTGCTGAATCTTGATACCATATAAAGCTACGAGAAGAGCGTTTGGTGCAAGGATCTTGGTGCAACAGTAAAGGTTTGCTCCATTGTAACTTAAAACTTGAGTTCTGAATCCAAACTTTGGAATTTATAGGTTTTGCTAAGTCCTTGTATCTCACAATTAGCTGTCTTAAACTATTGGGGACTATTGTAACATGCTGTATTAGAAAATGACTTTTGCAAGAGCTTATAGATTATGAGAGCAAGTTCTCCATATTATTTTCAATTGAAACTCGGGAAAGTTCAATGCAGTTATTTCATTTCGCTGGTTTTGCTTATATATTGAATATATAAAGATTTGAGTTTTACTTTTATTAGATGAAGTCATTAGTTAATTGACTTCTGGACTTGTTTTGTTGATATTGTCCTTGAGAGTTGTTGGATCACCTTGAATCACGCATCAACACGTGACTCGAGGTAATCTAATATGGTTTGCACCATATATAGTTGTTTTTGACAATATGATTATGTTGAAATCATCTACACATTGGGCATCTTCATAAACAAAGTGATCATACAAGTTAAAAGGTGCCCCTTGTGATGCATCTTTCATTCGAAAATAACAAGGCATTGCTGCAAAATAACCTGTCACTGGGCTTGGATATTGCAGTGAAATAATGGAATATGTAACACCCCTCATTTGTCATACTCTTTCCTATACCCTTTCATTTATGATTTTTAGATTATGCCATTCATGTCTTGTATAGTTATGATGTTTGAACATTTAAATTCTTAAAATGAAGAAAATGAAACAAGAATAATATTAGTGTGATATATATACACATGCTAACAAGTATAATAGGTGTATATATAGAAATAACATAATATATATAAAAGCCACTAAGTGATGCTTGGTGGTGTTTGTGAGAAGATGTTTGTTGGTTGAACTTCAGGCCATGATATGGTATTCATGGTAGTGGGAAATTACCCGTTACAATTGGTATCATAGCTTTTACCAGCGAGGCTTGTGGCGATAATCGAGTAGCAATGAAGAGTTTGGGAGGCACTGAAGAAGCGATTGAACAATTGATTTCTCCCTTCGGATGCTTGCTTAATGGTTGTTTAGGGAAGCTTTTTGGAAACAAAAAAAAAATGATACTATTTGTTCGCATGAGGAGTTCTCTTACTTGATGTTGGACACGAAAAACATGGCTCAAGAGGACAAGTTATTCAATTTTACCATGGAGTTGCGACCTTGGGCATCGGTTGAACTTGGAAGGACCAAGGGGGTGTGAGATTTGTCGAGTAATCCGTTGCATTGGTGGACTGAAAGCTCACATCTAAATCACTCCAAATGTAGATGCTTAACCCAAGAAAACGCTTTTACAATAGACCATTAAGAATATTTGCAAAGGGAGAAGTTGGCTAGTGAATGCAATGTAGGGAAGATCAAATTAAAAGCTTCACTAGCGATGAAGTCATGTCGTCAAGGGCATCGGGTATTTTTGGTCGGGAAGTTTGTCATCAGCCTAGTTGCTGAGACCATTGTCACATCCACCACAGCAAATACTACAATTGGGCGTCGGTGTGCTGTAAAATGACAAGATTATAGAAGCGAAGATGTGTTTGGCGAAACACTAACCGATGACGATATTAGCATATGTACTTGGTATAGGTGCGTGAGCCAAGAGTTGTGTATGAAGTGTTTGAAAGCCCCTAGATGTTCCCAATGAAAAGTAGGCTTCAAGCTACACCATTTTTTGTGTTGTCTGTGAGAGGCTTGTGTGTTTTGTTGGTTTGGAACTAAGAGGAATCCTTACTGCCGTTACATGGTTTTCATAGAAGCTTAAAATTACATATGGAAACAGGCATGAAACCTTTATGGTTAACATCTTATGACTTTGTTCCAGCTCAAAAAAAAAATAAAAATAAAAATAGTACACCTTATGACTTTGTTCCAGCTCAGAAAAAAACTCACTTACATCTTCCTTGAAAAGAAAGAAAAACAATTAGATTCAACAACACAAGCACATATTAAAGAAAAACAAGAAGAAATAACCATTTCAGGAATCAATTAGATTCACTGGTTGTTGAGATAAACTTGGAAACAACAATTACACAAAGAACTCACAGAACAAATTGAGTTAAAAAAAAAAAAAAAAAGAGCAAGCAAAAACAGGTGGTATTATAGTGGTTTGCTCTGAGGTGGCGGAAGGCTATATAAAGACTTAAGCTGCCTGCTAATAAGCTTGCTGTTATGAAGAGCAAGCTGAAGTTCCAAATCATCTGACCACCATTGCTCCAATCCATGAGCCTCAAGAAATTTCTGCTTTCCCTTGGACATCACAAACAACTTCGCCGCGATTTGCCCAGCTGCTGAACCAGGATTGGCATTCTCTTTCCCAGTACCACTAGTAGTTTTAGCGTTCTCAGCTGTCTCGCCTAAATCGTTATAATAACAGCAGATATAATCACTGTTGTTAACATAAAGATGAGGGATCCATTTCTTGATTTCTCCACATACCACCTTGTTGCCCGTTCCTCCGTTCGAAGCTGCATTCTCATTTTCTTCTTCACCATTATTATCAGGCTGTGTTTCCCGCGATGGAATCATGGATTTGAACCTCTTCCAAACAAACCCGGCTTTCTCTCCGATGTTTCTTAAGCTCATAGCAAGCGAAACTGAAGGTGGATTGAACAAATGAGTTTCCACAAAAACTCCTTGTTTAGCCATGGCTTTACCTACTTGAAGAGCGAAGCCGGCGCCAAGTGAATGACCGGCAATACATACATTGTTGCTCCCATATCTTTCTACTGCTGATTTTAATGCCTCCATAGCTCCCCCAAACCTTATCGAGCCTTTCAAGCTTTCCCATGCTAGGAACCGGAGATCGTCTTCTATGTCCCTTCGAATCGTTTGGCTCTTTAACAAGGTTCCTCGAAGTGCTAGAACCGCTCTTGGTGCACCGCTCGGTCTGATTAATATGAAGTCGGTCAGAGCTGCGGCTCGGTCCCATTCTAATATGGCTCCATAGATAGACCCGTCTCTTTCGTCTATTAATGTCTGTGACAACTTGAATTTGAAGGGTTTCCACCAATTTGGTGCTAGAGATGTGTCTTCTGTTCTATTTTCTTGTCTGTCTAGTTCAAGTAAGTATACAGCTTGGATGAAACAAGCTATTACAGTTCTTCTATAATTCCCATCCTTCCTGTATACATATCATTTGATTTATTAATTTAGAAGAAGCAAACATTTTAAACAAGAGAAATTTTGGGAATGTAGAAAGCTTTTGGACACTAATTAAAACCCTTAACTCCATGGTTATCAGAAAATTAATAGGTTCAAGTTTTCAATTTCAACATTGGCCATATCCAAGAAGATAAATAAAAATAAAAATTATGCACGCAGAATGCCAGAAAACTATGCTCAAATAGATAAATAAACCAATCACATATCTTACCAAAAGAATAGAATAAGAAGAAGAAGAAAGTTCTAAAAGGATATTGACTTGAGATCTATTAATATCTATATTCAGCGCTTCATATACATAGTTGTGCCCTCTACCTAACAGCTATAGCTTTTAGATCTAGAGCGGTTTCTAACAAGATCTAAAGATAATCCAACTAAGTAAAAACACAGCCAATCTGTTTTCAATCATATCTCAGTACCCATTATTGCAAAATTGCATTCGAATCCAAACAAAATTACTCAATTTCAATCATTTTAACATCCAAATCAAATGCAAAATCGTGGGTATTTATTTATTTTTAACAAAACAACTACTAAAAAGCCCATCAAGGAATCAAGGAGAAAAAACCTCTGAAAAAAACCATCCAAGAAGACCATTACACTAATTAGTCAAATTTTAATAGTTTTTATTTTTATTTTTTATCATCCAAACCAAATGCAAATTTATGGGTATTTTTTAACAAAACAACCAAAAAAAAAACCCATCAAGATATGAAGAATAGAACTCTGAAAAGCTTTCCAAGAAGGCCCATTACACTAAATTTAATAGTTTTTTTATCATCCAAACCAAATGCAAATTGTGGGTATTTTTACCAAAAAAAAAAAAAAAAAAACCACCAAGAAATCAAGAACAGAACCTCTGAAAAACCCTCCATGAAGACCCATTACACTAAATTTAATATATATATATTTTTTATCATCCAAACCAAATGCAAATTTGTGGGTATTTTTAACTAAACAACTAAAAATAAACCACAAAGAAATCAAGAACAGAACTTCTGAAAAACCCTCCAAGATGACCCATTACACTAATTAAGCCCCTAAACCTAGACCAAAAAATAATAATAAAATAAAATGGGTAATGCGATTACCAGCTAGAATTGATGAGCTCCCTCCAATTTGGTGAAGAAATGTTTCGAGGTCCAGAAACATGGAAAGCGTATGGGTGATGAGCCTCTACTTCTCCTTCTTGTTGCTCTATAGCTGCTTCTGCTTCTGCCACATTAATCTCTACTGACCCTTTCGCCATCAACAACAACAAATTACCTCTCTTCCTTCTTCTTCTTCTTCTCTAATTCTGCACTTCGCATTGCTGTTCCAATTCAGCACAGAATTTAGAGAGAGAGATTATGGAATCTGTGACTAGGGTATGGAGAAAAGGAGAGATGGAGACTAGGAGAGGATAAAAGGGTGGCTCTTAGTCTGAGAGTGAGAGAGAGAGAGAGAGATATTGCGGTGCTATTGCTATTTGTGATCTAAAAGATAAATATTCTGATTCGCATTCGGTGGTGATTTCCTTTCAATAATTAATAAAGACAAAAAGAAGTGAGAATTTGAAACCGCCTGGAAAAGCGAACACGTGGGCACACGCCCCCAACGGTCATATTTGAATTAAGTACTGACTTAATTGCAAAATTTGAAGAGAGCTTCGACTTGATATAAACAAGTGCATGCATATTACTATAATAAGGAATACTTATCATTCTATCTAAAATATCCTTCAAAAGTCTTTTTTTTTTAAATTAATTTTATTATCAATAAGACTAAAATAGTAATTTTGTAATTAAATTTTTTTTAATTTTTTCCTACCCCTACACTTTAGGTTTTTTTTTACCTAATTTACCCTTCTAATTAATTTTAAGTTTTATTTTATTTCTTTTTAATAAAAAATTATTTTATTTTAGAGTAATGTTTGACTAACACACTTTGTTGACATTATCCTTTAGAGTTGTTAGATCGCCTCGAGTCACGTGTTGATGTGTGACTCGAGACTATTTAACAATTCATAGAGACAATGTCAACAAAGTGTGTTTTTAAAACATTTTCTTTTATGAGTAATAAAAATAATGTGCAATGCACGTGTAGAAACACTAGTATATGTAAAAAAAACTTACTAATTAATTTGAGATGGTAAAATATTTTAAAGGAAGCCCTTTTTTTGTCTTTTGGTTTTATTAACACGTCAGTCGACCAAGGCTAGGAACACTCGGCAAAAAGGATATATAGAACCTAGATAACCCTAAGAGGGTCCACGAGGAGCCAACGCATGGTTCAACTTAATCTAATACCTTGGAGGAGACTTAAACTCATGATCTCTAAGAGTTATGTTGTGCTTGCAACTAGATGAGCTACCGATTATTTGCTTTTAAGGGAAGCCTCGGCACAATTGTAAGTGGTAAGACTGCATATGATAGGTTTAATATGATCTAACCCGTCTCTGAGACCTTACATAGTTAGGAGATTCACCTATTATGTCAGGCTGTCTTTTTATATGGTAATACATATTCGCATCCCAAAATTAAAGTACAATACTTTTGAATTGGAGAAAACTTTTTTTTTATTAAAAAAAAAAAAAAAAACTTAGAAGTGATGAATTGGAGAAATCTTAGAAGTATTGGAGTAGTATATTTTGAATATTGAAGTGATGTAATACAATGAATACAACATTAGTCAACTCATTATCAACAGCTTGAGTGGCAGCAAACACCTCTTTACTTTTGAAAAGTTAGGGTTTAAGTCTCCTTTAACTTAAAAAATCTGAGTTCCTCACCAAAAATTAGTCTCCTATGGTTCTCAAACTTTTTTTTTTTTTGAATGAAAACAAACAGATATATTAATAACCAAGATAAAAATATAGTATAAAGTTTACAGAGCACCACAGATACTCAAGCCAAAAGAAAACCTACAACTACAAGAACCTCAAGCAAACATAAAAACCACAAAAAAAAAAAACTCAAGCAAACATACGGCAGCCCAACTCCTAGCCCAATCTGTAAGGGAATGCCCTCCATTAATTTGAAAAGCAATTAGCCACAAGCTAGCTATAAGGAGAATATCGTTCCATAGATAATTGTCAACGCTCCTAGCGACATCATCAAAAGTCCATTGATTACGTTCCAACCATAACAATTATAGTGTTGCCATAGTTTCTGTTCTCATCACTTTTGGTTCTCAAACTTAAAAACATAAAAAGAGGTTTTGCAAGAAAATTAGAATTAGGAAATAGAATGAAATTAGAGCGATGTCACAATACAAGTTTACTTTTGTAACTTATCCTAGGTCATCAAAATTTCTTGGGATGATCGGCTTTTTCTATTAATTAAGAACTTAAATTATAATCTTTATTGGTAGGCTCAACAATGCTAGGTGAATTTTTATATCTATAGATATCCTTTAATGTTTTTTTTTTTCTTCTTCCAGTCTAATACAATTCTCTTTCCATAGATGAATCTTATATATACCCTTTTTGTCCCTTTTCTGATTATTTCTTTCTTTCTTTAAAAAAAACGGTTTTTTTTTTAAGGGAAAAAAGAGGGTTTTGATAATAAAGTTAAATCAAAAAAAGCTCAGGCTATGTTGGGTATAGAATTTAAATATAATTTTTTTTTTTGTTTTTGAAACAAAGATTACATGAAAACTTGTTTGGTTAGGTTGTTTTTGAAAATAATTTTTAAATACATATTTAATATTTGTAAAACAAAAAAATATATTTTTTGTTGCTTTCCTTATTTTTTGAAAAAAGTACTTTAAAAACAGATTTTAAAAAGTATGTTCTGAAAAATTATTTTTAAATTCTAAGCCCAGCAATAGTTTCGTGCAAGTGAGTGGCAGCTTGCAATTCAAAAGGAAGACGGGTTTTTGGGGTTAGCTCACCTTGCGGATCACGACCCTTTGTCTCAGCCATTGTAGCATGTGTGTCACCCAGGGCATACGGGACATGATGACTTGAAGTAATCCTCACCTTGCCCTCAACTATTTTGGTCCCTGGATCCTGTGTGGTGCGTGAGTGTGGTTGGTGTGCATGCGAGTACTCTCTCTCTATCTCTCTCATATATATATATATATATATTGGTAATTAATTTCTATTGGCTTCAATGTGTATTGCAATAGATTGTCCCAATTATCAAGAAATAAAAAATCTAAGTGTTGTAAATAAATTTCTTAGGTATATATACTACTAATTTTATTGATTTTTTTTTTCTCCTTTTGTAAAATATATCAATCATCGACTTTGCAGTTGAGTTGTCCAAGTTAATGTAATCGGTAAAGCATGATTAAAAAAAAAAAAAAAAAGGCACATGCACATTTCCTTCCATTATACATATAAGAATTCAATTATTTTATTTAATCAGTCCAATCAGCAATACACTAAAGTTGCATACAGAGGCAACTACTCAACATGCGAAATCTCATACACTAATTTATTTAATTATTTAAGTACTAGCTAGCTAGCTAGACATACAAGTCATATAATAGAAGACCTTCATTTCTCCACCATGAAGAAAGATACCAAGTCTTTATATATATATATATATATATATATATATATATATATATATATATATATATATATTTCTTTTAGGAAGCCTGACCCCAATTCTGCCTAAAAAAAGAAGAGAAAGAAAGAAGATCAGTGAGAATATGATCAAAGTCAAATAATCTTAATTAAAAATCTTGTTTTGTTAAACTCTAATAGAATAAGCCAAGTTTTTTTAATTAAAAAATAAAATAAAAATATTTATCCAAAAAATATACTTTTTAGTTATCATCTATTCATCTTAAGAGGTTGCAAATAGAGATCAACAAACGCCACCTAAGTATATAAAAGCAAAATCATTAAATAAACTTACCTTGCCCATCAAGGGCTATATAAAGTGTTTTAGTCATTATGATCATCATGATGAGGAGGTGATGACTTATACTTGTATTTAGATGGTATTGGTGGTGACTTATACTTGTAGACAGGTGGCGGCGGCGGCGGCGGAAATTTATACTTGTAGACCAGTGGAGGTGGTGATTTGTGAACTGGTGGAGGAGGTGGAGGCGACTTGTATTTGTAACTTGGAGGAAATTTTTTGGGTGATTTTGAAGAGTATTTGTCATCATCATGGTCATCATCATCATGACGATCATCATTATCATTTACATAAGGAGATCTAGGTGACTTGTAACCATAAAGTGGTAGAAATTTCTTGGGTTTGGAATGGTGATCATCATGATCATCATGATGGTCTGCAACAACCTCTAATGCCAAAGTTAGAGACAATAACACAAGTAGTAGAAGAGTTGTAAAAAGCAAAGCCATGACAAATGGGTTTTTTAGCTTTATGATGCGAAGGAAGCCCTTCTCATGCCCTTTATATAGCTTTGCAATATACCTCTCTCCCTCTACCTGGTTTATAAAAGATCATTTTGAATGAGTCCTATATGT
Organism: Paratinospora sagittata; assembly: GCA_035771175.1. Lineage (NCBI taxonomy): Eukaryota > Viridiplantae > Streptophyta > Magnoliopsida > Ranunculales > Menispermaceae > Paratinospora > Paratinospora sagittata. The sequence goes on from CM069612.1 coordinate 2,108,394, forward strand.
AAATTTCAATGCTTCTCCATCTACTTTATGATTTGGCTTTATCTTAGTTATAATTAATTTGATTCTTTCTAGAATATTGCTCCTTGATGTGGCTTATAATAACATGACAATTCAAATATTTATTCATGGTAAGCTCCACAGCTTGTAAACATATAAAGTTATGGACCACTTAGTTAAGGATCCAATAATATTTGCATATAAACATTTGTTTGTCTATATATATATATATACCACGGCTTGTAAACATATAAAGTTATGGACCACTTAGTTAAGGATCCAATAATATTTGCATATAAACATTTGTTTGTCTATAAATATATATATATATATATATAGAGAGAGAGAGAGAGAGAGAGAGAAACTTGACATTTTTTTTATGGTAATTACTTAATTTACTATCAAATTAATCCATTAATTCTTAACTTGCAACTTATGATTAATTATCAAATTGCTAAGTTATGCTTAACTCCAATTTCCAACAACTTCACAAACAAAAGTTATTCCCACATGTAAAATCACTTTCTGAAAAATACAAGACACATCTAAATTATAAGTACAAAAATCTATCCATGGATAAGAAATAGATAAAAATGTAAAAGCAGGTAATTAAAACTTGAATCTTGTTATATCCAGTTATTTCAACAACTTTTATTTAATTTGCTGATTTTACATTTAGATTTTTTATTTTATTCTATGGTTTTGTGACACAAGATTTTGTGGAACGGACTAGTCGGAGGAGGGGCCAATGATCTGACTAGTAGCTCACCAAATTAGGCATCTAATACCTCCGCTCGTATATATAAGGTGGAGGGTTCAAATCTCTTCAACTTTATTTCAGGTGAAAAATTATTGTGCCCCTATTGAACGCTCGTTGTATTCCCATTAGGCCTAGAAGTGGACAATATTTGTTCCCTTATCTTTGATAATCCGGTGTAACAAATAACAAATACTATGGAATGACACCAAAAAAAAAAAAAAAAAAAGGGCCCTTGTGATAGGAGTATGTGTTAAAAGGTAAAATAGTCGCTCGGGCGATCACTGCAACCCCTTTTGTGAGGAGGCAAGGCAACCCCTTCTCCCATAGTAAGGAGATTATTTTGTATGGAAGTTGAGAGTTTAATTCAAACCCTTGTGTTCTAAAGACTCAGTCACGATTGCACATAAATTAAATGCCCCTTCACATTTCATTGTTGCCGACTCTAATGGACAATCTTTTACTTGGTGCAGTTTTTCAAACTTGTAACAACCTATCTCTTTTATGGCTCATACTAATTGGGCCGTTCAAGCATCTATATATATATAATCTTCATCTTTCAACCTTGTTTTTCCCATTTCCAGCTAATTTACTTCTATTTTCTTGCCAGCTTCATCACGTTTTCGACAAATTCAATTGGCACAAATCTTATGGTTTTCTTTGGTTTTCAATTTTCTTAAAAGATTATTAAGCTTTTTGACAAACCATGCATACACAGCGTCAATTTTTCCAGCTGGATTGATTGACAAGAGAACATTTAATTAATATTTCTCCTATGAAAATATACTAAATTTATAGTTAAAGAAAATTGGGTTTTGTTGTACATGCTAATATATAAAACTGTAACACCCCGTAATTTTAATTAAATACATACGTTAAAATACATGTATATCGAGATATATATAATACATGTATTTATACGTAGGAGCTAAATATAACGTGTGTATGATTAATAAAGAAAGAAGATGATACCTATGAGATCATCTTATATGGGTGCTTATAAGTTAAATATTGGAGTTGATGTCAATTGCTTAATTTATGGGGTGTGATAAAAACTAATACATGTAACATGCTTGAAAATTTAGACTTAATTTCTACAATTTTTTCCTTTTTTTTAAATACCTTCATAAGGTGCCTTAGATGTGATAGGAAATAAACCCAAGATGCCGCAAACACACACAAAGAGAAAACACAGAGATGAGATTTAACATGGTTTGGGAAGAAATCCCTACGTCCACGGAGTGCACCAACACTCAATCCACTATCAATGGAGGTTTACAATGAAAAGTCACTCTGTGAGTACTCTCTCACAATTCTCCTCACCTCTCAATCTATTCACCTCTCAATCTATCTAATCTCACATAAATTCTAATTATAATTAGATTTATATACAAACTTTATATAAGGGTAGAATTGTACTTTCGTACATAAAATAAATTAAATAGTTATTTTGGCTTCATAATATAACAACCTCCTACTTAAGACCAAATAATTATTTTAGGCTTCACATTCCTACATTCTCCCACTTGAAGACTAAAGCACCTGTGAACATCTGTCTTCAATGGCTAGTGAAATTGGTGCACTCAAAAGTCACGTCTTCAACCTTGAAGACCAACTAAAGTTGCGCACAACTCCAGTTTCTCTGTAGTAACTGTTTTGGCCAAGATGTTTGTTGGATTCTTGTTACGTTGAATCTTCACCAGTGTCGGCACCCCATCATCAAGCAATGATCTAATGAAATGGTAACTAGGGGTGTCAGTGGTTTAGTTCAAACCGCAAAACCGATCTGAACCGGTGTGTTCGGATCAGATCGGATCGTTTTTTTACCCTAATCGGATCGGTTTCAGTTTGGACTTTTTAAAATCCGATCGGTTTGGTTCGGTCTACGGATTAAGGTCTAAAAAATGGACCTTAAACCCAACCGAACTAGATCGGTTTGGAATTGATTTTGGGAAGGATGTTGGCAATTAAACTTTGATAATTTTTATTTTACTTTATTTAATTTTGTGAGATAAGATGTAAATTAATCATTTTTTTTTCTTTATGGTAAAGAATGATAGTATTGTTGCATTTATGTTAGAACATAAATACTTTAATGTGAATTTAAAACTTTTAAATTATCATTTGATGTTATTATACTATGTAAAAAAATATATTTTATAGGTTAAAATATTGAAATCGATCAATCCAAACAAAACCAAACCTTTTTTGTTCGGATCGGATTAGTGGTTAGGGTCGAATCGGTCTCGGTTTGTATTTTTTCAATCCAATGCCCATCGGTTTGGATTACGGTTTGGGGTATAAATTGATCCAAACCTATCCGATGACACCCCTAATGGTAACGCAGTCCAATATGTTTGGTCCTGGAATGAAATGTTGAATTTTTGGCCAAGTTTATCGCACTCTGAATATCCCTGTGCAAGACATTCATCACTTGCTTGAATCCCAACTCTACCAACAAACCTTGCAACCAAATCAGCTCTTTATTAGCTTATGTCACAACCACATACTCTGCTTCAGTTGTAGATAAGGCCACAATCTTCTGCAACTGAAAAATCCAACTGATGGCTATAGTACCAAATGTGAACACATATCCTGTAGTGCTCCTTCTGTGATCTACCTTACAAGCAAAATCAACATCTACAAAGCCTTGTAACTCTAACTCACCTCTACTAAACATAGACATTTTTCAGTAGTACCTCGTAGATACATAAGTCTTCACTTAACTGCTTCCCAATGTTGTTTGCTTGGATTTGACATAAATCTGATCACTACTCCCACTGCATGAGCAATATCTGGTCTCGTGCTGTGACGCCCCGAAAATTATTTCATGTAGCCCATAACCCAATTGCACTTTGCCCAAACTCTATGTGTTGCCTTGATATGGTTGGTGTTTGTTTGATGGTTGTTTAATGTTTGTATAGTTGATGCTTGATAATGTATATAAATATGTGTATTATAAATTGTATATGGGTCATGTTAAATTAAAGTATAATGCATATGTTATTATTTATGCATGGGTCCATTAAACTATGAATTGATATGTGTTAGAATTGATTGAATAAAAGGATAAATGAGAATGAAAATTTGGTGTATTAAATGGATTGGACATTTAAAATACATGGAAGCATGAGATTGGTTAAAGTACATGTGGTTGGTATGAGTAGTATGAGACCAACACATGTGAAGGTTGGTGCATGAAAGTGGACAAGTGTCCCATGCCCACTTCTCTTCTCCAAGGAAGTACTAGAAAGTGAGGTGAGTGGAGGGAATCAAGGAAGTGCTAGAATGAGTAGAGGGAATCAAGGAAGTGCTAGAATGAGTGGAGGGAATCAAGGAAGTGCTAGAAAGTGAGGTGAGTGGATATAAAGGAAAAAAATAAAAGAAAAGAAGAGAAAGGAAAGAAGAAGAGAAAGAAAGAGAAGTTGCTTGAGGAAAATCTTTGCAACGTTTTCATCAAAGGGATGGATCTTCCGGATATATGGTCAGATAGAGCTCAAATTTTGTCAGCAAGTTCGTAGCTTATGGTTCTGCATTCTGAACGGTGGAGATCTTGATTAGGGGTTTCGTCTAAGAGATCTAACCTCTCAAACAAAGCTGGTCGAAAAGTCTGGATTTCTCGCGCCGTTTCATTCAAACTTAGAGATCTCCTCAATATACCGTTGGATGGATATCACATTTGGGTATGTAATTTAAAACTGATATTTCTGCATTATGATCGGTGAAGATCTTGATTACACGTTTCTTCTAAGAGATCTAACCTCTCAAACAAAGCTAGTCAGAAAGTCTGAATTTCTCACGCCGTTTCGCTCAAACTTATAGATCTCCTCAATCTACCGTTGGATGGATATCAAATTTGGGTATGTAGTTTACAACTGATATTTTTGTATTTTGTATCATGGAGATGTTTATGGATTAAGTATGTTGTTTAATATATTCATATGAGTTCGAATATTTGCAGCAGGAAATGAGAAATTGTCTAATTAGAAACTTGTTCATCAAAGATACTTATCGTTTCGGTCCACCGTTGGATTGGGCTGATATTTGGACAGAAGGTTTGTTTCTTCACATACTTCAATCTGTACGGTTTATTTTGTGATTACATATATATGTTGGTAGATTGATACATCTAAACAGAATATTAAATGAAGAATTGGTAGGGTTGCTTGTATTAAACTTAGACCTTTCCAAATAGCTTGCATATCAACTATGTTGACCTAGTTGTCATTGTTGATGAACCCATGATGCAAACTCAGTGATATACATGGCTGAACATGGTGACCTAGTGTAAATCGGCAATATGGCCTAAGTATGGAAAATTTCATATTTTAGGGCTTTTGATGCTTTTGGCCTAGAATCATTGAATTGATGCAACTTATGTTTAATTAAGCATGATTAGGGTTGATTATGCTACTGATTTGGTGGTTGTGACCATATCATGGGTTAGGCCTACTTGTAATCAAGTGACCCAATTTGGGCATGTTTATGCCTAAGGAATTGAAAATCAGTAATTTTGATTAATAGAATGGTTTATGAATGAGAACTATGCATTAGAGGCCTAAGTCATGTGATTTGAGTTGAATGATGGGATTAGATGGGATTTAGGCCTATTGTCTATATGTGGGCTGATTTAGGGTTGATGTGTAATGTCTATGTGATTGAGCATAGAAATTGATGTATGGTAGGATATTGATGTATGTTTCAGGATCTTGATTGCGTTGATTCGGTTTGGTGGTCGTGTGTGGTTAAATACTCTCGCGAGGCTTGGTTGTGAGTAGACTTCATTTATGATTATATCTTTTATGTTATCATATCACTTATATATATTGTATGTTGAAAGCATGAATGTGTTATAATGTTTTGAATGATGCATTGATTTGAGAAAATCTTATGACTTTGGTTGGGCCCATCTATTCGGCTAATAGGGGGACTTAACCTTGTCATAGGAGGGTTTCAGGAAAGGAAATGATTAGGGTCAACGGTACGGTGAAATAGACGTGCACTAGTAACCCCAAATAAACATGATAGGGGTCAACGGTACGGTGAAATAGACGTGCACTAGTAACCCCAAATAAACATGATTGGGGTCAACGGTACGGTGAAATGGACGTGTACTAGTAACCCCAATGCATGTGGAATGTGAATCCAAATTGATAAGCTTTTACTTGCATCGAATTTATTATAAATGCTTGATATCTATATGTTATGAGCTTTTAATCATGCTACACATTGACATGCATACATGATGTTTATTGATGAGTATTGATAGCATATTTGAATTCTATTCACTGGGCACTGTTGGCTCACCCTCATTTTCCTCTTTCAGGTCCTTCTGTCCGGAATAAGGGCAAAGGAGTAGTCATATCTTGAGGGCCTTGCCTGCGAGAGAATCCAAGGCCTCGATGTGAGTTGAGAGCCATTTTGATTGAACTGTGTTTTAAATTATGAAGTATTATATTTTGGATTATGCAATTATAACACTTACCACATTGTAGTATGGGTGAGTTGGGACGTGTTAGATAGACCATGTGGGCATATGACGGTTTTTATTTGTACCCACAATTTTGGACTTTATGCGTATGTCAATTTTAATGGACTGTAGGGATTATGATTTTATTTATGGTTCATTTTTATGGATTATCTCTTGTCTTGGATGATTAATACGGTTGGTAGTTTTGTTTAGTACCTTTTGATATTATGTCGTTGTTTGAGATAAGGCTCGTAGGGTCTCAACTACCTCACGGGAGTTGAGGAGTGGTCGGAGATGCCTACGCCGGGCGTCCCGCCCCGGCATTCCGCACGCCATTCCCTGTGGGGTTGGTGGTCCGGGGTGTGGGGTCGCAACAATAGTGGTTACTTGGTTGCGACGGAGGACTCCCTGAGGGGGAAGTTCTGGGTTCGTACCGGGGGAGACCCTCCCTGTGCGCTACGGTGTGCAGGGGGACAAAGGACACTGTAGTGCGCTACAGTGGAGACAATATTATGTATACGAAGTCCTGACAAAAAGGCTTCATGTATACATAAGGCCTTTTTGTCACACCCTGGGTTGCACAGTGTGCCCCCTACCCAGGTGTGGGCGCACCCCCTCGGGGCGAACGCCTAGCCAGGTATTGGCTCAGTGGTTACTCCAAGTGCAAAATCTAACTTCTTAAAGAGGAGGTTGCGAGTTCGACTTGGGGGGAGGCCCTTCATATTCATGAATAGTGGGGGTAAATGATCTAGTCCGTTACAAGGGCCCTGTTGGGCATCGCGAATTATGCTAAATGTGACAATATTATGTGGTACTATGGCTAGGCGTTCGCCCCGAGGGGGTACGCCCACACCTGGGCAGTGGGCACGCTGTGCAACCCAGGGTGTGACACGTGCAAACCATAGCGTACATCAAGCTCCCAATAGCTGAAGCATATGAAACTTTAGCCATGTATGCTTTCTCCTCATCTAACTGTGGACTTTGCTATTTGGACAATCTGCAATGATTAGCAAACGATGTTCTCACTGCCTTAGCATCACTCATACTAAACCTCTAGAGTACCTTACGAACATAGTTTGCCTAAGATAACTACAAAGTACCCATTTGTCCGTCCCTTATAATCCTCATCCCATGTATCTGTTTTGCTGTACCCAAGTCCTTCATCTCAAATTCACTGGACAACTGTTTTTTCAATTTGTTTATTTCCTTCAAATCTGCACCAGCTACTAACATGCCATCAACATAAAGTAATAGGATAATGAAATTGAAACCAATTTGCCTTATACTTGTTAATTGAACCATCTGAGTTTTCTTTAATGCGAAATACCCATTTAGAACCAACAATTTTTCTTCCTTCAGGTAAGGGTACCAAAAACCAAGTTCCATTCTTCATTAAGGCTGAATACTCATCATCCATAGCAAACTTCCATTGATCATGCTTTAATGCCTCAGAAACTGTTGATGGAACAGACATGGCATCATATATTTTTGGTTTGAAAATTCCAGATTTGGCTTTTGTACAATTGGATGAGAATTAACAGGTATAAACTAACTTGCAACAATAAGAGTGTTAGAAATAAGATTTACATGTTGTTGTATAGCAGATGCAAGGGAGATAGGTTCAGAGGTGGTGGGAGGTTGGGAAGTAGGAGCAAGTGATGGTGATGGATCTGATTGTGCTGCAGATTTTGTAACTGGTGGTGATGGTGGATTGGTGGCAAATGGTACAGATTGTGGTCTTGGATGAGGTAAAGAAATAAAAGGTATAAGTAAAGGAGGACTATTAAGGTTGGATGGTATGGATTGAGAAGAAGCACTTGAAGTCATGAACTTAGAATCAGAGAAGGAAACATGTTCTTCACGAAAAAGAACATCTCTAGATATGAAAATACGGCCAGTATGATCAAAACATTTATAACCCTTATGATTTAGGCTATAACCAAGGAAAAAACATGTTGAGGTTCTATATTGCAGTTTGTGCTTGTTGTAAGGTCTTAAATTTGGAAAACAAGCACAACCAAAAGTTCTAAGGTGAGTGTAACCTGGTGAGATATTGAAAAACAGTTGAAGAGGTGTCAAGGGGGATGTGGTAGTGTCACACCCCGATTTTTAAAACTTAAATTTTAAGTAGTAAGAATAAATATTTGCTCTTATCAAGAAAATAGCAAAAGAAAATCGAGGCGTGAATTGTATCCATCTACTTTAACCCCAAAATCTTTACATAGGTAAAAAAACATTTAATAATATCATTTATATTCAAAATAAGGTTACAAGTTAAAATAGAAGAATACTCTTTCAATTTCTATGCCACGAACTATAGATTCCCATTACACAAATTGAATATTGAGCCATGAGGGTACTTGCCCTTGTCCATCAATTATGGACACAACATTTTAAATATATTCATTAAGTAGAATTAACAAATTCAAATTCAAATCCAAAGCATAAACATATAAAATAACCCATGAAATCTTTAACGACCACTATAATATTCCAAAAGCATTGATTCCTAATACAACTCATTTAATTAATATAATTAATTATTAAATAATTACTCAGTCCTACTACTACTAACCCACCCTTACCACTGTGAGACACGTCACGAACTTGCGACTCTATTCTTTCATGTACCTGCATGTGAAAAATAGGGGTGAGCTTGAAAGCCCAGTGGGTTATCTAAACCATTCACAATATTTTATTATGTTATATACACAAGAACATTACAAACAAGTTTCAAACATTAATCGTTGAAACATTTGATTATTTGAGTTGAGAATTTCATCACGTTCCAAATCACGTACCTGTAGGGAATCAAATCCCAGGCGTAGGCTGATGTCATGACCGGCACAATGTCTTATACACTGTATATACCCATCTACAATATACAATACACTGTCAGCCTTCACATAATCTCACAATCCTTTCCAAAATTTTCAGAAACTTTGACAGCACCTCCCCATAAAATGGACAATTCACAAATTTTTTTTCCTGATATATCACAAATCAAATCCAATATAGATATATATAATCATTCCATTCATTCTATTTATTCACACATCAAATTCTCACATGATAAATATACATGATCACCTCATTTCATCATCACAAGCATAGTATTACCCAAAAATGTCAAATGAAAATCCATGTACAACCCATCTATGTGATAATATATATATATATATATATATATATATATATATATATATTCATGTAAAACTAAAGAAAATATAATACATTTCCTTCGCATACACGTACATTAACAAAATAAGACTCTAACTCACGTATCTATTCTCGTGCTTTTCCTTTTAACTCTGTACTTGAAATATTGAAGGAAATGGAGTGAGCAACCAACAACTCAGTGAATATATCTCTTGATATGACAATTATATACATTTAGGAAAATATGACATTTCAAATCATTTCTAACAAGTATTAAACAAATGCATCATTCAACGAATGTATTATACATGTCAACAACATAATTTTCATGAGTTTTCAAGAAAACAATGCATCCTTTTCCACGAAATTCACAATCTCCCTCCTTCAAGGCAAGAGAGCTGGTCTAACCCTTGTATGGCCGTTACAAAGTAGCCACAACCTCTCATTACCCAATTCACAGTCATTTCAAGGATCTCCAATCCTTGTTAGGACAGGCCTACTGACAATGTGGTTACGCATAACACTCATCCGGGTCTAATTCCTAACGAAATGACACCAACTTGCCTTTGCAAGTCTCACATGTTCCAATGCTAAAAAGAAATCATTTATGAATGCCAATTAAAACACAATGTAACAATATATGCATAACATATTTACATTCAAACATTTCATATATTTAAAATGTCATAGAAGAACCAAAATCAAGAAAATATACTCACAGTACAGGACTTTTCCAATTTAAACACAATCACCGTCGCTTTCGAGTCCAACTCCAATTTATATCCAACTAATTCAACATGTCACAATCACTTCATAATTCAATTTCATTTATTCATATCTATTTACATATTTAATTTCTGAACTCACTTCAAATCACCCATAATAAATATTAACCTTAAAAATATTATACACATTCTGTGAATTTAGATTCTAACTCCATTTAGGACTCATAAGCAGTTGAAGAAACTACTATCTCGTTTCTGTGGTCAATCTAGATATTTCCACAAGAAAGAACAGTGAAAATAGATATCCCATTTCATATTTTCACTAATTCTCAGTTTATTTTTCTACTGGAACATATATCAATTTTTTTTAAAATCTAGAACATTCTTAAAATTATTTTGTCCACATCGACACGTGTAAAATCACTCACTCTATCATTCTACTACCTTCAACAGGTATTTTATTGAGGTTTTACACGTTCGCGAAGGCATCCAAAGTCAAATTTACTCACAAAAATCATATATTTAGCTACCAAAAATATCAAAGCATATCCAAAAATCACAATCTTAGTATCGAAACGTCTGAAATTCAATTCTCTACGATTCTATGATCTCAAACAGGAGTTTCATTGAATTCTAATTCCATTTTATTCATTGGATATGATCATAGTACTATTTATGTTACTGTTCATGTCGTCACTATTCATTGGAAACATGTAAATTTTTACTAAAATTGTCAAACGGTCTAAAAAAATCATGAACTTACCATCGATGGACTCGGAACAGTGCATTCTACCATTCTATAGCCTTAAACTAGAGTTTCATCGGGTTTTAAATGATTCAAATGGTCTCCAATCGAAACTCTAAATTCCAACAAACTTCCAACGGTTATAAAAATTCCAAATGACCACATAAATTCAATCTAACTATATATTTAAGGTTCCTACAGCCTAGGAAGTGTTTTCCAACCTTCCTCGCGGATTTTCATTCACGTTGGGTTAAAACCCCAATTTTTGAAATTGCCGTAAAACGGCTCCCATAGCAAAAATTACTCCGAAAGAAAGGTTACATCTATCTTAGATATCAAGTTCACGAAGAAATATAGTGAAAATCACTAGCCACGAGTCCTGATTTCTCGCGAATCCTGCGTTTCTCTTTTTTTTTCCTCTTCGTTCTCTCGTTCTGCTTTCTTTCTTCTCTCGTTCCTCTTTCTCATTCTAGCAACTTCTTTCTCTTTTTATTTTTATTTTTATTTTTTTTCTTTCCTAAAACGTGGAGAGAAAGAGATTAAAGAGAGAGAGAGTTTTTTTTTTCTCTTGTTGCGTTGGAGATAGATAGTAAAAGATAGAGAATTTTTTTTTTTTTATCCCATGCTCCTCATGCAACTATTCATTCAACTATTCAATTACTTTAACAACTCTTCATGCACTTCACAACCTCATTTAATATTTTAATCATCAACACAATTTACATATTGAATTAATCAACCCCATAAATTAATCAATTTAATTCAAATCCATTTTTACCTTGTAAGCACTTATATAGGATGATCCCATATCATCTTTATTTCATAATTTTATTTATTTACTAATCATACACGCGTATATTTGGTTGATACGTATAAAATATATATATTATACATCTCGATATACGTGTAATTCAATGTATATATTTAATTAAAACTACAGGGTGTTACAATATACATCTATATGGATGTATTTATGTGGGTACAATGTAATATTGTACAACAAAATAGCGCAATGTAATATAATTATAATTTAATATAACTAATATACGATCAAATTTGCATTAGATGACGTAGTATTGCGTATATAATATGTAATGTAGAATAGTGTGATGTGTTATAATTTCACATGATTTAGCTCAGTCTTTTCTAATATCTAACACATGGCATTGGCTTAATATCAAAGTAGCACGTGGGGCATTTTCTCCTCATGAAACGGTGGTAGCAACAACTCCGTTCTGCTGCTGCAGCTACTCTTTTCGGCATCTAGAATACAAAGAAAATGAGAAAGGAGTAGACGGTGAAGAAGAAGGAAAGGGAATAGAATGAAAGGGAAGAAAGAGGCATGATGGTGATAGCAACAGTGCAATTGCTGCTGCTGTAAGATCCAAAACAGGGCATTGATTTGATGAGCAAGAAGAAGAAAAAAAGAGAAAACGAAGAAGAGGAACATTACCTTCAGGTGGTTTCCGCAGAGGCGATCCTATATAGCCTCACTTGTTCCCTAGTTCTTTAAGTTGAGAATAGGATGGAGAGTGTGGGAGGCCGCTGTAGAGAATTAGACATTATATAAGTTAAGGTTTTCATTCATGGCTGCCATTTCCAACGCCAAAACAGAGTAATCAAATGTAAACAAACTTACGATGATAGGAGGAGTTCGCCGTGGGTGGTGTTTCGACGCTGTACTGACAGACGTCACTCTGTGTGCTCACGCTCTAGGGTTGAGAGTAGAATGAAGAAGATGACGTTGAGTGTGACGGTTGGGAAAAGTTCCTCCTATTAATGTAATAGGATTAGGGTTTTGGGTAGTGATTTGGTTTCCAATATGCATCTTGCATGAAGGGAAATTTAGAGTAGATTAAGGAGTAATTTTTTGGTTATTTCCAATAAAAGATATTAGAGTTTTGGGTAGGATTTGGTTTCCAATATTCATCTTGCATGAATGGAAATTTAGAGTAGATTAAGGAGTACTTTTTGGTTATTTCCAATAAAAGATATTAGAGTTTTGGGTAGGATTTGGTTTCCAATATTCATCTTGCATGAATGGAAATTTAGAGTAGATTAAGGAGTACTTTTTGGTTATTTCCAATAAAAGATATTAGAGTTTTGGGTAGTGATTTGGTTTCCAATATTCATCTTGCATGAATGGAAATTTAGGGTAGATTAAGGAGTAATTTTTGGTTATTTACAATAAAAAGATTAGAGGATATTGTTGGACAAATCATTGGCCATTAATAGATCGTTTTGGGGTATTACTGGTAGAGAAGGGAAGTCTATTAGACAGGTAAACAATGGTTCAAAATGCTTCATCCCAGTATTTTAGAGGCATAGAAGATTGAGCAAGAATAGATAAGCCATGCTCAACTATATGCCTATGTTTCCTCTCAGCCACACCATTTTGGGCTTGGGTAGAAGTGCATGATAATCTATGAAGGATCCCATGAGCTGATAGATAGGTTGAAAGGGCTTTGTATTCCCCACCACCATTACTTTGTAGAGCTTTAATTTTGTAGTCGAGTGAAGCTCAACTTGTGTTTTAAAATCAATGAAGGTTTGTAAAGCATCTGATTTATTTCTCAACATTAATCCATGTGAATTTAGAGTAGGCATCAATAAAGGAGATGTAATATTTGTAACCACTTGCAGATTGGATGGGTGAAGGCCCCCATAGGTCAGTGTAAATAAGTTGCAAGCGATGGTTGTACACAGATTCATATGGTGAAAAAGGCAATCTGGGAATTTTACCAAGGCAACAAGATGTACAAAAAGAAACATCATCTTTATTGGAAAATGGAATGTTACAGCAATGAAGCACACTTGTTACAATTTTGGCCGATGGATGACCCAATCTATTGTGCCATAGCTGAAAAGAGGAGTGTGGAGATGAAGACTTACAAGAATGAAAGTATCATATTCAGAAGAGAGGCCTTCAAAGATTGCATCAAGATGTTCCTTAGTTGATAAAGTATGGCCAACTAAGGAAAGGAGATTGGCACAGTTTCTGATTTTGAGTAGATATTTATTCGTGGTGGGGGAGTCCTTCTTAACATGTTGCAATTGTGTCTTGTACTGTGAGACCTTTGCTCTGATATGAGAAGTAAGTGTGAAAGGTTACCATTCTTGAGAGAATACTTTTTGTCCTAGAAGAAAGAAACTAATCCAGGTACTAAATTCAGGATTGATCACATTAATGTCTTCATCATTTCGAGAAAGAAACTTCAATGGAGGAGGATCACCATTGATGAATCGAAGTAGCTTGTGACCTTCGTTGGTTGAAAGAATTTGCTTTCGCCAAATCAAGAAATTTGAATTATCTAACATAATTTACTATAAGAAAGTAATTGAAAGAAACAGGATTTAAACGATGTGTAGTAGAATCTAATATATCTCCACGAAAAGAAGAAGCTTGATTCGCCATTATCAATCTTTAATGCTCTGATACCATGAAAGGATCTTAGGAAAGAATAAGAAGAAGAAGTAGAGAGAAAGAGAAAAATGTTTCAGAAAACTGACTTGCAGAGTTTCTTGTAATAAGTTAGAGTTTGTACAATGGTATATATACGAGATGTCTAAGCAACTGAGCTGCTTGTTAACTATCTAACAACTAGAAACAGAGCAATTAACCTCTAACATAACAACTAACTTTGGAACCTTCTAGTTAAACTAAATAACTAAAAAACTAACACTATTATACACAGTTGATCACAGTTAACTGTTTTTATTCTCATCAATAGCATGATGTTATGAAGATCCATGTTGCTGGACATATATATAGTTCATGCGGACCAGATTTCGTTGTTCTAAGTTTGAGAAGCATCCAAGGATGATATATATGAGCTAGGAGGAAAGAAGAATTCATCTTGAAACTTATAGACATTAAATGTACTTCGATGTAGAAGAACTGTATAAAGTGGAGATTTGATTGTGTTGTAAAACAATAATTTTTTTAATGACAATTTTTTTTTTCTAGATTTTTTGTTTTTTAGTAAATAAGTCTTTCTTCTTGTTTTGGTCACAAAAAGGGCATGGTAATTAATTCATTTCAATTTCATTTTGATCGAGGCCCTATAACTCCAAGTATAAGGATGAATGAGTTTAATTGGTTTGATGATGTGATTTTATATTTAAGATATGAAAACGCAAGTGTTGAACTTTAAATATTATCATGAAGTGAGGATATATAATAAAGTTACGAAATCCTAATTAGTTATTAGTCCAAACTTGCATACAAATGGAGCTAGTTTTGCTCTTGTTTTTGTTTTTGTTTATGTTTGATCCAAAGTCCACGGACTAGTTAAAAAATAGTTTGCAACCACTAAATCAAACTGGGTCATTATAAGGTGTATCTTTCGGTTGATACTTATCCCTTTGGAGCATCTATATATAAAATAAACAAGAGTACTTTTGTATATATGAACATTTCAAATTTAGATGTATGAAAAATATTTTAAACCTATCATATTTTTCCTCAAGTATTTTCTCTCAACTTTATCTAATGTATGGTTCTTCTTAATATTTTTTATTTCCCTAAAAGGGCATGCGATTTTTCAATTTCAATTTTTAACATATTTTCATAGTTTTTTATTTTTTTTTAGAAGAGACAAAATATTGTATTAATGTTAAAACGGTAATACAGTGACATGAGCATAAGCATGCTCATGGAGAGGCCAGAAAACATTCTAACAACAAATGGCAGAAAATATAACACAGAAAACTGCTAGTGGACTGAAATTACATCAAAGCATCCCAACTCCTGTACCAGTCTGTGAATGAGTACGCACCACCTATCTTGGAAGAACTAATCCAAGTGGTAGCATAAGTTATAGAAACCTCCCAAATGTCGTCCACTGTACTGATCTTGTTTTGAAAAATCCTATTGTTCCTTTCTTTCCAGAGAGACGAAAGAACAGCTACTGAGATAATGCTCCCCATCTCCTTGCGTCTCCTACACAAACCAGCATTATGGCTAGGCACGAAGCAATTTTCACATGACTGCAGCATACTAAACTTTCCAAAAAGGAGCAATTCCCACTTTCTCCAGATCTGACCAGCAAAAGTACATCTAAAGAAGAGATGATCTACTGTCTCATTGGCTTCAAAACAAAGAACGCAGCAATGCGGTGATAGGCAAATATGGGGCAATTGCTTGTTCACTAAATCTTGGGTGCACCGCTTATTGAGAGCCACAAGCCATCCAAGCACTCGAATTCTACGTGAAATTGGAGCTGATGATAGTAGGTTGTGGATGTTGGAAATGAGGGCTCAACGAGATGATTCAAAAAGGACTTACATGAATAGGAGCCGGTGTTATCAAGGAACCAAAGTGGAGGAGGATAGCTGAACCTGGTTATAAGTAGAAAGGAAATCTACTTATAAGAATTGCCAATTAATATTTTGTTGTCTCATTTGTTAAATTTTCGATTGTTTTATTTTTAACTTAACATTATTTTCAGTTGCTAGATTTGTTTCCACCTTGTCATGTTTTATAATTAATTTTATTTTTATTTTCCCTTTTGTAAAATATATCAATCATTGTCTTAAGTTAATGTAATTGGTAAAGAAAAGAAAAAGAAAAAAACAACAACCAAGCACATGCATATTTTCTTCCATTTTCACATACATAAATGAACTCAAATTGCATATATAAGAATTCAATTATTTTATTTAATTCCTCTAATCAGCAATACACTAAAGTTGCATACAGAGGCAACCACTCAACAAATGAAATCTCACACACTAATTTATTTAATAGAAGACCTTCATTTCTTTAAAGTTCCTCATCGCTATATATCTTTTAGGAAGCCTGACCTTCAATTCTGCCCAAAAGAAAATAAGAGAAAGAAAGTAGAGTGAGAATATGATCAAAATCAAATAATCTTAATTGCCAATTTGTTTACTCTACTTCTATAATTAAAATTAATTTCTATAGAGGTTTAAACTCTAATAGAATAAGCAAAGTTTTTTTTAATTAGAAAAACGTTATCAAAAAATAAATATTTTTTAATTATCCTCTATTCGTCTTAGAGTTTGGAAATAGAGAACAAATTAAACACCATCTATATAAGTATCCAAAAGAATAATAAACTTACCTTGTCCATCAAGGAGCTAAATATAGTGTTTTAGTCATCATGATGATGAGAAGGTGGTGACTTATACTTGTATTTAGGTAGTGTTGGTGGTGACTTATACTTGTAGACAGGCGGCGGCGATTTATACTTGTAGACTGGTGGAGGTGGTGATTTGTGAACTGGTGGCGGAGGTGGAGATGACTTGTATTTGTAACTTGAAGGGAATTTTTTGGGTGATTTTGAAGAGTATTTGTCATCATCATCACGATGATCATCATCATCATCATTTACATAAGGAGATCTAGGTGACTTGTAACCATAAGGTGGAGGAAATTTCTTGGGTTTGGAATGGTCATCATCATGGTGATCATCATGATCATCATGATGGTCTGCAACAACATCTAATGCCAAAGTTAGAGACAATAACACAAGTAGTAGAAGAGTTGTAAAATGCGAAGCCATGACAAATGGGTTTTTTAGCTTTATGATGCTAAGGAAGCCCTTCTCATGCCCTTTATATAGCTTTGCAATTTACCTCTCTCCCTCTACCTCGTTTATAAAAGATTATTTTGACCAATATGTAAATTTCCATGCTTCTCCATCTACTTTATGATTTGGCTTTGTCTTAGGTATAATTAATTTGATTCTTTCTAGAATATTGCTCCTTGATGTGGCTTATAATAACATGACAATTCCAATATTTATTCATGGTAAGCTCCACAGCTTGTAAACATATAAAGTTATGGACCACTTAGTTAAGGATCCAATAATATTTGCATATAAACATTTGTTTGTCCTTCAACTTCATTTGAGGTGAGAAATTGATTTGCCCGGGGCGCTTTGTTGTGTATTCCCATTAGGCCTAGAAGTGGACAATATTTGTTCCCTTATATTTGAATATTCATTGATTGATCTGAAATGTTTTATCTACACGTGATAATCCAATGTAACAAATAACAAATACTATTGAATGACACCAAAAGAAAAAAAAAAAAAAAGGGCCCTTGTGATAGGAGTATGTGTTAAAAGGTAAATTGTCGCTAGGGCCGATCACTGCGACTCCTTTTGTGAGGAGGCAAGGCAACCCCTTCTCCCAAAGTTAGGAGACTATTTTTTATTGGGAAGTTGAGAGTTTAATTCAAACCCTTGTGTTCTAAAGACTCTGTAACCATTGCATATAAATTAAATGCCCCTTCACATTTCATTGTTGCCGACTCTAATGGACAAGCTTTTACTTGGTGCAGTTTGTCAAACTTGTAACAACCTATCTCTTTTATGGCTCATACTAATTGGGCCGTTCAAGTATATATATATATATGTGGGTGTAATCTTCATCTTTCAACCTTCTTTTCCCATTTTCCAGCTAATTTACTTCTATTTTCTTGACAGCTTCATCACGTTTTGGACAAATTCAATTGGCACAAATCTCATGTTTTTCTTTGGTTTTCAATTTTCTTAAAAGATTATTAAGCTTTTTGACAAACCATGCATACACAGCGTCAATTTTTCCAGCTGGATTGATTGACAAGAGAACATCTAATTAATATTTCTCCTATGAAAATATACTAAATTTATAGTTAAAGAAAATTGGGTTTTGTTGTACACGCTAATATATAACACTAATACATGTAACATGCTTGAAAATTTAGACTTAGTTTCTACATTTTTTTTCCTTTTTTTAAATACCTTCATAAGGTGCCTTAGATGTGATAGGAAATAAACCCAAGATGCCGCAAACACACACAAAGAGAAAACACAGAGATGAGATTTAACATGGTTTGGGAAGAAATCCCTACCTCTACGGAGTGCACCAACACTCAATCCACTATCAATAGAGGTTTACAATGAAAAGTCACTCTGTGAGCACTCTGTCACAATTCTCCCCACCTCTCAATCTATCTCATCTCACATAAACTCTAATTATAATTAGATTTATATACAAACTTTATATAAGGGTAGAATTGTACTTTCGTACATAAAATAAATTAAATAGTTAATTTGGCTTCATAATATAACAATCTCCTACTTGAAGACCAGATAATTATTTTAGGCTTCACATTCCTACATTCTCCCACTTGAAGACTAAAACACCTGTGAACATCTGTCTTCAATGGCTAGTGAAACTGGTGCACTCAAAAGTCACGTCTTCAACCTTGAAGACGAATTGTAACTCCTCATAGTTATAATTATACACCTACATTGACTTATACATATACCGACATATATACGTACGCGTATTCCGTATGTAGGAGTCAAATGTATGTGTGGATGATAGTACATAATAATAAAAATAAATAAATAAATAAAATAAAATCAAACAAATTGAGTTGTTGAGGTGGTTGCATGTTGCAAGCCACATGTTAAGATTATTTGCAAGCCACCTGTCTCATCCAATTACAACCACTTAGAACTGATTTTTGACACATATTGTGTTGCTGGCAAGGTGAATTTGCCATGTTTTGATCAAAGTGGTTTGCTGGCTAGAGTAAAGTATGTTGCTGAAATGTCCAAATGAAGTTGCTGGACTTGGAAAGAAATTCACATGAGCAAGTGAAATTCTAGCTGAAACGTTGAGAGGAGGAGCTTGATCTTGGAGCTCAAAATTTGAAGGTGAGAATTCAGGTTCTGGATATGAAATCTATTGAATTAAGTTCCTTTCTTCCTTATGACCATCATATATATATCATGCAAATGTTTTCCATGTCTTGATAAAAGGCTGGAAAATGGGAATTCTAGACTGAAGATTGAGTTGGTTTGGAGCTGGAAAATTGTGAATTTGAGGCCCAAACTATTGAGGATTAATTGCTGATATATTGGTGAGTGTTTGATGTTTATTTCACTGATATTTGTTGGTGTTTAATGACTGGAAATCCATGATGTTCTTATATGATTAATTTGATGATGAAATGGTGAGTTTCATGACTGATTTGGGTATTCCAAATCTGGTTGAGTAGGGGTCTTGGAGCCCAATTTCAGTGACTAAATTATGTGATTTTGATGTGTCTAAATGCTGAAAATTAATGTTGAATATGTTGTGATTATGGATGACAAAGATTGGAATTTGGAAGGTGAATGGTGCTGGAAAAACTTAAATGTTGAGAATGTATGTATTGTGATCAATTTGATATTGAATTTCAGGCAATTCAATGACTAAAAATTATGTGCTGAAAATTCTGAAACTGTACAGGTGTGTTGGTGAAGATCATGGTGATCAAAGGATGCTGAGAATTTGGTGAATGCAAGTGAAATAGTGAAAGTGCTAAGTGAGCAGTGAGCTGGAATTTAATAGATTTGGCAATTGGCTTATGTTAGAATAGCAATCACTGTAAGTATATATTAATGAGGTGAGAATTATATTAATATACTAATATGTACATATATTAATATATGAATGAGTATATATTAATATATTAATGTGTATATATATAGCAATATATGCATGAGGTTGAGAAGTATATTACTATATGTATATATGAATAGGTTTGAGACTTATTTTATGGCATACAAATATATTGATGGAATAATATATTGGTGGGATTGAGATATTTATATACAGATAATATTAAGTTTCATGAGTATATACTGACACGTAGTACTTGTGGGCATATGTGAGAGTAAAATCATATGGGAAATAATTTGTTATTATTGCTTGGTGAAATTACAACAAAGTTTGGAATAGGTGGGGATAGTACACAGTGGTAGTGATATTTGGTGAGCACTAGGCCGTTGGCATTGTGTGAGTATCCTTCCATTTCTTGGTTATTTTGTATGGCATTGTAGCTATGAACTGTTTGCAATGATAAGCGTGTATGAATGACATGGTATAAACTTGCATTGATTGAATACGTGAAAAATATTTCAAAAACGAAGCATCTCTAACTTGTAAGAACATGTTAGAACATGAGCCATTCCAGGAATAAGTTCCGCAGGAGTAGTACCTTGAGTATCTTATGAGCTTAGTGGTTATCTTGGAATTGATTGTGATAAAATTGAGTATGAGAGGACAGTTAGGCTACCCTTGTTTGGGCCGAACGAGGGGTGAGTCCCGCTCTATACTTAGAAGGTGGGAGATGGATATGACTTTCAGTGGGAAAGTGAAATTTTTTTTGCAAAATATTGCAGGAAGTTCCAAGTTATTTTGTGCATATATGTATTGTCTCTTTGCACTTGAATCTTTAAATGTATTTGATTATGATTTTATCAACATGTTTATTAAATGCATATAAATGCTATAGAATGGAACTTACTCACCGAGCTTGTTGTAGCTCACCCCATTACCT
The DNA here is from genome assembly GCA_035771175.1 of Paratinospora sagittata. Classification (NCBI taxonomy): domain Eukaryota; kingdom Viridiplantae; phylum Streptophyta; class Magnoliopsida; order Ranunculales; family Menispermaceae; genus Paratinospora; species Paratinospora sagittata. Next base: position 2,129,592 of record CM069612.1, read on the forward strand.
CCAATATTTTAAGTAAAGGCCCAAAAGCAAAAAGAAAAGCAAAGAAAGGATAAGCTTTTTTCTGGAACTTTACTTGTTATGTATGTATGGAGGAAATGGTTACAATATGATTGCTTTTGATATGTATAATTAGCATGTATATATATATTACCACGTAGACGAGTGAGGTGATAATATGAATCATAGTTGACGTGTTGGGGTATGAAATACTGTTATGATGATGAATATCTGACTGTAAATGAGTATGAAAATGAATGAATGTAGATTTTGATTTGAAATCTATCAAGAAATTTGAAATTCGTGTATTTACATTGAGGCTAACAGTATATTGTACACTGTATACGAGGATGTATAGTGTATAGTATACTGTGCCGATCATGACATCAGCCTACGTAAGGGGCGTCGTGACAAGAATTCATCTTGAAACTTATCAACATTAAATGTACTTAGATGTAGAAGAACTGTATAAAGTGGAGATTTGATTGTGTTGTAAAACAATAATTTTTTTAATGACAATTTTTTTTTTCTAGATTTTTTGTTTTTTGGTAAATAAGTCTTTTTTCTTGTTTTGGTTGGCATGGTAATTAATTCATTTCAATTTCATTTTGATCGAGGCCCTATAACTCCAAGTATAAAGATGAATGAGTTTAATTGGTTTGATGATGTGATTTTATATTTAAGATACGAAAACGCAAGTGTTGAGCTTTAAATATTATCATGAAGTGAGGATATATAATAAAGTTACGAAATCCTAATTAGTCCAAACTTGCTTACAAAAGGAGCTAGTTTTGCTATTGTTTTTGTTTTTGTTTGATCCAAAGTCGACGTACTAATTAAAAAATAGTTTGTAATCACTAAACCAAACTGGGTCATTATAAGGTGTATCTTTCGGTTGATACTTACCCCTTTGGAGCATCTATATATAAAATAAACAAGAGGACTTTTGTATATATGAACATTTCAAATTTAGATGTATGAAAAATATTTTAAACCTATCATATTTTTCCTCAAGTATTTTCTTTCAACTTTATCTTATGTATACTTCTTCTTAATATTTTTTTTTTCCCTAAGAGGGCATGTGATTTTTCAATTTCAATATTTCTTCCTGACCTATTTTTGCATGTGAAACTTTTTATGTACGACTTTTCTGATGAATTTTTAACATATTTTCATTGTTTTTTTTTTTTTTTGAGAAGAGACAAAATATTGTATTAATGTTAAAACAATAATACAGTGACATGAGCATAGGCAATGCTCATGGAGAGGCGAGAAAACATTCTAACAACAAATGGCAGAAAATATAACACAGAAAGCTGCTAGTGGACTGAAATTACATTAAAGCATCCCAACTCCTGTACCAGTCTATGAATGAGTAGGCACCACCTATCTTGGAAGAACTAATCCAAGTGGCAGCATAAGTTATAGAACCTCCCAAATGTTGTCCACTGTACTGATCTTGTTTTGAAAAATCCTATTGTTCCTTTCTGTCCAGAGAGACGAAAGAACAGCTACTGAGATAATGCTCCCTATCTCCTTGCGTCTCTTACACAAACCAGCATTATGGCTAGGCACGAAACAATTTTCACATGACTGCGACATACTAAACTTTTCAAAAGGGAGCAATTCCCACTTTCTCCAGACCAGCAAAAGTACATCTAAAGAAGAGATGATCTACTGTCTCATTAGCTTTAAAACAAAGAAGAGATGCTTTTTCACTAAATCTTGGTGCACAGCTTATTGAGAGCCACAAGCCATCCAAACACTCAATTCTACGTGGAATTGGAGCTCTCCAAATGTGATGATAGTAGGTTGTGGGTGTTGGAAATGAGGGCTCAATGAGATGATTCAAAAAGGACTTAACATGAATAGGAGCCGGTGTTATCAAGGAACATGTATCATTTGAACCTGGTTAATTAATTGCCATTTAATATTTTGTTGTCATGTTTTGGTCACAATAAGGACATGCTAATTAATTTATTTCAATTTCATTTTGATCGAGGCCCTATAACTCAAAGTACAAGGATGCATGAGTTTAATTGATTCAATCATCGACTTTAGTTGACTTGTCTAAGTTAATGTAAATGGTAAAGAAAAAAACTACAACAACAACCAAGCACATGCACATTTTCTTCCATTTTCACAAACATAAATGAACTCAAATTGCATATAATAAGAATTCAATTATTTTATTTGATTCCTCTAATCAGCAATACACTAAAGTTGCATACAGAGGCAACCACTCAACATGCGAAATCTCACACACAAATTTATTTAATAGAAGACCTTCATTTCTCCTCAGTTGTACACCATGAAGAAAGATACAAAGTCTTATTTTTTATTTAAGTTCCTCATCGCTATATATCTTTTAGGAAGTCTGACCTTCAATTCTGCCCAAAAGAAAATAAGAGAAAGAAAGTAGAGTGAGAATATGATCAAAATCAAATAATCTTAATTGCCAATTTGTTTACTCTACTTCTATAATTAAAATTAATTTCTAGAGAGGTTTAAACTCTAATAGAATAAGCAAATATTTTTTTAATTAGAAATACATTATCAAAAAAAATATATTTTTTAATTATCCTCTATTCGTCTTAGAGTTTGGAAATAGAGAACAAATTAAACACCATCTACATAAGTATCCAAAAGAATAATAAACTTACCTTGTCCATCAAGGAGCTAAATATAGTGTTTTAGTCATCATGTTCATCATGATGATGAGAAGGTGGTGACTTATACTTGTATTTAGGTGGTGTTGGTGGTGACTTATACTTGTAGACAGGCGGCGGCGATTTATACTTGTAGACTGGTGGAGGTGGTGATTTGTGAACTGGTGGCTTTGGTGGAGATGACTTGTATTTGTAACTTGAAGGGAATTTTTTGGGTGATTTTGAAGAGTATTTGTCATCATCATGGTCATCATCATCATCATCATCATCATCATTTACATAAAGAGAGCTAGGTGACTTGTAACCATAAGGTGGGGGAAATTTCTTGGGTTTGGAATGGTCATCATCATCATGATCATCATGATCATCATCATCATCATCATCATCATCATGGTCAGCAACAACCTCTAATGCCAAAGTTAGGGACAATAACACAAGTAGTAGAAGAGTTGTAAAATGCGAAGCCATGACAAATGGGTTTTTTTAGCTTTATGATGCTAAGGAAGCCCTTCTGATGCCCTTTATATAGCTTTGCAATTTACCTCTCTCCCTCTACCTGGTTTATAAAAGATTATTTTGAATGAGTCCTATATGTAAATTTCCATGCTTCTCCATCTACTTTATGATTTGGCTTTATCTTAGGTATAATTAATTTGATTCTTTCTAGAATATTGCTCCTTGATGTGGCTTATAATAACATGACAATTCCAATATTTATTCATGGTAAGCTCCACAGCTTGTAAACATATAAAGTTATGGACCACTTAGTTAAGGATCCAATAATATTTGCATATAAACATTTGTTTGTCTATATATATATTAATAGAGAGAGAGAGAGAGAGAGAGAGAAACTTGACATTTTTTATGGTAAGTACTTAATTTACTATCAAATTAATCCATTAATTCTTAACTTGCAACTTATGATTAATTGTCAAATTGTTGAGTTACGCTTAACTCCAATTTTCAACAACTTCACAAACAAAAGCTATTCCCACATCTAAATTATAAGTACAAAAATCTATCCATTGATAAGAAATAGATAAAAATGTAAAAGAAGGTAATTAAAACTTGAATCCTGTTATATCCAGTTATTTCAACAACTTTTATTTAATTTGCTGATTTTATATTTAGATTCTTTTTTTTATTTATTATTTTATGGTTTTGTGACACAAGATTTTGTGGAACATACTTGTGGGATGATCTTACTAGTAGCTCACCTAATACCTCTCCTCATATATATATATATATATATATATATATATAAATATAAAGTAGATGGTTCAAATCTCTTCAACTTCATTTGAGGTGAGAAATTGTTTTACCCGGGAGCTTATTGTGTATTTTCATTAGGCTTAGACGTGGGCATTTGTTCCCTTATCTTTGATTCATTCATTGATATGAAATTATATATATATATATATATATATATATATATATATATATATATATATATATATATATATATATATATATGTGATAATTCGATGTAACAAATAACAAATACTATAAAAAATATACATAATAAAGCATGCTAACATATTCTATGGCTACTGTGAACTCACGAGATTATCCATCCGAAATTCAAAGGCAGAAAAAACTTAACAATCAAGGTCAGTAAAAGCTTGCGTGGAAAAAATGACTTTGCCCTCCTCCATTGGAAACCAATGTGATTATGGTGAAAACAGGTTTTCACCCCCTCTTCAAGGTTCCATCCATTCATAATGAAAATGACCCATTACCTTTTTATTTGATATCATGTCATGTCATGCTGCCACCTGGTTGAAACCCATCATCCTGGCACCAAATCTGCTCCAATTGGCTCTTGGCCGGCCGACACAGTAGTACAGTCCAAAAATCACCTCCAACAAGTTTGGATGTATATTGAACTATATAAAAATGTGTGATTTAATATAATTTAAAAGTGTTAAGAGGTGTTGTAGTTTATATTAATTTACACATTTTAATTATTATTATTATTATTATTATTTTTTTGCAAAGTATCAGGTTTGATCCTTAGGTTAAATTAGGTACGTGGAGGAATTCTCACAATTCATTAAATAAAATATGAACATGTTTTATAGATTCAAGTGACAATTGAAAAAAAAGAAAGAAAGCCACATTTGAAAATATTAACCAAGAAAAACTGGGATTTTGCCACGTTTACCTAGAGAAATCCATAATGATGGGAAGGTTATTCAACTCCCGGGAGCATGAGATACTGACTTGGGTAGAGAAAGACTGCGCGGCACGCAATCGAGTAAAAGAAGAAAAGGAAATTATAGCCGTTAAGGAGGTCCGTAACGACTTTTTAAAATTAAAAAAGTAAGAAAAACGGATTGCGAGAAAAGCAAGAGGAGGGTCTCGCGTGTTTGTTTTCCAGCTGGATTGATTGACAAGAGAACATCTAATATTTCTCCTATGAAAATATACCTAAATTTATAGTTAGAGAAAATTGGATTTTGTTTGCTTTAGTCTAATTTCGGAATATTACATTTATTGTATATGCTAATATATAACACACCTAAAAATTTAGACTTAGTTTCCACAATTTTTTCCTTTAATTTTTTTTTTTTTGGGTTTAACGCTAAGAGGCACCACGTGATGTCCTCCTCCGTTTTGCAGTGAGACTAATCCACCTGAATTCAACCCAGATTGGACTACGAAGATGCAAAGGTCTCCCAGCAAAAGGTCGTTCCATATACGAGGGAGGTTTGGAACTCACAACTTCAATTAAGGAAAACGAATGCCAAGCCATCCAAATCAAGTCAATGTTAGTAAGGTGTAATACTTTGTATTTCACAAAAAAAAAAAAAAAAATTTACTATTTGGGTGACGCCCGAACGTTCAGGCGCATGCCAGAACGTTCAGGCGCATGACAGAACGTTCAGACGCAATGTCAGAACGTTCAGGCGCATGTCAGAACGTTCAGGCGCATGCCAGAACGTTCAATCAATATGTATGTATGCATGACACCGTCACGTATTAATGGTTTGATGAGCGTATATCGCCTGAGTTCACGTACAGGTGTCCTTCCCCAGGCATAGCCAGGTTCTCACTGTACGTCCATCCTCAGGAACGATGCTCTGGATTCACGTACTGATGTCCCTCCCCGGCGTAGCCGAGTTCTCATGTACGTCCCTCTCCAGAGAAATAATATGAATAGTGAGCAATGCTTCTAACTATTATATGAGTCATAAACCATATACGTCCCTAGGTGGTGATATGTATGATGCCAATGCATGAACTAGTCTAGTCTACTGGTCTGGTCTTTTCTTGACATTTAGACTGGCTTTGGCAACGTCTGGTGATCCTTATCAGGGTCGGTATCACGACGTGCAAAGTTAGGACATTCAGGTCATAAACATTATTGACATAATGCAGTGTAAATGAATAGTAGACATAATAATAATTGAATTTAAACTTTAATAAAAGTTATGAAACACGCAAACCTATGTTTCGTTCCCCACCTTCAGATAAGAACTTCTTCTTTCCGATCTGGTGCTTTCCTCCGAACAGAACTTCGTCGCACCGTACCGAGAGACATCTTCCTCTTGTTGTGAAACGGTAATATAATGTCTTTATTAAATCATCTCCCACTATGGTTGCTTATCGTCCTTATTATACTAGCTATTCTATTCTGTGGTTTACTTCGTCTATGTTTTGCTTGTTACATATGTGATGCAGTCGAAGTTGATGATTAACTGAGTACTTAGATTTTCTAATTGGTTTTGGTCCTTAATAGAAGCAGAGGAATCTATTTTTCACCAGTTTTCTCCGTTGGATATCAAAGACGAGGTCTTGACGGGCCAGGAGAGCCGACGTAAGACAAAAGGTCTGTAAGTATCCATGGATCCCTTTGGTGATAGTCCCCCTTCATCTTCTACGTCCGACCCTAGTCCGATTTTAAAATCTTCCACTTTTAATTTTTCAAGTCTTCCTGAGTCATGTATTAAACAAGCGTCTAAAATAGATGATTTAGTCGAAGTAACTCATATCCCAGTAGATAGTAAAGTTTCTGAAACAATTCCTCCATTGTTAAATCCCTCCTGGTTATTCACAAAAAAGTCTCAGTCTTTTAGTACTTCTGTTAAAAAACTTATTAGTCGAAAGAGTCATCCTATTAAGGAATATATACAAAGTACTGCTCTTACCCACTGTACTCTTGAGTCTACTATGCAAGAACAATATGTAACTCTTGAGTTTGAACTTTCATTTATCCGTCACTGGTTAGCCCATGGTTATACTCATATCCATATGGGAGCTATACGTTAAGTTTTATCATATCATGGTCGAGGTGACCTACCCATGTATGCCCGAATCGCTCTGCTTGATACGAATCTCCTTTCATGTGAACATGCTTGTATTGGAATAGTCATCACTACACTTAGTCATGGATCTATGGTATTTACCATCACTCCAGACTTCAACGTCTGTTTAAAGGATCCTACTTTACCTACTCGGTTTAAAGTCCAGATTCAATTTTCTGGAGTACAACACCGTCAGGATAGTATCAAGGCCACTCTCCATCATCAGATGGCATTTCGCCTCCAAGATCATGCTATCCACCTCAGAACTCAAAAACCGACAGGTACGATCATGGCCTTTGTTCATGATAATGATATTCCTACTATTGTTCAGATTCCAAAGCAGATTCCCCAGCAGGAACTTCGTCACATGTTACCATTAACATGGTTCACTGATTATGAACGGTTTCTACAACGTTCTGAACCTGTTACAAGTGTAACTTGTCCCCTCCTGAAGAAACAAGCTGATGGTGCTGTTAAAATAACCTTTGATTCTATGAAGCAAACTACTGACAGTCTACCTGTTCACCATTCTATGATGGTACAACCTGTTTCTACTCATGAACCGGTCGAAGATCCTCCTTTACATTCATTTCAACCTGATGGATCACTCCTCTATCATTCACATGTAGATGGTCACTTTATATGGGATTGTGCCCCTGAAATGTGCAAAGCTGATTGCTCATGTATCGATGAACTCGAATATGATGCTTGGTTTGATGATCTTGATTCTCAGTATGGTGATTTCTCAAGCCACCGCAAGATAAAGAAAAAGAAGAAGATTCCTGTCTTCTCTTCTTGCCGCTCATCTATTAAGCATTATAAAGAACCTCCAGCTCCCCCTGCAGCTCCAATGGTTCCTCATTGTAATCCAATTGGATCTTATGATCAGGAATTTCCTCCTCTTACTAGAGTGACAGATCCCACACATCAGACTACTGCTAAACCATTTGTTTCTCTCAATGAGATTCGCTCAGATGGTACTCCCAAGCCGCTAACATCTGCTGAAGAAGTATTGAATTGGCAAACCAAAAATGCTATTGTCCAGAATAGTTATCTTCAACAGATTGATGAGCATCTTACTTCTCTCACTACAACAACGACCAGTCTTGTCCGCAATACCGATATCCAAGCTGCTATCAGTCAGAAATATTATACTGAACTTCAAACAAAGATTCATGAATTGGATACTCTTCTCCGGTATTATTTACAACAGAATATCACTGGTCCTAATTTTGAGGCTGCTGAGAGAGAAATCAGACATTTGAAAGAACAACTTTCATATGTCACTACTGATCTACATAAGCTCCAAACACCTACAGCTCCTGTGTTTCCTGAAGCTTATCCTATGTCTTTGGTCAGGTCGTCATTTCCTTCTCCACCAGTTTTCCAGAACTTACCACCTCCTTTACCTAAAACCGATCCTCAGTCCGTTTCACTTCAGACCCTCATGTTAGCAAAAAACCCTCTAGCTAAGAAACCTCTCATATCACCACAACCACCGATTATTCCTTCTTCGGTTACACCTGCTGCTACTTCCCCACAACAGCCACCGGCCAACATACATCAACAACCTAGAGGCCCTAGTCCTGTTTTTGGTGATAAAGGTAAGGCACCCATGCCTTCCTCACCATTTGTGCCCCAAGCACCTGCACACTTACATACTTCCCAACACCCAATATTACCAGTACCTCCTGTGACTAGAGCTCCACTTTCTACATCGACTCAACCACCTCCAAGCCATCCTATCATACCTTATGACGACTTCAATTATGTCACGCCTATTGAAGATCTTGATCGTTTTGAATCCCTCTCCTTGGGATCTTCTGAATCTGATACTAATGCTGATGCTCTTACTGAAGCTTCGTCTAATTCAGCTTTATCAGACTTATCTGCTACCGATTCTTATCAGATGGATATATCTGCTCTTGCTCAGATACATATGGCTGATGACCCTTCTTCATCTCAAAACCAACCTCAAGCTTTTGATGAAGAGGTCGATATGCGCGATCCATCTAATCCACCGCCAGCACAAGACCAAGTTCCTAATCCTCAACAATTCTTTAGCCGAAATAATAATGGTCCTTGGTTTTCTCTTGAAGATATCCCTTATGAGCAATGGCGCTCCAAGATTTTAACTTGGGCTGCTTGGATGTCAAACCAACTAATGTCTGACCGCACATCTAATGCCATCATCTCTGATTTTATATCAAGATGCACTAGATTTGTCAGAGATTGGTTTTCCTCTCTTGGTGAATATCGAATGCTTCAACTCACTCAGCTATCTATTGTGGATTTCTATAATGTCCTTATTAGAGAATTTGTTGGTGATAGTACAATTCTGGAGAAAAAAATACAAGCAAGAATATTTCACAATGAAATGCTGTTCTCTCCGGAAAAAAGATCTCTATCGACATTTTACTCGTATGCTCCAGCGTTATCATTTCCTTGGTGGTTATGATAAGACAGATCTGAAACATACTTTTATTGCCTCTCTTCCACAAGAAATTCATCCCGAATTAAATCGTCTTCTCAAAGCTCTCGGTAGACCATTGGAACAATTATCTCTTGCTAAAATCTTCCAGCAACTCCTTGAAGCCATTGAGAAAAATTGTGAGTTACGACGCATCATTGCAGAATCTCAGACTTCATCCTTTTATAGTTCCAATGTCTGTGATAAGAAATATCTTGAAATTGGATGCAAGTCCAAATGTAAATGCCCTCCTCACAAGAAGAAAAATTCGAAATTATGGCGTTTTCATAAGAAGAATCCTCAGAAGTCTTCAAAGTTTTCTAAACAACAGCGTTGGAAGAAAAAACGACGTCTTCGTTACTTCAAAAGACGAACAACTCCTCCTAAAACTGCTCGCTGTTATATATGTAAGAAACCTGGACATTTTGCAAAACAGTGTCCTGACAAGAAGAAAGGCCAACATCTTATTCAACAGATTCAACTCTCTTATTCATTACAAGATGATCAAGATATTGAATCTATCTTTTCTGAACAAGATTCGGCTGATGACAATACTCTCTTTGCTTACCAAGAAGCTTCTTCTGATGATGATCCTACTTCTACTCCTTCAGACAATGATGATTATATTGGCATGATCCAACTCTACCGCCCTCCGGCCATGGCTACAACTCATGTCATGCCTTATGCAGAAATATCCATTCTCCCTACAAAATATGATAATCCTATCATGGTAATTGGATATTTTGATACTGGTGCTTTCAAGAGTATGATGAATCCTCGTATCCTTCCCGATACATTTTGGAAGTCTCATACTGAATCATTCAAAGCTGCTAATAATGAGATTTTTCAGACCCATGTGATTACTGCTCGAAAGATTGGTTTGAAGTTATTCCCCAATCTCATTATCTGGACACACATTCTAGGCTGTGATCTTCCCGATAAGGATATTCTCTTTGGAATGGACCTCTATTCAAAATCAAAATTAAGAATTCTACCTCATGGAATCTCTTATCAGAATCAAACCCTTCCATATACAACTATTCCTAAGTTGTATACCATTCAAGATGTTCCATCCTACCAAGATAAACTTAAGTCTTGTTTCAGTGAATCACACAAGACTTTTACTCATCAACATCCCTTATGGAAGAATTCTCAGTTTTATGTCCATCTCCCATTCAAGCTGAATGAAGACATTAATCCGACAAAGGCTATTCACCCTGGAATGCCTCCTGACGAACTTGCCCTAGCAAGGCAAGAATGTGATGAATTACTTTCACAAGGCTTAATCGAACCTACTACTTCTGATTGGGCTTGTCAAGCTTTTTACATCAACAAAAGAGCTGAACTCAAACGTGGCAAGAAACGTCTTGTTATCAATTACAAGCCGTTAAATATCTTTCTCAAAGATGATAAGTTTCCTTTACCAAAGATCTCTTCCCAGCTTACCTTACTTTCAGGATCTACTATCTATAGTAAATTTGATCTGAAAGCGGAATTTTGGCAACTGGGCATCCATCCTGATGATCGATCTAAGAGAGCTTTCTGCATACCCAATGCTCATTATCAATGGACTGTCATGCCTTTCGGCCTGAAGGTCGCACCGTCCCTATTTCAGAAAGCTATGACCCGTATATATGCCTCCATCTTATCAACAGCTCTTATTTATATTGATGATATCTTGCTCTTCTCTAAGACTGAAGCTGATCATCACTAGCTTATTTCTCAGTTCTTAGATATTACTCAGCAACATGGTATTATGCTTTCCGAGAAGAAAAGTATTCTTTGCACATCCGAAATTGATTTTCTTGGTATGAAGTTTTTTAATGGTGTCTATCAGCCTGGTTCTCATATTGCTGTGGAACTACTGCAATTCCCCGACACGCACTTATCTGTTAAACAACTTCAGCAATTTCTTGGCATTATCAATTATCTACGGATGTTCATTCCTCATATCACTCGACACACATCAGTTTTCTCTTCTCTGTTGAAGAAAAATCCACCACCATGGCAATCTATACATACTGATGCTGTTCAAGCTCTTAAGAAGATTTGTCAGAATCCTCCCCCTCTGGTGAATCCTAGCACTGGTTCACTCATATTATAGACGGATGCTTATGATCTTTACTGGGGTGTTGTTCTCCTTGAACATAAAGATTCCACTGATTCTATTTGTGGATATCACAGTGGAAAATTCTCAGCATCTGAACTCCATTACCATATTACCATTAAAGAAGTCCTTGCAGTTAAATATGGTATTATGAAGTTCGCCTTTTTCTTAAGGCCTACTCACTTTGAAATCCAAATGGATAATTCCTCATTTCCCAAAATGTTGGAATTCCGGAACAAAATGGTTTCTTCTACTCAACTTCTTCGTCTCCAGGAATGGTTTACTCAATTCCAGTTTACTGTTAAACATATTCCAGGAACTAAGAATGTTTTGGCTGATTTTCTATCCAGACCTATCCAAAAACCCAAATCTCCCAGATTTCACTATTCCATAATGGTATTAGTCTACCCTTACTAATCCAGCCCAATACTATTCCCAAAACTCAACCTATCCAAGTTATTCACGCCCATGGTATTTTCCCTCTCATCGGTGCCATTTTCCCTCCTAATTTACCTAAGCCCACAACTGCTTATGAAGTCCACACCTATGCTCAACAACACCTTTTTGAGTATGCCCATAACTATTTCATGGACTTTCCAGCTCATCTTCATCCTAAATCGTTCCACCAAACAAAACCCTACTTATTCCCATTCCATCTTCGTCCTGAAATTTCTGATAAATTCTTCTGGTATTTATGGTGTATTTCTTGTTTATACAAAATAGCTTTAACATTTGTACCCTTGGAAATACAACAATATTTTCAGTTACATACTACATCTCTTTTAGATCGTTGTTTGGGACTTTTTGCTCCAAGACAAACTTGGCTACGTCATATCTCAGAAATATGTCAGCAACGACCACACCGTCTTCATGCTATATATATTGGTTACCAGCCGTTCTCAGATTCATCTCAAGGACTTGTTGCAGAACACTACCTCCAAGAGTTTCAGACTTACTCTTGCCATCTTACAGAAGCAGTCCTTTCAGGAGTCCGACGTTTTTTAGAAGAAATTAATGGTCCTTCACCACCAAGGTCTCAAACCATTATTGGACCACATGAATTCATTCCTCCTACTCAACTGGATGAATTAATTTCTAATCTTGCAGCTCCTGATGCTCCTTCTCCGCAATTCAGAGATCCTCCAGAACGATCTCCTAGTCCTTCTCCACTTAGAAAACGCCTCAGTAATCCTCCACTGATTTATGAAGATCTCTATGACTGTCAACAACAACAGGACATAGAATATCACAATCAAGTTCTCTCAGATCTTCCTCCATCACCAAACTTCAGAGATCCTCCAAGTCGAACCAGAATTGATGTTCTCCGACGAATCCAACGTACTCGTCTCCTGTTCCGACAACAACTCGACCCATACCTAGCTGACATCATGGAAGACATCAACATCGCCCAACAGTCATCTCCACTTCAGACACCTGACTCACCGATGCGACGTGCTGAAGATTCTTCCTTATTTTCTGACTCAGCAAGCACATCCACTACTTCAGTGGTCCCCGCTTTTGTTCCCCACTCACCACAAAAGGACAAATCATCATGAAGCATCTACTTTATGTACAGTAAAAAGTAGAAGCATCTTTCCTTTATGTCATGTCTGCTTTGTGAGTGCTTGTCTTTCTATCTTGTCTTCAAGCCAGCTCAATGACTACCAGCTGTCTACGGATTTGAAGCCCTTTGAAGTTCGCGGAATTGAAGACGTTTGAAGTCCGAGTCTTGTATCTATAAATAGGTTGTAAATGGTCTTTGTAAGATCATCGAGTCTTGAAAATAAGTGTTTGTAGTTGATCTTCCAAGTTTTCATTTCCAGAATCATTGTACTAGTCATCTTGTTTATGCTTTGTATCCTACGATAGTCCTGTAACACTTAGTGTGTTGTGTGCCGTAATAGGTGTTTAAATCATCTCCCTCTATGGTTGCTTATCGTCCTTATTATACTAGCTATTCTATTCTGTGGTTTACTTCGTCTATGTTTTGCTTGTTACATATGTGATGCAGTCGAAGTTGATGATTAACTGAGTACTTAGATTTTCTAATTGGTTTTGGTCCTTAATAGAAGCAGAGGAATCTATTTTTCACCAGTTTTCTCCGTTGGATATCAAAGACGAGGTCTTGACGGGCCAGGAGAGCCGACGTAAGACAAAAGGTCTGTAAGTATCCATGGATCCCTTTGGTGATAGTCCCCCTTCATCTTCTACGTCCGACCCTAGTCCGATTTTAAAATCTTCCTCTTTTAATTTTTTTTTTTTTTTGATTTAATAAAGACATTATATGAGAAATCACCATACTGAGAATCAAGATCATCAAACCAAGCATCATATTCGAGTTCATCGATACATGAACAACCAGCTTTGCACATTTCAGGGGCACAATCCCATATAAAGTGACCATCTACATGTGAATGATAGAGGAGTGATCCATCAGGTTGAAATGAATGTAAAGGAGGATCTTCGACCGGTTCATGAGTAGAAACAGGTTGTACCATCATAGAATGGTGAACAGGTAAACTGTCAGTAGTTTGCTTCATAGAATCAAAGGTTATTTTAACAGCACCATCAGCTTGTTTCTTCAGGAGGGAGCAAGTTACACTTGTAACAGGTTCAGAACGTTGTAGAAACCGTTCATAATCAGTGAACCATGTTAATGGTAACATGTGACGAAGTTCCTGCTGGGGAATCTGCTTTGGAATCTGAACAATAGTAGGAATATCATTATCATGAACAAAGGCCATGATCGTACCTGTCGGTTTTTGAGTTCTGAGGTGGATAGCATGATCTTGGAGGCGAAATGCCATCTGATGATGGAGAGTGGCCATGATACTATCCTGACAGTGTTGTACTCCAGAAAATTGAATCTGGACTTTAAACCGAGTAGGTAAAGTAGGATCCTTTAAACAGACGTTGAAGTCTGGAGTGATGGTAAATACCATAGATCCATGACTAAGTGTAGTGATGACTGTTCCAATACAAGCATGTTCATATGAAAGGAGATTCGTATCAAGCAGAGCGATTCGGGCATACATGGGTAGGTCACCTCGACCATGATATGATAAAACTAAACGGATAGCTCCCATATGGATATGAGTATAACCATGGGCTAACCAGTGACGGATAAATGAAGGTTCAAACTCAAGAGTTACATATTGTTCTTGCATAGTAGACTCAAGAGTACAGTGGGTAAGAGTAGTACTTTGTATATATTCCTTAATAGGAGGACTCTTTCGACTAATAAGTTTTTTAACAGAAGTACTAAAAGACTGAGACTTTTTTGTGAATAACCAGTGGGGATTTAAAAATGGAGGAATTGTTTAAAAAACTTTACTATCTGCTGGGATATGAGTTACTTCGACTAAATCATCTATTTTAGACGCTTGTTTAATACATGACTCAGGAAGACTTGAAAAATTAAAAGAGGAAGATTTTATAATCGGACTACGGTCGGACGTAGAAGATGAATGGGGACTATCACCAAAGGGATCCATGGATACTTACAGACCTTTTGTCTTACGTCGGCTCTCTTGGCCCGTCAAGACCTCGTCTTTGATATCCAACGGAGAAAACTGGTGAAAAATAGATTCCTCTGCTTCTATTAAGGACCAAAACCAATTAGAAAATCTAAGTACTCAGTTAATCATCAACTTCGACTGCATCACATATGTAACAAGCAAAACATAGACGAAGTAAACCACAGAATAGAATAGCTAGTATAATAAGGACGATAAGCAACCATAGAGGGAGATGATTTAATAAAGACATTATATTATCCTTTCACAACAAGAGGAAAATGGCTCTGATACCATGTAATTGTGCTAGCTATGGTTGCTTATCGTCCTTATTATACTAGCTATTCCATCTTGTCTTCAAGCCAACTCAATGACTACCAGCTGTCTACGGATTTGAAGCCCTTTGAAGTTCGCGGAATTGAAGACGTTTGAAGTCCGAGTCTTGTATCTATAAATAGGTTGTAAATGGTCTTTGTCTACCCCTACTAATCCAGCCCGATACTATTCCCAAAACTCAACCTGAGTTTTGGTACGAAGTGTTGCCTTGAGTTGGCACGTTCCAAGTTGGTGGATTTGCTTGCGTAGCTTGTCTATCATGACTTTGTGTAGGTTGATTTAGTATGGCAAAAAATTATTTGTCAGTAAATGGTTGATCGGTTGGATCACTGGCGGTTTATTGTGGTGCCGAATACCTCTTCGTCAGTTACCCCTCTACTTGTGCCATATGTCTTGAAGATAGAGGATGCTGTAACTGGTTCAGTGATCAGCTTTGACGTTCCATCGAAAATGTCAACGTTTGCCTCGTGAAGTAGTCTCATAATCAAGACTCCGTAGCCGAGGAATTCCTTCTTTAAAGGGTTTTGAATCACCCTCAACATTTGTTGGATGATGATGTGTGGTAGGGAGACTTTTATTTTCTTCTCTATGCAATACAACACAAGGAGTTGGGCCCTTGACATAGTGCCCCTAGTGCCCCTCTCTGGCAAGATGTTGCCGTATACAATATTTCCGAGGCCGACAAGAGATGGCTTAAGATGATTGTTAGGGAGGTTGGTGTATGTTGATTGAGTGTATGGCTCTTTGGCGAGGGAATTGAACAGTTGTGCATTAGATTCGGCGATCTCTGCAACTGTCTGGGGGTCATGTGGATCAATAATCCTTTCTTCAATCGGAATCTCCAAAAGGCGAGCAATAATGTCGATATTGATAGGAATTGTCGTTCCCATGATTGTTGTCTCTAAATGAGGGCTGATCTCATCTCCGTGAAGTCCCACGTAATTCATGGCTTCATAGAAGGATCTAACCAAGTTGTAAGAGACTTGACCCTCAACTTTGGTTATATTTAACCAATCCAGTGTTGCGAGTTTGTCATGAAGGATTGGACGGAGGCGGAGATCGTTATTGTCGATGCTCCTCATGGTCACAACCTCTCTTTTGGACAATTCCGTTAGTCTAGTGGGAATTGGTTCCCTGCTAGTAGAAGTTTTTCCTTCCCTTGAGGCCATTCTTTTGCTGAAAGGAAAATAAATTTGTGTGAAAGACACAAAATTTATTCCTAACATTTTTAAGATTTATGCCTTGTCTCGTAGACATTATTTTCGAGTTTTTGATGTTTATGCCATCATGAAAATTTCTTCATTAGTGATTTGATGCATATATGTCGTATTCACATATGAATGTATAGACATATTTAATCATAACTATATATATATAGTTTCCATAATTTGCTAAGTTATATCAGGGCACCATGACCGTCAGAGAATATGCTGGAAAATTTAAAGAATTATCCGTCTACTCTCTCTCCACCATCTCAACGGAGCGAGATAAGAGTGATAAATTTTATAATGGTCTTCGCCATGACATTCGACAAGCCTTATCGATCTTGGATCTCAAGATTTACAAGGAGGTTGTTGACAAGGCCATGAGCTTTGAACAAGAGAAACTCTTACAGGAACAGAGAATGAATAAGGGCAAACGGCCTGCAACATTTTCCCAACAAGGCTCACAACAGGGCAACAAGAAAAAGCCCTACTACAATCAAAACCCAGCCCTCCCAGCCCCAGTTTCCAAGAATGAGGCCACAACACCTGCGGCTGAACCTTCTACCCCTAACCATCAGGGTTTCCGAAACCATGGCCGTGGCGGTCGTTATGGACGAGGTGGCCGTAGCAACGGCAATGGCAGAGGTGGTGGTCGACACCACAATCAACAAGGCCCGCAGAATAATCAGAATGGCCAGCAAACCCATCAGCAGTACAGGCCAACTTGTTTCAACTGCGGCCAGAAAGGCCATGTAAAACATCTTTGTCCGCACCTTCAACAACCTATTCTGGCTATTCCAGTCCAACAAGCACCACCTGCTGCTAATGCCCAACCCAGGCAGACCCAGCAGCACCAGGGTCAACGAAATCAGGGCAGAGCATATGCCATCGCTCACCAACCCCTCCCAGACAATAATGTCGTCGAAGGTACCTTTCCTTTGTTCAATACAATGGTGCATGTTTTGTTTGATTCAGGTGTTACGCATTCTTTTATGTCATCAGCATTGGTAAGACATTTAGGCCTGCATCCTGAACCCACAAACATCACACTCCATGTCACATCACCGTTCGGATCGGGTACTGACGTGAATTTGCAGTGTTCTCGATGTGAGCTTCGAATGTCCGAACAGATAATATATGCCAATCTTTTTGTGATGGATTTTGAAGACTTCGACATCATCCTCGGCATGGACTGGCTCGCACCACTGAATGCAAAGATCGACTGTATGAACAAGCACGTTCAGTTAACTTTGCCTACAGGAGAGTTTGTCAAGATTCAGGGAACAAGGCAATGGATACCCAAATCAACAGTTGCACTTCTCAAGTCACAACTTCGAGCGTTGTTTCTTGGCGACGGCAATGAATCACCAGCTCTGTACCCTCTCGAAGTACGCGCTGTTCCAGTCGTATCTGAATTCCCAACAGTTTTTCCTAATGACCTTCCTGGTCTACCTCCAGTTAGGGAATTCGATTTTGAGATCAACCTCATACCTGGGACAGGGCCTATCTCAATTCCACCATACAGAATGTCAAATGTTGAACTGGTCGAATTAGACAAACAACTTAAGGAATTAGAGAGTAATGGCTTCATCCGAAAGAGTTCATCACCCTGGGGCGCTCCAGTTCTGTTTGTTCGCAAAAAGGATGGTTCGTTACGACTTTGCATCGATTATCGCAAGTTGAATAACGTCACCATCAAGAACAGATATCCGTTGCCCAGGATCGATGACCTATTCGACCAACTTCGAGAAGCCAAATACTTCTCTAAGATTGATTTACGGTCTGGTTATCACCAACTCCGAATCCAAGAGTCCGACATCGCCAAGACGGCGTTCAGAACTCGGTACGGTCATTACGAATTCTTAGTTATGCCGTTCGGTCTAACAAACGCCCCTGCAGCATTCATGGATTTGATGAATCGCATATTCAGGTTATACTTAGATCGATTTGTGGTGGTTTTTGTGGACGACATCTTGATATATTCCTCAACCGAGGCAGACCATAAAATACATTTGAAGCTAGTCCTCTAGACCTTGAGAAGCCACGAATTGTATGCAAAGTTGAGTAAGTGCGAATTTTGGGCGCAGAGAGTTCAATTCCTCGGCCATGTGGTTTCAGGCAATGGCATTGAGGTCGATCCTTCTAAGGTTGAAGCAATCTTAAACTGGAAGCAGCCTACCACTGTTACTCAGATTAGGAGTTTTCTTGGTTTGGCTGGCTATTACAGACGCTTCATTAAGGACTTCTCAAAGATTGCTGAACCTATGACCAAGCTCACTTGAAAAGACGTGCGCTTCATCTGGAATCCCGCCTGTGAAGCATCATTTCAGGAATTGAAGAAACGCCTCACGACAGCACCTGTACTTATCACTCCAAGAAATGGAATTGGTTTTTCATTATACACCGATGCCTCTCTCCAAGGCTTAGGTGCCGTACTAATGCAAGAAGGCCAAGTTGTTGCATATGCCTCCAGGCAACTGAAGATTCATGAGGGTAATTACCCAACCCATGACTTGAAACTTGCAGCTGTTGTGTTTGCACTTAAATTATGGCGTCATTACCTATACGGTGAACGGTTCGAGGTCTTCTCAGATCACAAGAGTCTTAAGTACATATACACTCAGAGAGACCTAAACCTCCGCCAAAGAAGATGGTTGGAATTCTTGAAAGACTATGACTTTCAACTCCAGTACCATCCCGGAAAGGCCAATGTTGTGGCCGATGCTTTGAGTAGAAAATCTTATGTTGCTTGCACTCTTAACTATGAAATGGGGAAGTTGGCTACAGAGATGGAAAACTTTAACCTCCAGCTGAACGAAGAGGGACCACGCCCACGACTCTCTCAATTATCAGCCACCTCTGAACTCGTTCGAAAGATTTCAGCTACTCAAGCCAATGACCCCATGTTAATGAAGAAACGAGAACTTCTACTCCGCGGCCAGGACCTTCCTCATTGGTCAGTCTCTGACGACGGAGCCGTTTTCTATAAAAAACGTCTTTGTCTTCCGAACGATCCTGAGGTTCGGACAGACGTGCTTACTGAGATGCACTGTTCGAGATACGTCATGCATCCTGGGGGTGACAAGATGTACCAGGATGTCAAGCGACAATTCTGGTTTCGTGGAATGAAGAAGGCAATTGCAGACTTCGTTGCTCGATGTCTTGTTTGCCAGAAAGTTAAGGCAGAACGACGACTTCCCTCTGGCCTTCTCCAGCCGTTACCTATTGGAGAATGGAAATGGGAGAACATCGCAATGGATTTTGTTACAGCCTTACCTCGAAATAATAAAGGGCAAGATGCTATCTGGGTTATCATTGACAGACTTACCAAGTCTGCACACTTCTTGCCAATAAAGTTCACGGATAATCCCGCCAAACTAGCAGAACTATATGAAAGAGAGATCGTACGCCTTCATGGCATCCCACTCACGATCGTCTCTGATCGAGACCCTCGATTCACCTCAAACTTTTGGAAAAGCTTCCAGAATAGAATGGGTTCTAAGATCACTATGAGCACAGCTTTTCACCCTCAGACTGATGGGCAGTCAGAACGGCTTATCCAAATCTTAGAAGACATGCTACGATGCTGCATTTTGGACTTTAATGACGGTTGGGCAAAGTATTTGCATCTAGCTGAGTTTGCATACAACAACAGCTACCAATCTAGTATCGGCATGGCACCATACGAGGCTCTTTATGGTCGGCCTTGCAGATCTCCGGTATGCTGGTTAGATATGGTCGATCGACCGCAGTTAGGCCCTGAACTAGTTCACGAGACTTCTGAGAAGATCACACTAGTAAAAGAACGACTTCGTGTTGCACAAAGTCGACAGAAGAGCTATGCTGACAAACGGCGACAGCCTCTGGAATTTGATAAGGGGGACTTTGTTTTTCTACAAGTCCAGCCCACCCGAGGTGTCAAACGCTTTGGGATCAAAGGAAAGCTCTCCCCGCGGTATATCGGTCCATTTTCGATCATTGAACATATTGGCAAACTTGCTTATCGTCTGTCCCTTCCCTCGTCCATGCCTAAGGTTCATGACGTTTTTCATGTATATATGCTTCGCAAGTATCGTCCTGATCCTTCGCATATCATCCCTTTAGTCGAGGTTCGGGTTGAGGAAGGAAATAAGTATCAAGAGAAAGCAATACAGATTTTAGATAGAAAAACTCAAGACCTACGGCGACGTAGCATACCACTTGTGAAAGTGCTCTGGGATAACCACGGCATAGAGGAAGCTACATGGGAACTAGAATCAACAATTAAACAGAAATACCCTGAATTGTTTTCTAGTACCACCTGATGTTGTGATACATTGTATTATTTTCACTTCTAAATACCAGGATGAAACATTGTTTACACTTATCTTCATACATTGTTTCACTTGAATAACTACGCAGATATCTGAAAATCATATCAATGGATATCGTGATGCACACACGCCGTGGCTCCTTAGCAACCTGCGGCTACTTCGCAAGCAATACCCCTCATCCATACTTGACTTGATTTCGAGGGCGAAATCCCTTTAAGGGGGGTAGAGTGTAATACTCTGTATTTCAGGCGCAATGCCAGAACGTTCAGGCGCAATGCCAGAACGTTCAGGCGCATGCCAGCCCGCCTGGACTTCCAGGTGCCAAAAGCTCTATATAAACCAACCCTCCCTTCTTCATTTTTCACACCAAATTCACTCCAAATTGTGATTTTTCCTCCTCTTTTCACTCATTTTGAGTTTTTAGTCTTTTGAGACTCTCTGTCCGAGACTCTCAGTGCAGTACAACGAAGTTCTGTCCGGAGGAAAGCGCCAGATCTGAAAAAGAAGAAGCTTTTATCTGAAGGTGGGGAACGAAACATAGGTTTGCGTGTTTTATAACTTTTATTAAAGTTTACATTCAATTACTATTATGTCTACTGTTTATTTACACTGCATTATCTCATATAATGTTTATATTGTCGCACTTATGCCTGCACACTTGGAATTCACGTATTATACTATTATAATGTCAGATTTGTGGTCAATCTGACTCAACTAGACTCGGTTTTGTCCTCAGTAACTTTAAATAGTGAACGGGAGGCAGCGGGCTGCTTTAGGCGATTGGTTATTTAAGCAGACCTAGTGTCTCACCTCTCAACTGGGGACTGATCTAGTTGGTCTTATTGAAAGCTATCAGCTTATACATGTAATACTGAATGTTCTAACCTTGCACGTTGTGATACTGACCCTGATAAGGATCACCAGACTTTGCCAAAGTCAGTCTAAATGTCAAGAAAAGGCCAGACCAGTAGACTAGACCAGTTCATGCATTGGTATCATACATATCACCACCTAGGGACGTTTATGGTTTATGACTTATAGAATAGTTAGGAGCATTGCTCGCTATTCATATTATTTCTCTGGAGAGGGACGTACATGAGAACCCGACTACACCCGGGGAGGGACATCAGTACGTGAATCCTGAGCATCGTTCCTGAGGAGGGACGTACAGTGAGAACCTGGCTACGCCTGGGGAAGGACACCTATATGTGAACTCAGGCGATGTACGTTCATCAAACCATTACGAGACGGTGTCATGCTTATATACATATTGATTGATTATGATGCTCACATGTGTATTTAAGATATTTGATATTGAAGTATGCTTTATTAATTGTTATACTCACTAACTATTTACGCACTGAGCGCGTTAAGCTCACTCCATTATTATCCAATCTTTCACAAGAAATTAGGGTGGACTGGGTGTAGGTTATGGGGCCCACATTTTGTACCCTTTGTATGATTCATTGGGAATTTTTGGGAGTATGTTCCCTTGACTATTTTATGTACAAAAATATTCTGAATTAAATGAAATCAGATTTGTACTATGTTATATATTTCCGCTACTGTGTTATATATTTCCGCTGCGCACTCTGTTGTTACCATTGTTATTGTTCCAAATGCGCGCCCCTTCCGAGAGTGTACAACCGTTTTAGGCGCGTCCGGGCGGGGTGTGACATTTAAAGGTATCAGAGCCTACGGTCCTCGGCCCGCCCAAGTCCACCAAATTAGGGGAAGAAAAAAAAAATCATTAGATATATATATCTTTAGAACTATATATATATATATATATATATATATATATATATATATATATATATATATATATATATATATATATGAATTATATATAGTTAAGATTTGTATTAAATATATATCTAAGAAAACTATATAGTTTTATATAGTTTAGAAATATATATATAGTTGTGATTAATGAAAACTATATATATTGTTATGATTAAATATATATATCTATATATCTATGCATATAGGAGATATATATATATACTATGTTGATAATGAAAAATTTTGAATGAAAAGTTTTATTAGATATATATATCTCTAAAACTATATATATATGTCAATTATATATAGTGAGATTGTATTAAATATATATCTAGAGAACTATATGATTTTTTATACAGTTTAATTTAAATATACATATAATCATGATTTATTAAAAACTATATGAATAGTTATATACCTTAGTGTATATGAGATATATATATATATATCATATTATTAAAAAAAAAATTGGAAAAATGTTATTAGATATATATATATAAATTGGATGAAAAATTTTATTAGATATATATATCTCTAGAACTATATATATATGTCAATTATATATAGTTGAGATTTATATTAAATATATATCTAGAAAATTATATGATTTTTATATAGTTTGATTTAAATATACATATAGTCATGATTTATTAAAAACTATATGTATAGTTATGATTAAAAATATATATCTCTATACCTTAGTGTATATGAGATATGTATAAAAAAAAATGTTATTAGATATATGTAGAACTATATATATATATGAATTATATATAGTTAAGATTTGTATTAAATATATATCTAAGGAAACTGTATATGATTTAGATATAGTTTAAATTTCACATATAGTTGATTTATGAAAATTATATATTCAGTTATAATTAAATATATATATATATATCTATATACGATATATATATATATATCTATATACGATATATATATATATATCTATATACGATATATATATATATATATATATATATATATATATCATATTGCTAATGAAGAATTTTTACATGATGGTAAATATCAAGAGAAAAATATAAAATATTATCCAACTGACAAGGCATAAATCTTAAAAATGTTAAGAATATATTTTGTGTCTTTCACAAATTTATTTTCCTTTCAGCAAAGAATGACCTCAAGTGAAGGAGCAACTTCCACTAGCTGGGAACCAATTCCCACTAGACTCAAGGAATTGTCCAAAAGGGAGGTTATGACTATGAGGAGCATCGATAACAGAGATCTCCACCTCCACCCAATCCTTCACAACAAACTCGCAACTGTGGGTTGGTTGAACATAACAACGGTTGAGGGCCACGTCTCTTACAACTTGGTGAGATCCTTCTACGAAGCCATGAATTACGTGGGAATTCCAGAAGAAGGAATCAGCCCTGTATTGGAGACAACAGTTATGGGGATAAAAATTCTTATCAACGTCGAAATCATCGCTCGACTTATAAAGATTCCGATTGAGGAAATAATTATTGATCCACAAAAACCGCAGACAATTACAGAGATTGCGGAGTCTAATGAACAATTATTCAATTCCCTCACCAAGGAGCCATACACTCAATCGACGTTCACCAACCTCCCAAACAATTATCTTAAACCATCTCTTGCCGGCTTTGGAAAGATCGTGTTCAGCAACATCTTGCCAGAAAGGAGGCCTAATGGCACTATGTCAAGGGCCCAACTCCTTGTGCTATATTACATAGAGAAGGGAATAAAGGTCTCCCTACCACACATCATCAACCAACAAATGTTGAGGGTGATTCAAAACCCTTTGAGAAAGGAATTCTTCAGTTACGGAGTCTTGATCATGAGGATGCTACGCGAAGTAAACATCGACACTTTTGATGGGACTTCGACACAACTCGTTGAGCCAGTTACAACATCTTCTATCTTCAAGATATATGTTCCAAGGGGAGGAGTAACTGACGAGGAAGTATTCGGCACAACGATAGGAAATGCCGAGAGAATGAGGAACAAGCATGGACGTTGCCTTCGAAAAAGTCAACGCAAGATTCCCGTCAGAGAAGCACCAAATTTTGGAAGGCAGAACATCCCAATGAGCCCACTATTTCAAAACTTTTCACCTCATACAGATCTCGATATACAAGGGGTTCCAGTTAGGGGATCCCCGTATAATCAAAACAATTACCTTTCACCTATGAATCACACGTACAACCAATACTTTCCCCCAATGCCTATGGCCTACCCTCCACCTATGGGACAATCGAGCCATCAACCACCAATGGACCAATCGACTTGTAACACCCCGTAAATTTGATTAACTACATACGTTGAAATACACGTATATCGAGATGCATAATACACGTATTTTATACATGTGAGTTAAATATATACGTGATAATACACGTATTTAATACGTATGATCTAAATATACGCGTGTATGAAATACATGCTATAATTAAAGAATGTGAGCAGATAAATAAAATTATTTGAATCGGTTGATTAATTAGATATGTGGATTGAGTTGAATTAAATTGATTCATTTATGAGGTTGGTTAATTAAATATGTGGATTGGAGTATGATTTAAAGACTTAATGCATAGTATGATGTAATGCATGTGTATAAATGAATACATGAATTATTAAATGGTGTAGATTGAAATCGAATTATTAAATGAGTTATATAAAGGAGATGAGTTGAATTTACGGATATTTGATGGAGGAGTTGGCTAATAAGGGGCGTCGAGGAGCATTGGATCAATGTCTTATATATAAAATATCTTCTTTTGTCTTATCTAAATCTCTCGTATGATACCATTAATAAATAAATAAAAAGAGAAGAAATGAGTGGCTAAGGAAAGAAAAGAAAATTTAATAATAAAAAAAGAGGGTTCTCTTTCTTCAAGTTCACGTATGAGGAAGAAAGAAAATAAAAGAGAAGTACAGAGAAGAAGAAGCAGAGGGAAGAAGGAGAAGAAGAAAAGGGGGAGACGCGGAATTCGCGTCCAATCGAGCCTCGCGGTAAGTGATTTTTACGCTATTTCTTCGTAAAATTACTATCTAAGCTAGATGTGACGATTCTGGTAGAGTGATTTTGCCTATTGGAGCCGTTTTACGGCGTTTTGACAAAATTGGGGTTTTGACCCCAACGTCAATGAAAACCCACTATGAAGGTAGAAAAATACTTCCTGGACCGTCGGGACTCCGAATGTGTGGTTAGATTTGATTTCATGTGTTTTGGAAACCGTTTGACAATTTTAATATAATTTACATCTTTCGGATGAATAGTGATGAATAGGGTCGGATGAATAGTTATGAATAGTGTCGGATGAATAGTATACGGTGAATAGTGAATAGTGCACAGTGAATAGTGCACAGTAAATAGTAAATAGTGTACAGTGAATAGTGCACAGTAAATAGTATACAGTGAATAGTGTATAGTGCACAGTATACAGTGCATAGTAAATAGTGACATTGATCAGTGATGTGAATCGTACTGTGCACAGTGATGTGCACAGTGATGTGAACCCAATGAAACCCCCGTTTGAGTTTATAGAAACGAGATAACTGCTTTTGAGTCCTAAATGGATTTATTAGTAGTGAGTTGAAGTGAATTGAGACATTAAAGATGTAAATAGATCTGAATACATGAAATTGAATCATAGAGTGATTGTTACAGGTTAAATTAGTTGGATTTAACTTGGAGCTGGACTCGAAAGCGACGATGATTGGGTTACGTGTTGTACTGTGAGTATAGTTTTCTTGATTTGGTTCTTGTATGGCATTGTACGTATATAAAATGGTTGATGGTATGCATGTTAGATTTCTATATACTGCATTGAGTTTATGGATCATGCAAACTGATTTTAGCATTGGAGTTTGTAATGATGAGGCTTTGCGATTCCTCATTGTCATTTCGTTAGGTTTGTCCTAACAAGGGTTGCGATCCTTGAAATGACTGTTAATTGGATAATGAGAGGTTGTGGCTACCTTGTAACGGCCATACAAGGGTTAGACCCGCTCTCTTGCCTTGCGGAGGAGGGAGATTGTACATTGTGTTATTGAATTGGGTAATGAGAGGTTGTGTCTACCTTGTAACAGTCTTACAAGGGTTAGACCCGCTCTCTTGCCTTGCGGAGGAGGGAGATTGTGCATTGTGTTTTGAAATTGGGTAATGAGAGGCTGTGTCTACCTTGTACGACCATACAAGGTTAGACCCGCTCTCTTGCCTTGCGGAGGAGGGAAATTGTTCATTGTATTATTGAAAAGCATGAAATTTATGTTGTTGACATGTATGTTATATTCGTTGAATGATGCATGTGTTGCATAAGTGTTTGAAATGATTTTACATGTCATATTTCTCTAAATGTATATAATTGCCATCTCAAGAACTATATTCACTGAGCTGTTGTTTGCTCACCCCATTTCCTCCAATCTTTCAGGTATTGAGTCGAAGGAAACTGGAACTTGTCTGGTATGTGTATGTATGCTTGGAGGAAATAAATTCTATTTACGTTATTTTGATATGTATAATTATCACACACTATATATATGTAATATCACCTAGATGGGTTGTGTGGTAAGATTATATAATGCTTGGGATGATAAAATGAGATGATCATAGATATTTAGTTGGTGAGAATTTAATTTGTGGAATGAATGGAATCAATGTGAATGGAATGATCATCTATATATATATGGGATTTGATTTGATGTGTGGTATAGAAAAAAAAAATATTCTGTACATTTTGGAAAGGTTTGTGAGAGTACGTGAAGGCTGACAGTGTATTATATACTGTATATGAGGATGTACAGTGTATAGTACGCTGTGCCGGTCATGACGTCAGCCTACGTCGGGGGCGTCGTGACAATATTGGTATCAGAGCCTTAGGTTTAAAATTTGTGAAAAGATAAAAGCTTTTATGATATTATGATTGTTTGTATGGGTATACATATGGGTAGCCCTATTATGTTGAGCCTAATCCAATATGTTATCTTGACTGAGAATCACCTGTGTCGGTGAATTCTAGATTTGGAAAAGAATAGTCAAGATTACCCATGGAAATTGCTGAGCAAGAAAGGATCAGAAGGCTGAAAGAAAAAGAACTGGATGTAATCCAGTGATAATAAATTATGCAGCTTAGATATGACTAGGAACTACCCAACAACAATGAAATTCCCAGCTTATGAGCTTGTGGCAAAGTTGTAATATGAGAATGACAGAAGCTTGAATCATTGATAGCTCCAGATGTGGCTGCTAATGGTGTGCGTACTTCTGTACAAACAGATATAGTTGAGACGGAAGTAAAACAAATAAAATAAACTAAATATAAGGTCTCAATGATAAGCCAGATGAAATGAAAAGATATGTGAAAGTTATGAAAACTTTCAGGAGAAGAGACTCTCCTATCTTAACTGGCAATATGATAGTAGATGGAATAAAGAATTTGCTACTATGAGTAGAGACAAGCTTAGAGAATGATTAAATCTCTGAAAAGTAAGTTAGCTAAGTTTAAACTAACTGATGATAAGAGATGATAGAAAAATTGGGTTAAGGACTCCTGAGATGATTAAGGCATGAGATTAATTAAAGAAGCTATTTTTGAGGGCTGCGATCATCATGTTGCAATTGATTTAAGACATGAAAAAGTTTATCTTGTTGAAATGTAGTGACATGTTCAACCATAAATACCAAGACAGGTATAGTTGATGTTTGGAATAATCACGATGGATACTCTGAGCTTGATAAAGATCTGGAATAAATGCTATACGACAGCTTTGATAATTGTTGGGTTATAAATATATGCGCAGGTTGACTATAAATTTTGGGTCAGCAAAAGCTGCAGTGAAAATGTGAACCCCAGCAATAGTGAGATAGCTTGCACTGTCGTTAGAAGTCGAGTCATCAACACCAATGTTAGGTAAAAAGAGAAATAAGGAATGTAAGGAAATGTTGGGGGCAATAATATGAAATTGAAGATAAGTGAAACATTGAGTAAGGTTGAGATGTTGGCAATATTGGGCCAGGTACTAACCCAATGACAATGGAAAAAAATAGGAAATGATGTTAACGACTTATGAAAACCAGAAGTGGTTTCCATTGCCTGAGCAGTAGTCACAGACTGAGTAACTTGTATCTCGACCTGAAATTGTCTATTATCAATATGAAAAAAAAAACACAGGATGTGTGAATGTCCATTTAGTCGATATGGAATGCCCCAATCTTTTTATCAATGTGACTCTACCAGATTTAGAGAATAAATGACAGTAAATGAAAAAAAACCAGATCCAGAGAATAGTAAGACGTTGAGAACAAATATGATCAACATTTTGTGATGGTGTATAATCTGATGTATTGTTGGATCTATTGGTTTTGTACCTCTAGTGATATGGTAGACAGATTGTATTATCTGCTGTTATAATGGTATATCATTAATTGTGAGTATGCCTACAGGAGAAAGAATTTACCAGGATATGGTTAACAAATAATATGTGGAATAAATATGAGGGTCATCAAGTAAGTATGGACTTTAGAATATGAAATTTTTTAGGAATTAGATGCTTTGTTGGATATGATTGGCTGGTCACTTCTCATGCCAGGTGGACCGTCGCTCAGAAAAGAAGTAATATTCTGAATAAGTGGAAAATTCTCATTTTGAATCTCGAGAAATTTATACCCTCAAAATTGTCTCTCTAAGATAAGCTAGTTATTGACGAGGACATGGAGAATATGACTAGTACAAAGCCATGTAGGGTCATGTAATAAGGCATGCAGTTGATTAAAACTCCTGTGGTGAGCTGGTATATTGGAGTTCTTTGATGTAGTATTAAAAATTGCCACCTAGACAGGAGATTGATAACATATAAAACTGATGTCATTCTAATACGTATCTCCATTCCTTCATATAAAGAGTACCTGAGGAATTGTGAGGATTGAAAGTAGGTATATGTGTTAATGAGCAAAAGAGTTAGATATGCGACCTTGAAGAGCATTTGTGATAAGATGGAAAGAAGGTATAGTGAAATATGTTTCAGTATGAATTATTGTTAACTGAGCCGGGTAACAATAAAGAATGACTATCCTTTACCATGGATAGATGGTTGAATTCGGTTAACTCAATGGAGCCAAATTTTCTTTAAGATCGTTTTGAGATCTAGGCACCATCACGTAAGACTTCGAGAAAATGATGTAATGCAGACTGTTTTAAGACAAGATATGGATATTATGATATTTTGGTAACCTTGATTAATGTGTCAATCACGTTTATAAGATTGATGCAGTGGGAATATGAACCATATCTTGATTATTACATAGTCTTCGATGATGATATATGAAATTGTCCCAAGACAATGAGAGGAGCATGAATAGCACCTCAGAATTATCTTGTAGGCACTGAGAGAACACCGATTAAGTGCCAAGCTCGATGAATATGAGTTTTGAATATAATTGAGATAAGAATTTTTGGATCACGTGACTAGTTTAAATCATATCTTTAAGGATACTGCGAAGGTCAAAGTGAGCATAGAACTGTTCAAACTGATGTAAATGATGAAAATCATAAGTTCTCTGGTATTAGTTGTATGTTATAGAAAGTGCGTGGAAAGATCCTTGAAGCTATCTATTCTACTCACGAAACTAAACCAGACAAATGGTGAGTACTGTGTGGACCGTTGTGTATGAGGAAAGCTCTCACAGTATGAAATGTTGTTACTAGGTTCAGAATCTGGAAGTAATTGTGATTGATGAACAACACGTCCAGATCTAGGTTGTGCATTGATACAAAAGGATATGTTAATTACTTGTACCTTCAGATATTTGGTAGTGCACGAGAATAACTATCGTGAGAGTGCATAGAAATTTGTTGGTAGTATTTTGACATAATGAGAGCATTGCCTCTATAATAAATGTCACATTATCTTCAGATTTTATTTGAACGGAAAGAAACTGAATATGAGCTAATAAATGTGGCAAGAATTCCTGAAGGATTTGATTTTATATTGAATTATGAGGCATTGAGCAGGAAACATGCTGAAATTGAAATGGTATCTATCAGTTAGCCATAAATGGAGATTATTTGTGAGTGAGAGGTACCGTTTTGAGTGTACTCTCTATTATTCCATGTGTTGATATTTGTGCTCGAATGCATGTTCAGCTGATTGATACTCATATTCAGAGAGTAAGATTTATGATGAGTATGATAGCACTATGAAAGAGTATGGAATTGGTACTATGGAGTGTATTAAATGAATATGGGATTCAAATGGTATCTTATGGGTTATGGGTAGAAATGATACCATTTAGATAACCATTAGTGGACTGATAAGTCTGCGTATTCTTTCAATGAACACCAAAATTCTTTTGATAGACTGAGCAGATTGTATATGTGTGAGATAGGGAGATTTGATGGGAGTACTCAGATATTTTTCATGTCGGATTAAGATCCGAAGATTGTGTCGAGATCTGATATCTGATGCAGACTCGATTTGGTACTCATCTCCTTCTCAGTGTGATATTGTATTCTCAGACTGGCTGACAGACTGAGAGAGTGACTTTGATGCTTGCGAGCATGCTCGGGTCTGGTATACTTGAATTTTAGTGGAAGTTGGAAGGAATATTTTATGTGTGTAACCGTATGTGTATAACTAGCTATTCTAAGAGCATCATGATGGCACTCTAAAAAAGCCTTATAGATCTGTAACTTGTTTATGGTTATTGGTGCCACAAGGCTCAGTGGTTACTCAGATTGCGAAATCAAACCTTATGAGGTTGTGAGTTCGAATCTGGGGGAGGCCCTTTACTATTCATGAGGGAATAGTAGGGACAAATGATCCCGGGGGTACTAGACGCTGCGGCGATGCTGTGTACTGGGATGTGACAATATTATGTGGTATATAATGACTGGAGTGCTCCCAAGACCTGCGGGTTGAGGGGTAGAGTACTCATCACGTCTGGGTAGAATGTGCTGCGGTGCATTCCAGGCGTGACTTACATACACAAGGTTTGTATATAAGCCTTGAAATGTATTGTGGCTGACTCAGTTTTGTTAAGGGTCTTACTACAGAAAGGCCAACTGAGATTTGGGATGAAAGGAAAGCTCGCACCGCAATTTGTTGGACCATTAGAGATCATTAGGTCTATTTGCTTACCGATTTGCTCTACTGTCACAGTTGAGAAGTGTTCGGAATAGTGTCTATCTATTGATGTTGAGGAAATATCAGTCGGATTCCATAGATGTTATGGATATAATTCAACTCTAAGTTGGGGAGGATACCAAGTATCAAGCAGAGCAAACATGGAAGCGGAAATATAAAAGGCGGAGCAGTTTTCTGGGATGGAGTATCACTGGAGGAATAGTCCTTGATTGTAAATTTCGAGGACGAAATTCCTTAAGTTGGGGAGATTGTAACACCCCGTAAATTTGATTAACTACATACGTTGAAATACACGTATATCGAGATGCATAATACACGTATTTTATACATGTGAGTTAAATATATACGTGATAATACACGTATTTAATACGTATGATCTAAATATACGCGTGTATGAAATACATGCTATAATTAAAGAATGTGAGCAGATAAATAAAATTATTTGAATCGGTTGATTAATTAGATATGTGGATTGAGTTGAATTAAATTGATTCATTTATGAGGTTGGTTAATTAAATATGTGGATTGGAGTATGATTTAAAGACTTAATGCATAGTATGATGTAATGCATGTGTATAAATGAATACATGAATTATTAAATGGTGTAGATTGAAATCGAATTATTAAATGAGTTATATAAAGGAGATGAGTTGAATTTACGGATATTTGATGGAGGAGTTGGCTAATAAGGGGCGTCGAGGAGCATTGGATCAATGTCTTATATATAAAATATCTTCTTTTGTCTTATCTAAATCTCTCGTATGATACCATTAATAAATAAATAAAAAGAGAAGAAATGAGTGGCTAAGGAAAGAAAAGAAAATTTAATAATAAAAAAAGAGGGTTCTCTTTCTTCAAGTTCACGTATGAGGAAGAAAGAAAATAAAAGAGAAGTACAGAGAAGAAGAAGCAGAGGGAAGAAGGAGAAGAAGAAAAGGGGGAGACGCGGAATTCGCGTCCAATCGAGCCTCGCGGTAAGTGATTTTTACGCTATTTCTTCGTAAAATTACTATCTAAGCTAGATGTGACGATTCTGGTAGAGTGATTTTGCCTATTGGAGCCGTTTTACGGCGTTTTGACAAAATTGGGGTTTTGACCCCAACGTCAATGAAAACCCACTATGAAGGTAGAAAAATACTTCCTGGACCGTCGGGACTCCGAATGTGTGGTTAGATTTGATTTCATGTGTTTTGGAAACCGTTTGACAATTTTAATATAATTTACATCTTTCGGATGAATAGTGATGAATAGGGTCGGATGAATAGTTATGAATAGTGTCGGATGAATAGTATACGGTGAATAGTGAATAGTGCACAGTGAATAGTGCACAGTAAATAGTAAATAGTGTACAGTGAATAGTGCACAGTGCACAGTGCATAGTAAATAGTATACAGTGAATAGTGTATAGTGCACAGTATACAGTGCATAGTAAATAGTGACATTGATCAGTGATGTGAATCGTACTGTGCACAGTGATGTGCACAGTGATGTGAACCCAATGAAACCCCCGTTTGAGTTTATAGAAACGAGATAACTGCTTTTGAGTCCTAAATGGATTTATTAGTAGTGAGTTGAAGTGAATTGAGACATTAAAGATGTAAATAGATCTGAATACATGAAATTGAATCATAGAGTGATTGTTACAGGTTAAATTAGTTGGATTTAACTTGGAGCTGGACTCGAAAGCGACGATGATTGGGTTACGTGTTGTACTGTGAGTATAGTTTTCTTGATTTGGTTCTTGTATGGCATTGTACGTATATAAAATGGTTGATGGTATGCATGTTAGATTTCTATATACTGCATTGAGTTTATGGATCATGCAAACTGATTTTAGCATTGGAGTTTGTAATGATGAGGCTTTGCGATTCCTCATTGTCATTTCGTTAGGTTTGTCCTAACAAGGGTTGCGATCCTTGAAATGACTGTTAATTGGATAATGAGAGGTTGTGGCTACCTTGTAACGGCCATACAAGGGTTAGACCCGCTCTCTTGCCTTGCGGAGGAGGGAGATTGTACATTGTGTTATTGAATTGGGTAATGAGAGGTTGTGTCTACCTTGTAACAGTCTTACAAGGGTTAGACCCGCTCTCTTGCCTTGCGGAGGAGGGAGATTGTGCATTGTGTTTTGAAATTGGGTAATGAGAGGCTGTGTCTACCTTGTACGACCATACAAGGTTAGACCCGCTCTCTTGCCTTGCGGAGGAGGGAAATTGTTCATTGTATTATTGAAAAGCATGAAATTTATGTTGTTGACATGTATGTTATATTCGTTGAATGATGCATGTGTTGCATAAGTGTTTGAAATGATTTTACATGTCATATTTCTCTAAATGTATATAATTGCCATCTCAAGAACTATATTCACTGAGCTGTTGTTTGCTCACCCCATTTCCTCCAATCTTTCAGGTATTGAGTCGAAGGAAACTGGAACTTGTCTGGTATGTGTATGTATGCTTGGAGGAAATAAATTCTATTTACGTTATTTTGATATGTATAATTATCACACACTATATATATGTAATATCACCTAGATGGGTTGTGTGGTAAGATTATATAATGCTTGGGATGATAAAATGAGATGATCATAGATATTTAGTTGGTGAGAATTTAATTTGTGGAATGAATGGAATCAATGTGAATGGAATGATCATCTATATATATATGGGATTTGATTTGATGTGTGGTATAGAAAAAAAAAATATTCTGTACATTTTGGAAAGGTTTGTGAGAGTACGTGAAGGCTGACAGTGTATTATATACTGTATATGAGGATGTACAGTGTATAGTACGCTGTGCCGGTCATGACGTCAGCCTACGTCGGGGGCGTCGTGACAATATTGGTATCAGAGCCTTAGGTTTAAAATTTGTGAAAAGATAAAAGCTTTTATGATATTATGATTGTTTGTATGGGTATACATATGGGTAGCCCTATTATGTTGAGCCTAATCCAATATGTTATCTTGACTGAGAATCACCTGTGTCGGTGAATTCTAGATTTGGAAAAGAATAGTCAAGATTACCCATGGAAATTGCTGAGCAAGAAAGGATCAGAAGGCTGAAAGAAAAAGAACTGGATGTAATCCAGTGATAATAAATTATGCAGCTTAGATATGACTAGGAACTACCCAACAACAATGAAATTCCCAGCTTATGAGCTTGTGGCAAAGTTGTAATATGAGAATGACAGAAGCTTGAATCATTGATAGCTCCAGATGTGGCTGCTAATGGTGTGCGTACTTCTGTACAAACAGATATAGTTGAGACGGAAGTAAAACAAATAAAATAAACTAAATATAAGGTCTCAATGATAAGCCAGATGAAATGAAAAGATATGTGAAAGTTATGAAAACTTTCAGGAGAAGAGACTCTCCTATCTTAACTGGCAATATGATAGTAGATGGAATAAAGAATTTGCTACTATGAGTAGAGACAAGCTTAGAGAATGATTAAATCTCTGAAAAGTAAGTTAGCTAAGTTTAAACTAACTGATGATAAGAGATGATAGAAAAATTGGGTTAAGGACTCCTGAGATGATTAAGGCATGAGATTAATTAAAGAAGCTATTTTTGAGGGCTGCGATCATCATGTTGCAATTGATTTAAGACATGAAAAAGTTTATCTTGTTGAAATGTAGTGACATGTTCAACCATAAATACCAAGACAGGTATAGTTGATGTTTGGAATAATCACGATGGATACTCTGAGCTTGATAAAGATCTGGAATAAATGCTATACGACAGCTTTGATAATTGTTGGGTTATAAATATATGCGCAGGTTGACTATAAATTTTGGGTCAGCAAAAGCTGCAGTGAAAATGTGAACCCCAGCAATAGTGAGATAGCTTGCACTGTCGTTAGAAGTCGAGTCATCAACACCAATGTTAGGTAAAAAGAGAAATAAGGAATGTAAGGAAACTCTCAACCTTCTGTTAGTAGTCGTTTTGTACCTAGCAGGAGATCTAGAAGGAGCGGAAGTAGGCAGGGAAATCAAAATTGATTACTAGCATTGTAAACTTTTCTTTTATATACATGAATGAAATGTTTTGTTTAAAGACTATCTTTGGTGGGCCGACTTACAACCATTTTTTCTTTTGTATCACTAACTTTGGAATGGTATGGGACATAACAAAATTGGAGGATACTAAATAAAATGTGGAAGTAAGAAAACCCATGAACTTGTGTGAAAAGAAACATTTGGAGAAAGTTGCATTACTAATATTATCACTAAGTTTACACGGTGTGGGACGAGTAAATTTGGACGATACTATTAGTGAACTTCTATTCTGCTAATATTTTTAGAGACCGTGTTCATACAACTTAACTTGGTTAACACCCTTATTACCAAAGTCATGTGGTATGGGACACATGAACTTGGCTAATAATCGAAAAGACTAAGAGTAAGAGTTTGAATACATAAGATTGCGATAGAACGTTAGATCAGGATATTTACCGAGGCAAATCTTAGAATTCTTATGACTCGTATGGATTTTAATAAAAAATATAAGTATGTTCACAAAGACCAAAACCAAATCATTTGAAATACTTGCAAAGTTTTGTACTTATTATATAAACATTCTAACCTTGTTTTTACACCCTGCCAAACATACGAGTTATATAAGATTCTTTGATTCCTCAACAAAAACATTACACTATACTTAGAAAACAATAGGTGATTTTAATATTGCAGTACTCTCGAAATTGTTGCTGAGCATACTATAACATTGTACTTGACTACAGTTTCTTAATCTTGGTTTTATTTTTTCCTTGCCAGTGAGAAAATGCAAACAAGGAAGAGAGGAAGGTCACGTACTGTTCGTCCAGCAGTTGAGGCACCTCCTGAGATTCAGGAACCGCCGCCTCCGACAACAGCATAGGCCACACCCGACACTGCCACTCCATCTGGGCAGGCAATACCACCCCCACCCACACCCTTTACTATGCCTTCGAGCATGAAAACCTTTTTCGCCGGATTTATTAAAGCAATCAAAGCCACCGCGACCAGTCAGGTTGCCACGGTTCAAGCACCTGTAAAACTTGGGTCGGAAGCTCAAACCTATCAGATTACTAAATACAAGCGGCTACAACCTCTTACTTTCGATGGCACCATTGATGCTGATGAGGTGCAAAAGTGGTTGGATGAGTCAAAGAAGGCTCTTGATGCAATGGGAGTCGATGAGACTCGAAAAATTCCACTAGCGACCTACCAACTTATTGGTGGGGCAAACACATGGTGGATGACAGTGAAAGAAGACCCAAGGGTCAACATAGCAGATATGACTTGGCAACAGTTTGAGTCAATGTTTATTGATGAGTATTTTCCCAGCGCGGTGACGAAGCAGAAGCGTCAGGAATTCGCTAAGTTATATGAGGGCACCATGACTGTCAGAGAATATGCTGGAAAATTCAAAGAATTATCAGTCTACTCTCTCTCCACCATCTCAACGGAGCGAGATAAGACTGAGAAATTTTATAATGGCCTTCGCCATGACATTCGACAAGCCTTGTCGATATTGGATCTCAAGATTTACAAGGAGGTTGTTGACAAGGCCATGAGC
The DNA here is from genome assembly GCA_035771175.1 of Paratinospora sagittata. NCBI lineage: Eukaryota > Viridiplantae > Streptophyta > Magnoliopsida > Ranunculales > Menispermaceae > Paratinospora > Paratinospora sagittata. The sequence goes on from CM069612.1 coordinate 2,166,986, forward strand.
TTTGAACAAGAGAAGATATTACAGGAACAGAGAATGAATAAGGGCAAACGGCCTGCAACGTTTTCCCAACAAGGCTCACAGCAGGGCAACAAGAAGAAGCCCTATTACAATCAAAACCCAGCCCTCCCAACCCCTGTTTCGAAGAATGAGGCCACAACACCTGCGGCTGAACCTTCTAACCCTAACCATCGGGGTTTGTAATCATGGCCGCAGAGGTCGTAATGGAAGGGGTGGCCGTCGAAACGGTAGTAGCAGAGGTGGTGGTCGACACCACAATCAGCAAGCCCAGCAGAACAATCAGCATGGCCAGCAACACATCAGCAGTACAGGCCTACTTGTTTCAACTGCGGCCAGTAGGGCCACGTAAGAAATGCCTATCCGCACCTTCAGCAACCTGTTGCTGTTATTCCGGTCCAACAAGCACCACCTGCTGCTAATGCCCAACCCAGGCAGAACCAGCAGAACTAGGGTCAACGAAATCAGGGCAGAGCATATGCCATCGCTCAACAACCCCTCCTAGACAACAATGTAGCCAAGGTACCTTTCCTTTGTTCAATACAATGGTGCATGCTTTGTTTGATTCAGGTGTTACGCATTCTTTTATATCATCAGCATTGGTAAGACATTTAGGCCTCCATCCTGAACCCACAAACATCACACTCCATGTCACATCACCGTTTGGATCTGGTACTGACATGAATTTGCAGTGTTCTCGATGTGAACTTCGAATGTCAGAACAGATAATATATGCAGATCTTTTTGTGATGGATATTGAAGACTTCGACATCATCCTCGGCATGAACTAGCTCGCACCACTGAATGCAAAGATCGACTGTCTGAATAAGCAAGTTCAGTTAACCTTGCCTACAGGAGAGTTTGTCAAGATTCATGGAACAAGGAAATGGATACACAAATCAACAGTTGCACTTCTCAAATCACAACTTCGAGCGTTATCCCTTGGTGACGGAAATGAATCACCAGCACTATACCCTCTCGAAGTACACAATGTTCCAATCATATATGAATTCCCAACAGTTTTTCTAAATGACCTTCCTGGTCTACCTCCAGTTAGGGAATTCGATTTTGAGATCAACCTCATACCTGGGACAGGGCCTATCTCAATTCCACCATACAAAATGTCTAATGTCGAGCTAGTCGAGTTAAACAAACAACTAAAGGAATTAGAGAGTAATGGCTTCATCCGAAAGAGTTCATCACCCTGGGGCGCTCCAGTTCTGTTTGTTCGGAAAAAGGATGGTTCGTTATGACTTTGCATCGATTATCGCAAGTTGAATAACGTCACCATCAAGAACAGGTATCCATTACCCAGGATTGATGACTTGTTCGACCAAATTAGAGAAGCCAAACACTTCTCTAAGATTGATTTACGGTCCGGTTATCACCAACTCCGGATCCGAGAGTCGGACATCACCAAGACGGCGTTCAGAACTCGGTACGGTCGTTACAAGTTCTTAATTATGTCGTTCGGTCTAACAAATGCACCTGCTGCATTCATGGATTTGATGAATCGCATATTCAGGTTATACTTAGACCGATTTGTGGTGGTTTTTGTGGACGACATCTTGATATATTCCTCAACCGAGGAAGACCATAAAATACATTTGAAAATAGTCCTCCAGACCTTGAGAAGCCACCAACTATATGCAAAGTTGAGTATGTCACACCCTGGGTTGCACAGCGTGCCCCCTACCCAAGTGTGGGCGCACCACCACGACCGCAGCCGTGTGGCGAACGCCTAGCCATTATATATCCACAGTATTGTCTTCATTGGGGTCCACAGAACACTGCACGCACCCAACGACCTTTGTCCTTTCCCTATGCAGAACACTGCACAGTCCAGGCGCCTCCCCCAAGTTCGAACTCGCAACCTCTTCCTCATAAGGTTAGATTTCGCAACTTGAGTATCCATTGAACCAATGGTTCTGCAACTTGAGTATCCATTGAACGTGGTGGTGCGCCCGCACCTGGGTAGGGGGCACGCTGTGCAACCCAGGGCGTGACAAAAGGCCTTATGTATGCATAAGGCCTTTTTGTCACGCCCTGGGTTGCACAGCTTGCCCCCTACCCAGACGCGGGCGCACTCCCACCGCAGCGGGAGCGAACGCCTAGCCATTATGGATCCCATAATATTGTCACATCTCGGCCAGCCACGCCACACAAGGACGCCGGTCACCGAGATCATTTGTCCATATTATTCACACTCCCATGAATAATATAGGGCCTCCCCCAAGTTCGAACTCGCAACCTCTTCCTCATAAGGTTAGATTTCGCAACTTGAGTACCCATTGAGCCAATGGTTCAATGGATACTCAAGTTGCGAAATCTAACCTTATGAGGAAGAGGTTGCGAGTTCGAACTTGGGGGAGGCCCTATATTATTCATGGGAGTGTGAATAATATGGACAAATGATCTCGGTGACCGGCGTCCTTGTGTGGCGTGGCTGGCCGAGATGTGACAATATTATGGGATCCATAATGGCTAGGCGTTCGCTCCCGCTGCGGTGGGAGTGCGCCCGCGTCTGGGTAGGGGGCACCCCCTCGGGGCGAACGCCTAGCCATTATGGATCCCATAATATTGTCCCATCTCGGCCAGCCACGCCACACAAGGACGCCGGTCACCGAGATCATTTATCCCCCTGCACAATCCACAGCACAGGGAGGGCCTCCCCCAAGTTCGAACTCGCAACCTCTTCCTCATAAGGTTAGATTTCGCAACTTGAGTACCCATTGAGATTGGTTCAATGGATACTCAAATTGCGAAATCTAACCTTATGAGGAAGAGGTTGCGAGTTCGAACTTGGGGGAGGCCCTCCCTGTGCTGTGGATTGTGCAGGGGGATAAATGATTTCGGTGACCGGCGTCCTTGTGTGGCGTGGCTGGCCGAGATGTGACAATATTATGGGATCCATAATGGCTAGGCGTTCGCCCCGAGGGGGTGCGCCCGCACCTGGGTAGGGGGCACGCTGTGCAACCCAGGGTGTGACAGAGTAAGTGCGAATTTTGGGCGAAGAGAGTTCAATTCCTAGGCCATGTGGTTTCAGGCAATGACATTGAGGTAGATTCTTCTAAGGTTGAAGCCATTTTAAACTGGAAGCAGCCTAACTCTGTTACTCAGATTAGGAGTTTTCTTGGGTTGGCTGGCTATTACAGACGCTTCATCAAGGACTTCTCAAAGATTGCTGAACCTATGACCAAGCTCACTCGAAAAGACGTGCGATTCATCTGGAATCCCGCCTGTGAAGCATCATTTCAGGAATTGAAGAAACGCCTCACGACGACACCTGTACTTATCACTCCAAGAAATGCAATTGGATTTTCATTATACACCGACGCCTCTCTCCAAGGCTTAGGCGTCGTACTAATGCAAGAAGGCCAAGTTGTTGCATATGCCTCGAGGCAACTAAAGATTCACGAGGGTAATTACCCAACACATGACTTGGAACTTGCAGCTGTTGTGTTTGCACTGAAGTTATGACGTCATTACCTATACGGTGAACGGTTTGAGGTCTTCTCGGATCACAAAAGTCTTAAGTACATATACACTCAGAGAGACCTAAACCTCCGCCAGAGACGATGGTTGGAATTCTTGAAAGATTATGACTTTCAACTCCAGTACCATCTCGGAAAGGCCAATGTTGTGGCTGATGCCCTGAGTAGAAAATCTTATGTTGCTTGCACTCTTAACTATGAAATGGGAAATTTGGCTACAGAGATGGATAACTTTAACCTACAGTTGAACATAGAGGGACCACGACCACGACTCTCTCAATTATCAGCCACCTCTGAGCTCGTTCGAAAGATTTCAGCTACTCAAGCCAATAACCCTATGAAAATGGAGAAACGAGAACTTCTACTCAGCGGACAAGATCTTCCTCATTGGTCAGTCTCTAAAGACGGAGCCGTTTTCTATAAAAAAACGTCTCTGTCTACCGAATGATCCTGAGGTTCAGAAAGACGTGCTTACTGAGACGCACTGTTCGAGGTACGCTATGCATCCTGGGGGTGACAAGATGTACAAGGATGTCAAGCGACAATTCTGGTTTTCTAGAATAAAGACGGCAATTGCAGACTTCATTGCTCGATGTCTCGTTTGCCAGAAAGTTAATAAAGGGCAAGATGTTATCTGGGTTATCATTGACAGACTTACAAAGTCTGCACACTTCTTGCCAATAAAGTTCACGGATAATCCCGCCAAACTTGCAGAACTATATGAAGAGAGATTGTACGCCTTCATGGCATACAACTCACGATCGTCTCTGATCGAGCCCTTCGATTCACATCAAACTTTTGGAAAAGCTTCCAGAATAGAATGAGTTCCAAGATCACTATGAGCATAGCCTTCCACACTCAGACTGATGGGCAGTCAGAGCGGCTTATCCAAATCTTAGAAGACATGTTACGATGCTGCATTTTGGACTTTAATGACGGATGGGCAAAGTATTTGCATCTAGCTGTGTTTGCATGCAACAACAGCTACCAAACTAGTATCGGCATGGCACCATACGAGGCTCTCTATGGTCGGCCTTGCAGATCTCCGGTATGCTGGTTAGATATGGCAGATCGACCGCAGTTAGGCCCTGAACTAGTTCAAGAGACTTCTGAGAAGATCACACTAGTAAAGGAACGACTTCGTGTTGCACAAAGTCGACAGAAGAGCTATGCTGACAAGCAGAGACAACCTCTAGAATTTGATAAGAGGGACTTTGTTTTTCTGAAAGTCCAGCCCACAAGAGATGTCAAACGCTTTGGGATCAAAGGCAAGCTCTCCCCGCGGTATATCGGTCCATTTCAGATCATTGAACGTATTGGCAAACTTGCTTATCGTTTGTCCCTTCCATCGTCCATGCCTAAGGTTCATGACGTTTTTCACGTATCTATGCTTCGCAAGTATCGTCCTGATCCTTCGCATATCATCCCTTTAGTCGAGGTTCGGGTTGAGGAAGGAAATACGTATCTAGAGAAAGCGATACAGATTTTAAACATAAAAACTCAAGAACTACGGCGACGTAGCATACCACTTGTGAAAGTGCTCTGGGATCACCATGGCGTAGAGGAAGCAACATGGGAACTAGAAGCAACATGGGAACTAGAAGCAACTATTAAACGGAAATATCCTGAATTGTTTTCTAGTACCAACTGATGCGATACATTGTCCTCTTTTCACTTATCAATAAAATGATGAAACATTGTTGCACTTATCTTAATACATTATTTCACTTGAATAACTACACCGATGTCTGAAACTAACATCCATGGATATCGTGATGCACACACGCAGTGGGCTCCTTGGCAACTTGTAACTACTTCTCAAGAAGCAGAGTCAAGTCACTACTACTTTGCATCACCAACTCCATCACTGCACAACGATCATTATCGCCAGAGCGTGCATGACTTTTTCGCAACAATCCCGTGCCATCATCTTGGCAGGACCTTCTACCACAATTGCCAAGAGGTCGAATTCGAGCAACAACACGAAAAAGTATTCCACCACTCAACCTACCTCCCCTGAAACGATGTAACCATCGCCCTCCACCACCATCTGTTACGCAAATATAGGAATCTTCAGAGGATGAGTCCGATTCCATTTGCTCTCCATGGTTTTATGATGATGAGGATTCCACCGACCACAGTGCAGTTCAGGGACCATACAAGCACTATCCTGAACTTGCAAGAGATGACGCCAGCAGTGGATCTCAAGCAGATAACCATCATAACTACTTGAATTAATTTCGAGGGCGAAACCCTTTAAGGGGGGTAGAGTGTAATACCCTGTATTTCACAAAAAAATAAAATAATAATAATAATTTTTTTTTAGGATAAAGCACATGCCTGGAAGTCCAGGCACATGCCCGGAAGTCCAGACAGCCCGCCTGGACTTCCAAGCGCCAAAAACTCTATATAAACCACCCCTCCCCTCTTTATTTTTCACACCAAATTCACTCCAAATTGTGATTTTCCCTTCTCTTTTCACTCATTTTGGGTTTTTAGTCTTTTGAGACTCTCTGTCCGAGACTCTCAGTGCAGTACAACGAAGTTCTGTCCGGAGGAAAGCGCCAGATCTGAAAAAGAAGAAGCTTTTATCTGAAGGTGGGGAACGAAACATAGGTTTGCGTGTTTTATAACTTTTATTAAAGTTTACGTTCAATTATTATTATGTATGTTGTTCATTTACACTGCATTATCTCATATAATGTTTATACTGTCGCACTTATGCCTGCACACTTGGAATTCACGTATTATACTGTTATAATGTCGGATTTGTGGTCAATCTGACTCAACCAGACTCGGTCTTGTCCTCAGTAACTTTAAATAGTGAACGGGAGGCAGCGAGCTGCTCTAGGCGATTGGTTATTTAAGCAGACCTAGTGTCTCCCCTTTCAACTGGGGACTGATCTAGTTGGTTTTATTCAAAGCTATCAGCTTATACATGTAATACTGAATGTCCTAACCTTGCACTTCGTGATACTGACCCTGATAAGGATTACCAGACGTTGCCAAAGTCAGTCTAAATGTCAAGAAAAGACCAGACCAGTAGACTAGACCAGTTCATGCATTGGCATCATACATATCACCACCTAGGGACGTTTATGGTTTATGACTCATAGAATAGTTAGGAGCATTGCTCGCTATTCATATTATTTCTCTGGAGAGGGACGTACATGAGACCTCCGCTACACCCGGGGAGGGACATCAGTACGTGAATCCTGAGCATCGTTCCTGAGGAGGGACGTACAGTGAGAACCTGGCTACGCCCAGGGAAGGACACCTGTACGTGAACTCAGGCGATGTACGTTCATCAAACCATTACAAGACGGTGTCATGCTTATATACATATTGATTGATTATGATGCTCACATGTGTATTTAAGATATTTGATATTGAAGTATGCTTTATTAATTGTTATACTCACTAACTATTTACGCACTGAGCGCGTTAAGCTCACTCCATTATTATCCAATCTTTCACAGGCAATTAGGGTGGACTGGGTGCAGGTCATGGGGCCCACATTTTGTACCCTTTGTATGATTCATTGGGGATTTTTGGGGTGTATGTTCCCTTGACTATTTTATGTACAAAAATATTCTGATTTAAATGAAATCAGATTTGTACTGTGTTATATATTTCCGTTGTGCACTCTGTTGTTACCATTGTTATTGTTCTAAATGCGCGCCCCGTCCGAGAGTGTACCGTCGGTTTAGGCGCGTCCGGGCGGGGTGTGACACTTTGACTCCGAAATTTGTGACTAAGTTCCTGGAGGATTTTGACGTCCTAAACTCATTCGTGAAGTTCGAAACGTACGAGTCCATCTCAATTAAATGTACAGAATTACGAAAACGCTCCTAAGTTTAAGATTACGTAAATACCCTTGAAATTTTTTGGGGGGTATTACACAGTCCTTACTTGGTGAACTTAAAGTTTCTATGACTTGAGCTCTTATTGTATGGTGTGACGATTTTAGTGTTATTGCCTTGTCAGCAAATTCAGTGTTACATGCAAGAACAAAGCCTATTGGACTTGATTTGTATTTTGTTAGAGAAAAAGTTATTGCCAAACAACTTCATGTTCAGCATGTACCAGCCACAAATCTAGTTGCAGATGCTTTAACAAAGCCTCTCTCCGCACTATATTTTCAGAAGCTGTGAGATAAGCTTACTGTTGCTGTGCCACTTTCTTTGGTTACTTCACACCTAATGTTCCATAATTCTTGCTAATGTTGTCATGTATCCATGTTCTTTTCAAACTCAGGGATGGTTATCTTTTCCCACCCAGTGTTTGAGGGGGGATGTCAAGTAGTAAGTCGGTCTACAAGTCATTGTATAGTATGTATGACTTAAGTTATCTTACTTATCTTCTTAGACAAGTTTCTTGTATTCATATAAATATTGTTGTACAGCAGGTCGTATGTATATATCTGAAAACAGAGAAATAACATTAGAGAGAAATGTTTCTTGTTTTCTTGTTCTCTACACTTGAAACCCTGACATTTATGATTCATTATTCTATATATCATCCAAATCAGAGAACAATATTTATTTGTGTAATTAATAAAATATTTTTATGTATTATCGTATTTTAGAGATGATAATGGTTTTTTTAATTATCTTTGTTTATATGTTTGATCCACCCCACATATTTTGGTGTAAATTAGTTTAATGTGTATGTTCAATTCATACATGCTCTAACTTAGAAATTCAAGTTTAATTAATTTCGAGAATTTTAAGAACTTCAAGAAGTTTGTATTTGATGTAAATTAATTATTTAATGGTGTAAATTACAACCTTATTACATGATTTTTTAGTTTTTTTCCTAACTACTAGTATTGCTTGAAAAAAAAAAACCACTCTATTTATTTTGATGTAAATTAGTTCATGCATAGACTACCAAGTTTTCAGTTTGATTAATTTCAAGAATTTTTAGATTTTCTTTGATTTTTTTTTAACAAAAGTTATCCAGTAGTAATAGAATAAACTTATTAGTTTGATTTTTTTTTTTTTGTTGCTTATAAAAAAAGGTTTTAATATAACTATGAATGTAAATTTTGCTATTTACTAACGAAAACTTATTTTTTAAATGAAATATTTGTTGGTGCAAGATTTTTTGACCAATATCAATGGATGATGAGATAGAGGGAATACACTGAGTTGGAACCTGCATAGGTGCTGACCTGCTTGCTTGAGACTTTTGACCTGAAGGAGAAGAAAGCAAAATAATAGGCTATCATACGGAACATCGATGTAGAATCAGTTGAAGACCATCCTTATCTGCAACCCAGTGATTTTATTGGTTAGTTGATCAGTATGCCGAACAAACATCCTATTGTTGAGATCGAGTTGGTTTTATCACATGAGCGGGTCGGTACTTGTTGATATGGTGTGACTAATGACGTGTCCTTCAACTTCTAAGCTGAGAAATGAATCCAACAATATTAATATATATATTTAATTTTTTTTATTGGCAATACTATCATTATTGTTCGTTTTGATTTATAAAAAAAATATAAATATATTTTAATTGATATAAAGGTGAGAATGAATTTATTATACTTGTATATAACTAATTGAAATAGTTTTTTTTTTTGCCCTTTTCTTGGGTTGGGGTACTTGATGACGTCATACCTATAAAAAAAAACCCAACAAAAACCACCAAAAAATGAATTTGATGCCTTTTTTTTGGCAAGAAAATTTAATTAATAGCGTTTTTTCTTCTTTTTTTTTTTTTAAGAGAGAGAACTTGGTAGCGTTAAACTAAGGCAAAATAAGTTACCATGTCACGCCTGGTTGCACACAGTACCCCATACCCCAGGGTGATGAGTACTCCCGCAGGGCATACTCCAGCTATAGTACCACATAATATTGTTATACCTCAATACACAGCCCGCACACAACGTCTAGTATCCCCGAGGTTTTTTGTCCATAAAGGGGGCCTCCCCCCAAGTTCGATCCCACGACCTCCCTTTAAGAAGGTTGAATCGCACCCTTGGAGTAGCCACTAAACCATTGGCTCAGTGGTTACTCCAACTTAGTGGCTACTCCAAGGGTGCGATTCAACCTTCTTAAAAGGAGGTCGTGGGATCGAACTTGGGGGGAGGCCCCCCTTTGTGGACAAAAACTCTCGGAGATACTAGACGTTGTGTGCGGGTTGTGTATTGAGGTATAACAATATTATGTGGTACTATAGCTGGAGTATGCCCTGCGGGGGTACTCATCACCCTGGGTGTGGGGCACTGTGTGCAACCCAGGCGTGACAAAAAGGCCTTATGTATAGTACGATGAACAGTGATGTGAATAGTATTATGAACAGTGATGTGAACAGTGATGTGAACAGTGTTAGTCATAGTGTTTTGGTGAGTTGAAATGGTGATTCTCATGATAGTCTATAGTTCATTTCAGAGTTTAAATTGAGAGCTTAAGTGCATGGATAAATGCTCTTGAGGAAGCAATTATGATGGACGTTTATTGTTGCTCGAATATATTGACTTAGAAACCCCGTGTAACCACTGTGAGTATAGTTTCCTTGATTTGGTTCTTGTATGACATTGTACACAGATAAACTGTTTGATTGTATGCATGTTATATTTATATATAATGCATTGTTTTTATGGATCATGCAACCTGATTTTAGCAATTGGAGTTTGTAATGATGTCATTTCGTTAGGAATTAGACCCGGATGAGGTTTTGCGAGTCCTCATTGTCAGTAGGTCTGTCCTAACAAGGGTCGCGATCCTTGAAATGACTGTGAATTGGGTAATGAGAGGCTGTGGCTACCTTGTAACGGCCATACAAGGGTTAGACTCACTCTCTTGCCTTGAGGAGGAGGGAGATTGTGTATTGTGTTATTGAAAACTCATGCAATTTATGTTGTTGACATGTATAATATATTCGTTGAATGATGCATGTGTTGAATAAGTGTTTGAAATGATTTTAAATGTCATATTTCTCTAAATGTATATAATTGTCATCTCAAGAACTATATTCACTGAGCTGTTGTTTGCTCACCCCATTTCCTCCAATATTTCAGTTATTGAGTCGAAGGGAAAAGGAGAAATCCGTGAGTGATAATCACATGAGCCTTCGTCTGGTATGTGTATGTATGCTTGGAGGAAATATATTATATTTTTGTTATTTTGATATGTATAATTATCACATACTATATATATGTAATATTACCTAGATGGGTTGTGTGGTAATATTATATAATGCTTGAGATGATGAAATGAGATGATCATAGATATTTATCAGGTGAGAATTTAATTTGTGGAATGAATGGAATGAATGTGAGGGATGATCATCTATATATATATTTGATTTGATGTGATTTGTGGTATATTAGGAATTTTTGTGAATGTCAGTTGAGGATGACAGTGTATTGTATACTGTATATGAGTATGTACAATATATAATACATTGTGCCGGTCATACTGTTCATAGTACTATTCACATTACTGTTCATTATTCATCCCAAAAATGTAAATTGTATTATAATTGTCAAACGGTCTCCAAAACTCATGAAATGGAATCTAACCACATATTCGGGGTCCTTACAGTCTAGGGAGTGTATTTCTTCTACCTTTCTAGCGGATTTTTTTTTCACTTTGGGTCAAAACCCCAATTTGTCAAAACACCGTAAAACGACTCCAACAGTCAATTCACATATTTAATTGTTATTTTATTTTTTTCTTCCTTTATTCCTCTTTTTCTCCTTCTATACACTCAATTCACATATTTAATTAACCAACCCCACAAATTAATCTTCTTTCTTTACTAATCATACACATGTATATTTGGCTCCTACGTATAAAATACGTGTATTATATATCTTGATATACGTATATTTTAATGTATGTATTTAACTAAAATTACGGGGTGTTACATACCATATCCTATTATTTTGGGAAGGGTCACTAATGGGTCTATTTAAAAAGGAATAGTAAAGCGAGATAGGGTACATGTAACTCGTGAAGCAACTTTCAGGTGCATGGCTTTCCCTCTTCTCTCTTCCTGTCTCATGATGTCTGTTTATTACTTTATTTTTTATGTTAGTTTTTTTAGTTCTCTTGATTAGTTTTAGTTCTCTTCCTGTCTCATGATGTCTTCTCTCAGTAATATTTTGGTATAACAGTATAATGTATAAGTAAAAAAATTGTCAATTAGCCAACGTAATCCAACACAGATGGTCAGAGATCTGTACTAAAGGTAGTTAAGAGATAAAGGTCTCAGAATTGAAATTTGTATCCATATTAGTCGTGCCTACTTGGGAAGAACTACACAATCTTCCTACAGTATTTAAACGTAAATTAGTCTCGCCCAAAGTGTTAGGACACCTTGTGAGCAACCAAAAAAATAAAAATAAAAAATTGTCTCTTACCTAGGAAAAAAGAAAGAGAAAAGAGAGAGAGAGATTGCAGTGAACAAGTATGCTCTCTTTTTTCCAGATGGGATATTTAGATAGGTCACGAGCACGGTGTAATGCATGCTATAATGCAAGTGGATTATGATAGTCTCACGTTGCCGAAACGTGTAAACGCCCTCATGGCCATGGTTGTACGAGTCAAGCTTTAGTATACGTAAGTGAGGGCAAATCTGTATGAGTTTGGTAAAGTCTAAAACAGATAATTTGTCTCATAATAATAGTAACGTACTAAAGGGTACTGCTTATATATATTGTAATGTTTTGTAATATTTTTAATTATACATCGAACTAATCTCTGCATTATATGATCAAATGGTGAAATTCTTTTCTGACGAATTAAACATTTCTTTATTTTGGAGGGGGATCTCATTAAAAGTTATGAAGTTATAGTAAAATAATAAGTCAACCAATTTAAGGTTAATTAAAAGTGTGAAGCCAACACTCATTGGCCTTGTTTGGGAGCACGGCAGAAGTTGTGTCATGGTGAAAAAATCACCAAATGCAGATTTTGAACCTCAGCGTTTCTAATGCAAAACGCCATTTTTTTGTGTTTAGATAAGCAACCCTCTACCAACTTTTGCATTTGAGGCTTGTGTTTGGAAAAAACGCTTTTGAGTCTAAATGCAGACGTTATCTCAAACAAAGCCATTAGCTAATTGACTGATAGTGTTAACAAACAAGAGAAGAGAAGAGAATTAGAACATCTGTAAGAAGCAAAGGACAAAGAATCAAAACAAGAGAGAATTAATTACTAATTACTAATTTATTGCTACTTCCAGTCATAAGGATATTAGCAGTCTAATTAATCACTTAATTTAATTTACTTCTTCTACTTAGTCTACTTCTAAATTCAAGAACTAACTAATCAATCTACCATTTCCATTCATTAGGTCACCATGACAGGAAAGACAGTTTATGTGCGACTTTTCTGATGAATTTTTAACATATTTTTATACTTTTTTTTTTTTTGAGAAGAGACAAAATATTGTATTAATGTTAAAACAGTAATACAGTGACATGAGCATAAGCCATGCTCATGGAGAGGCGAGAAAACATTCTAACAACAAATGGCAGAAAATATAACACAGAAAACTGCTAGTGGACTGAAATTACAACAAAGCATCCCAACTCCTGTACCAGTTTGTGAATGAGTACGCACCACCTATCTTGGAAGAACTAATCCAAGTGGCAGCATAAGTTATAGAAACCTCCCAAATGTCGTCCACTGTACTGATCTTGTTTTGAAAAATCCTATTGTTCCTTTCTTTCCAGAGAGGCGAAAGAACAGCAACTGAGATAATGCGTCTCCTACACAAACAAGCATTATGGCTAGGCACGAAGCAAATTTCACATGACTGCGGCATACTAAACTTTCCAAAAAGGACCAATTCCCACTTTCTCCAAATCTGACCAACAAAAGTACATCTAAAGAAGACATGATCTACTGTCTCATTAGCTTTAAAACAAAGAAGGCAGCAATGCAGTGATAGGCAAAAATGGGGCAATTGCTTTTTCACTAAATCTTGGGTGCACAGCCTATTGAGAGCCACAAGCCATCCAAACACTCAATTCTACGTGGAATTGGAGCTCTCCAAATGTGATGATAGTAGGTTGTGGATGTTGGAAATGAGGGCTCAATGAGATGATTGAAAGAGGACTTACATCAATAGGAGCCGGTGTTATCAACGGACCAAAGGAAGGTATCATTTGAAGTGGAGGATAGCGAACCAGGTTAATTCTAGAAAGGTAATCCACTTATAAGAATTGCCAATTAATATTTTGTTGTCTCATTTGTTAAATTTTCGATTGTTTTATTATTACCTTAACATTATTTTCAGTTGCTAGATTTGTTTCCACCTTGTCATGTTTTGGTCACAATAAGGGCATGCTAATTAATTCATTTCAATTTCATTTTGATCGAGGCCCTATAACTCAAAGTATAAGGATGCATGCGTTAATTGATTTTATTTTTATTTTTCCTTTTGTAAAATATATCAATCATCGTCTTTTGCAGTTGACTTGTCTAAGTTAATGTAATTGGTAAAGAAAAAAAGAGCAACCAAGCACATACACATTTTCTTCCATTTTCACATACATAAATGAACTCAAATTGCATATATAAGAATTCAATTATTTTATTTAATTCCTCTAATCAGCAATACACTAAAGTTGCATACAGAGGCAACCACTCAACATGCGAAATCTCAGACACAAATTTATTTAATAGAAGACCTTCATTTCTCCTCAGTTGTACACCATGAAGAAAGATACAATGTCTTATTTTTTATTTAAGTTCCTCATCGCTATATATCTTTTAGGAAGCCTGACCTTCAATTCTGCCCAAAAGAAAATAAGAGAAAGAAAGTAGAGTGAGAATATGATCAAAATCAGATAATCTTAATTGCCATTTTGTTTACTCTACTTCTATAATTAAAATTAATTTCTATAGAGGTTTAAACTCTAATAGAATAAGCAAAGTTTTTTTTAATATGAAAAACAGTATCAAAAAATATATATTTTTTAATTATCCTCTATTCGTCTTAGAGTTTGGAAATAGAGAACAAATTAAACACCAACTACATAAGTATCCAAAAGAATAATAAACTTACCTTGTCCATCAAGGAGCTAAATATAGTGTTTTAGTCATCATGATCATCATGATGATGAGAAGGTGGGGCCTTATACTTGTATTTAGGTGGTGTTGGTGGTGACTTATACCTGTAGACAGGCGGCGGCGATTTATACTTGTAGACTGGTGGAGGTGGTGATTTGTAACTTTGAGGGAATTTTTTGGGTGATTTTGAAGAGTATTTGTCATCATCATGGTCATCATCATCACGATGATCATCATCATCATTTACATAAGGAGATCTAGGTGACTTGTAACCATAAGGTGGTGGAAATTTCTTGGGTTTGGAATGATGATCATGATCATCATGATGGTCTGCAACAGCCTCTAATGCCAAAGTTAGAGACAATAACACAAGTAGTAGAAGAGTTGTAAAACGCGAAGCCATGACAAATGGCTTTTTTAGCTTTATGATGCCAAGGACGCCCTTCTCATGCCCTTTATATAGCTTTGCAATTTACCTCTCTCCCTCTACCAGATTTATAAAAGATTATTTTGAACGAGTCCTATATGTAAATTTCCATGCTTCTCCATCTACTTTATGATTTGGCTTTATCTTAGGTATAATTAATTCGATTCTTTCTAGAATATTGCTCCTTGATATGGCTTATAATAACATGACTATTCCAATATTTATTCATGGTAAGCTCCACAGCTTGTAAACATATAAAGTTATGGACCACTTAGTTAAGGATCCAATAATATTTGCATATAAACATTTGTTTGTCTATATATATATTAATAGAGAGAGAGAGAGAGAGAGAGAGAGAAACTTGACATTTTTTATGGTAAGTACTTAATTTACTATCAAATTAATCCATTAATTCTTAACTTGCAACTTATGATTAATTGTCAAATTGTTGAGTTATGCTCAACTCCAATTTCCAACAACTTCACAAACAAAAGCTATTCCCACATGTAAAATCACTTTCTGAAAAATACAAGACACATCTTAATTATAAGTACAAAAATCTATCCATTGATAAGAAATAGATAAAAATGTACAAGCAGGTAATTAAAACTTGAATCTTGGTATATCCACTTATTTCAACAACTTTTATTTAATTTGCTGATTTTATATTTAGATTCTTTTTTTTATTATTATTCTATGGTTTTGTGACACAAGATTTTGTGGAACGAACTTGTCAGATGATCTGACTAGTAGCTCGCCTAATACCTTCCCTCATGTATATAAAGTAAAGGGTTCAAATCTCTTCAACTTCATTTGAAGTGAGAAATTGTTTTGCCCCTCTTGGGTGCTTGTCGTGTATTCTCGTTAGGCCTAGATATGGGCATTTGTTCCCTTATCTTTGATTCATTGATTGATCTGAAATTATTTATATATATGTGATAATCGATGTAACAAATAACAAATACTATAGAAAAAAAAAAAAAAGGCCTTTGTGGTAGGAGTATTGATTGGGAAGTTGACAGTTTAATTCAAACCCTTCTGTTCTAAAGACTCAGTGACCATTGCATATAAATTCAAATAATTAATAAATGCCCCTTCACATTTCATTGTTGTTTGTCAAACTTGTAACAACGTATCTCTTTTATGGCTCATACTAATTGGGCTGTTCAAGTATATAATCTTCATCTTTCAACCTTTCTTTTCCCCTTTTCTTGACAGCTTCATCACGTTTTAGACAAATTCAATTGACACAAGTCTTGTTTTTTTTTTTCTTTGGTTTTCAATTTTCTTTTGAAAGATTATTAAGGTTTTTGACAAACCATGCATACAGTGTCAATTTTTCCAGCTGGATTGATTGACAAGAGAACATCTAATATTTCTCCTATGAAAATATACCTAAATTTATAGTTAAAGAAAATTGGGTTTTGTTGTCACGCCCCGCAATTTCTGCATAATTTTCCATAGAAAGTTTCGACCCTTCTTTTTGTGGTTTTCTCTCAATATTTTACGTGCTTTTGTTTGCTTTAGTCTAATTCCGGAGTATTACATTTGTTGTATATGCTAATATATAAGGGTAATGTATTTATTAGATATCAATTTATTGGAGACTCAAAACGCAAATGCTTGGGTGAATGATCAAGTTCATGACAATATTAATTAGATATCAAACCGACATAAATTAAATGAAAATACTGAACTAAAGTGGGAATATTTCGTAATTCATACAATGTCATAATTTCTGATGTGGCATATGCCACATCAAATTTGTAGCCTTTTTTCTAAGGCTATTTTTAACTAAGATTATAATACAAGTGTAACATGTGTTAGGTATAAATGACTAGTGTGAAAGCATTTAAATGAATAGGTGTCATATTTATTAATCTTTTTAGCACCTATTTTTAACACATAAATTAAGTACATTAGATGTCTTCAACTCATGTTCAATACATGATTCGAGGATATCAAACATACATTACAAGGGTGAGTGCTAAGATCATATACACTTATTATTTTCTTTTATTATTCTTTTTTTATTTATTTTTGGGTTAGATAATATCCTTTGAATTATAAAAAAAATATTTCCCATTATTTAATCCTTTATAATTGAAAGGGATATTTATTTTCTTTTATAATTAATCACAGAATTTTTTAAAATTTTAAATTTTCTTTTGTTTTTATTATTATTATTATTTATTTTTCTTAATATGGGATCTATGACACTTCTTAACAATTGTTCAATGTTTTTAAAATAAAATTATTATTTACTTATTTGTTTATTTTGACCTCCCAATTATTATTCGTGATTCAAAATGATATTTTCCTAGCTACACAAAAAGAAAAAGAAAAAAAAAGATGATAGGAGTATGTGTTAAAACGTAAATAGTCGCTCGGGACGATCACTGCGACCCCTTTTATTAGGAGGCAAGGCAACCCCTTCTCCCAAAAAGTTAGGAGACTATTTTTTATTAGGAAGTTGAGAGTTTAATTCAAACCCTTGTGTTCTAAAGACTCAGACACCATTGCATATAAATTAAATGCCCCTTCACATTTCATTGTTGCCGACTCTAATGGACAATCTTTTACTTGGTGCAGTTTCTCAAACTTGTAACAACCTATCTCTTTTATGGCTCATACTAATTAGGCCGTTCAAGCATATATATATGTGTGTGTGTGTGTGTGTTTGTGTGTAATCTTCATCTTTCAACCTTGTTTTTCCCATTTCCAGCTAATTTACTTCTATTTTCTTGACAGCTTCATCACGTTTTGGACAAATTCAATTGGCACAAATCTTATGTTTTTCTTTGGTTTTCAATTTTCTTAAAAGATTATTAAGCTTTTTGACAAACCATGCATACACAACGTCAATTTTTTCCAGCTGGATTGATTGCCAAGAGAACATCTAATTAATATTTCTCCTATGAAAATATACTAAATTTATAGTTAAAGAAAATTGGGTTTTGTTGTAGATGCTAATATATAACACTAATATAGCATGCTTGAGACTTTGTTTCTACAATTTTTTCCCTTTTTTTAAATACCTCCA